>OZ020305.1:5190287-5790287 GCA_963971305.1 Arcuatula senhousia
TCATTGTAGTCAATTACTAGCCAACCCTATTACATTAGGAGGAGAAATGTTCAACTGATAACAAATTTACATTCAAGATTGACGCTCAGGTCAGGAAATACGGAATGTCGATTAATTATTGCTCTGTCCCTAAGGTTTTACAACATTGACCAGCGATTTACAATGGTTTGATTGTTGTCATAAAAATTATTTGCTATAATAAAATTTACTCTTTTGCCCTCAAAATCCGCTGCAAATATCAAACATTTAGACAATGCATGGAATCAGAGAGATTGAATCAAAGAACAGAAAAAGACTACCATAAATTGAAAAGTGAAAAATATTAAAAAAACTAAATATTCTATAATCAAATCTCCTTTTGGTACATAGTTAAATCATACATTGTTCAAATAAAATATGTCGTGCTAAGCATACCCCTACTGGACCATTCAGAAAACAGCAAGTAGATGACTGACTGACCTGGAAGGGATCCATCTAGTAGGAGCTGAGAAATCTGTTACGAAAAATGCCACATTTCAAATATTTTACCCTAAAAAAATCTAAGTTGGCTCGGAAATCAGGAATAGATGATGGACTGACCTGGAAAGGAGAGGCACGATATAATTCATCATGCTGAAGCTGTGTACCTTTGAAAGCAATCCATGTAGTAGAAGCAGATAAATTGAACTGGAGGGACAGATGGACAGACAAGGTGATTGCAATATAGCCCCTCCCTAATACAAATGGGGGAATAATTATATAGAGATGTTAAGAGGATCCTAGGCAACAGGGTAAAAAGAACATAGGACCTGAATAAAGACTTATAAAAGGCGACTTCTGATGTTAATTTGGTTAATGGCAACCTATCTTAAAACTTCCTTATTAAAACAACTAATGACTCAAAGCAAAATGTGACCTGAGGGAATCTACAAATCAACAGTAAGGTTTTGTTTTCTGACAGAAGAAACAAGTAGATAATCACCTTATTGTTCACATGAATGGATGAGCTAATAGACAGACAGACAGACATTTCTTCTGTGAAGCATAAGATTTGTGCTTCTACAAATAATGACTATTTCAGACATTAATGCCTGAATGTACTTTTGTTAGTATGCAGTGTAATATTGATCCTATAATTGGGTTATAATACGTAATTGAATTTCGAACATGTGTAGCACTAATCATTTTACATTATTATAGAAGCTGAAATGAAATTAACTAACTTAGGAAATCTTATATGATTATCAGGCAGCAGTAAGTTATTTTTATATCAGAAATAAAATGTACAGTACAATGACAGGATGAAGGCATTTGGCCATACAAGGTTTCAGAAGTGGATGGTTTTGTTTTACATATTTTCTAGGTCTACTTGAAGGAGGAAAATGTGCAGCACAATGACAGGATGAAAGCATCTGTCCATGCAAGGCTTCAGCCATGGACGATTTGATAGGTCTTTTCCTTACAAGGTTTCAGCAAATGAAAGACTGTTTTATAGGTCTGAGTTACATGACAATAATGACATACATTTTGAACAGTAAGGATTTAACCTTACATACAACCAATAAAACACAAGAGCAGCATTTTCCTGCAATTTTAAAACTGCAAATCTTCCCTCTTTGCCCACAGTAAGGTTACAGGCACTAAATCCCTCTGTGTTGGTTTCAAAAGCTCAATAGTGCTTATGTTCATTGTTTTAAATGTGCTGACATAAAATAAAGTTTACTTGACTTGACTTGACCATACAGTTATAATAAAAGATTAACCTTTATATACCAAATATAAAAATATAAAAAAACCTAAAGTAGGAAGTGTCCCAGAAAATAGTGACGGAAATTAAGGTGACTCTACAGAATGGATAGTGCCAAAGTGAGCCCAATACGTTGTTGTCTAACTCAAACATGTTACAGTGACATAAACAACAAGAAAAGAATGTGAAAAGATTTCTTGGTTTGTACAATTGACAGTATTTCTTAACCAATCTACAGCCAATTATGTTGTGCGTAGTCCGTACATCAGCTTGCTATATTTGTATTAGCTAATGTGGACAAAGTTAAATTCTGTCAAACCCTTAAAACTCTTATTGTAAATTTGGCAAAATTTAGAGTCCTGAGGAAAAACAGGTTCAAATGGCACCATTATTTTCATGAAGTTTCAGCCTAATTGGAAAAATTTCCTTCTCATGATTTCATGCATTTATGCCACAAGTATTTCACGTTTCATGAAGGAAACAGAATGGCAGCATGATGAGTAAGAAATCTACACTTTAGCAAATTTAAACTGTTTAATTAAGAATATAGATGAATTTTTTAAAGGACATAAACATTTGATACCCTGCAACATATACAAAAACCGAGGACAGAATGTGTCAAACGGTGCAATATATATCAAAACCAACGACAAATTTAGTTGACAGAATTCAATAAAAAAAGAATTTTCAAAATCGAATGAATAATAATTATTCTACAACAGTTTTGTCTAAACACCCGTATAAGCCCCTTTTGGTCTTTTTTTCTAAAACGGTAGGGTCCATAAACCCTTCATACAATACCAGTTACCTTCCTTTGTAACCTCAATTTCATAACAATCGGTCAATATTTACTCAAGATATTGCACGGAAACCAAATGTCTACAGAAGACGACATCGCCATAACATTATACGATCGCAAAATTTTGCGGTCCTACAAAAACTGAAGACAGAATAAGTCCAAAGGACATACAGTTTGTCATATGTATACAGAACCATCCCACAAAATTTCAAATCATTCACACCAGGAGCTTTTCTGGGAAATCTTGACGGAAATAGACAGACATGAGTAAAACTAAATGCCCCCAACATGTCATAACCAGGGGCATTAAATACTGAGTTGGTCAAATAAAATAGTACAGTTATAATTGAAAATATTTTCAAGCAATCCAGGACAGGTCAATGGACAGTAAAACATTGCCACAGAAACGGAAACAAAACTATGAAACCACTTCTCATAAAGACATCTTAAAAAAACGGTAAAACTCATTTGATATAGATTTATACCAAGTCTACAGTTAACTTGAAAGAAGCCAAAGAAATGATATATATAATGGTATGTAGGTACTTAATTCTAGGAGAGAAAAAACGTGAAAAGAAAATCCTTGCATCAGTCTGGATTATGAATCAGTATATAAACTCAAAGCTTTAAACTAAAGTCATTCAAAATCAGAATTGCAAATTTAAATACATTTCAGCCCTTGAAGACGTTATTCTTTAATCAATGAGTTCTGTAGAAATTCCTAGAAATAAGCTTTGCATTTTAATACAAAAATTCTATTTGCTGATACTCTCAAAGCTTTTCATTGCATAAAATAAAAGGAAAATCGCTGATATCTTGCAATGATATTTAATCAGGACATTGAAACATTTCCAAAGACTTTTCTACGATATCATCACCTTAAATCCTTAGAAATGAAATAATGTAATCATCTATCAAAGAACTCGTCAATTCTCGTAATCATCGTGGAAAACAGCAAAGAATGGGCTGTCACAATTGTCACAATCATTAAACAACTGACGATTTCTCACAGACAACAAATTATACATGTATCTATATAATTATTGAGATTAGGATCTGTTTTCGTTGCCACTCATGAAAATCACGACTGTAAGAGCCGTATTGACAAATTGCGTAAACATTTGAATGAGCAGTTTTGTTCTCCATATCTAACACATTGAATAGTGTTGAAGTGGGGCTTCACTGGTAATTCTATTTGAGAACTTTTTGTTAAGTGTCACAATTTAATACTTGAAATATATCATGGACACACTTGTCATAATCCGATGGTTTGAGATGGTGTACATTTATGCTCTTAATGCCTTGTATCTATACCATAGAGCATTATTTACATTTTTCAGACTGACAGATGCAAAAAAAGAGCATGTGATGCAGCCTTTAAATGTAAGCAAACAAAGACCAATATTGTCAATGTTATTTTGGATCCTTTTTTTGGGGAGGAGGGGGATTTTGTGGATAATTTCTCAGAATCTTATGAATTCATTACATTACGAGATTTTAGAGGCCATGCTTCAATTGAAAAGACACAAAATAATGGTTTCACTCCCTTTTTGGGGGGGATGGGTGGGGGGGGGGGGCATTATTTAACAAAATAGTCCATTTAGACTTTAAAAATTGCCTTTTCAGCAGTTTAAAATTCAAATCTTTATTTGGTAAAGAAACAGATTGATTTGTCTCATTAAACATTACAACAGTATTTTATATTTCATAGTTGACAATTACAAGGAGATTTGATTTGTAAATCTATCTAGTAAATTTAATTTTTTGAAACCATATATCAGATTTATCCTATAAGCTTAATAAAAATCTATTTTTAGTATACCAGGACTGTTTATATAAGAGAAAAAAACAATAAAAAGATCTTGTTCAGAATTTACAGAAGTGTGAATGTACTGGCTTTGTTATAAGACAACTTTGCTGCCTTTGGTACATCTGAACTTATAAATATGCGCTATTTTTTGTGTGTAGGCAAAGCTTAACCATATTAGAGGCTCCTGATGTGCAAGTATGACCTGTGATCTGGAACCCTTTAAGGGGTGACTTTCGACCTCCATTTAATATAAAACAACCTATCTTGAAAACAAAATGAAGATCATGGGCAATGATTCCGAAGGTTATTTTGATTTTAAAAGACTGAAACCTATTTTAAACAAAAGTTTGTAATGATTCCATTGTAAATAATCTAAATTTTTTACCCAGACCTCGCCAATTTTTACCGGACATGTCTGACGGTCGGATGGACCTTCGGAATCACTGCATGAGACCTTAGAGAAATTTAAAGCAATGCAACCTAGTCGTTTTAAGTGACATTGTGTCCTCACAGAATGGGTACACTGCCACAGCACTTTATTTTGGACAAATGCAAATAAAACTATTTTTACTTCCCTAAAAGTGGTTAATTTTGCATATGGAAAATTTTAATGTTTTATTAAACAAGAGGCTCCCAGGAGCCTGAATCGCTCACCTGATATATGTGCCTGAAGTAAAGGTTTTTAGGCAAAATCTATTTGACGTTGAAAGGGTCATAAGTTTAACAAGGGGGTCATCTGACAATATGGTGGATCTTAAGGTGCTGATCACTTTTGTTCTCAATCAAAATCTAAAAATCTGTCACCCTTTTTGAGTTATTAGCAAAAAAATGCAGTTTAACCTAATGTTCTATTTTTAGCCACAGCAGCCATGTTTTACAACCAATCAAAAATCCCCACATCAATTCTATACACCTTATGCTAATAAACAACAATACCAAGTTTGGTTCCAATTGGACTTAAAGTGTCAGAGGAGTTAACGTTTTCAATGTAATGAGGAAATGCTTTTTAAATGCTTAATTGTGACGTTCTAAGGGCAAAAACTCAAAGAAGAGGTCCTACAACGTTGACCCTTTTACATATTTTGTAGATCTTGATGTGCTTAACAATATGCAATTTAAATTTCTCAAATATCTTGTATAGTTTTCAAGATATTGAACTAAACAGGTGCAAAATTTGCAAAACATCCACAAATAGGGCAATAACTCCTACATGGGTTGTTGGATTTTCTTTAAAATTTCAGAGCTGGTAGATCTTGAGGTGCTGATCACTTTTGTTCCGATCAAAATTTTAAAATCTGTCACCGTTTTTGAGTTATTTGCAAAAAAATGCAGTTTAACCTAATGTTCTATTTTTAGCCACAGCGGCCATGTTTTACGACCAATCAAAAATCCCCACATCAGTTCTATACATCTAATGCTAATAAACAACTATACCAAGTTTGGTTCCAATTGGACTTAAAGTGTCAGAGGAGTTAATGTTTTCAATGTAATAAGGAAATGCTATTAAAATGCTCAATTTTGACGTTCTAAGGGCAATAACTCCTAAAAGGAAAGGTCCTACAACGTTGACCCTATTACATATTTTGTAGATCTTGATGTGCTTAACAACATGCAATTTAAATTTCTCAAATATCTAGTATAGTTTTCAAGATATTGGGCTAAACAGGTGCAAAATTTGCAAAAAATCACCAAAAAGGTTAACAACTCCTACATGGGTTGTTGGATTTTCTGCAAAATTTCAGGGTAGGTAGATCTTGAGGTGCTGATCACTTTTACCCTTTGCCAGAATTTTGATATCTGTAGCCGTTTTTGAGTTATTTGCAAAAAACTGCATTTTACCCCTATGTTCTATTTTTAGCCATGGCAGCCATGTTTTACGACCAATCAAAAATTCCCACACAGTTCTAAGCACCAAATGCTAATGAACAACCATACCAAGTTTGGTTGCAATTGGACTTATGGTGTCAGAGGAGTTAACGTTTTAAAAAGTTTACGGACGACGGACGGACGACGGACGCCAAGTGATGACAATAGCTCACATGACCCTTCGGGTCAGGTGAGCTAAAACGGACGATCTTATTTTTCACCTAAGATGCCTCATGTAGTTTTTGTTGTTTCTTCAATTTTATCACATTTTATATTTTCCCCTTATATTTAGCAGATTTAAATTCAGGTCTCTTTTTTGGGTGTGAATAAATCGAAAAGTAGAATGACCCCAAAATAAAAAGGGATTCCAGATGCCCCTCCTAGGACCCCAAATAGGACATAGAAGTCCAACAGGCCTGAAAGGTGCTTTGTCATACTGAACCACCCTACAAAATTTCAAATCATTCTCAGTTACAGTTTCTAAGAAAAGCTTGACGGAAATTTTCAGGTAAATTTTCATATCAGCCCAGCCATAACAGGAGGTAGAAGTCTAGCAGGTCTGCAAGTTAAACTTCGTAGTCTACAATGTACAGTTTGTCATTTCAAATCAATCTCATGTGCAGTTTCTGAGAAAGGTTGGTAGGGACAGATGGTCAAAATGAAAACTATAGGGCATCCACATCTTTGATATGGGGTCCAGCTTGAATAATCATAAACATATTGAGCAATCTAAAACATATAGACATATTAAACCTAGTCTAATTTTTTTTAATAAGACAATTTTCATTTTTCACAAATTATCCCTAACTTATGTCTTGTCATAAAAGTGGGATAGTCCAATGATTATAAATGACCTAGATAATATAATTGTGACTGACATCTACATCCTCTCCTGGCTGTAATATTCTTTGTCTAGTGATCATTCCTTTATAAGGCTATAAAAATTTCCAGACTATCATTAAATTCTAACATCAACCATTTTTTTCTGGAGATATGTCTATATTAGGAAGCAAACATATATATTTTTCTTATAAAACGAACAATTTTCTATCCTTTTCCTAATTGAAAGAAACAAACTGAAATTTGTCGGATTGAACCTAAAGACTCACCAGATTTAACTAGAATCAACATACATAAAACACTTCAACTATAAGTAGTAAGATATCTGCAGAGATATCTATTAGATTTTAACCATAGATTACCAGATAATATTACTAGAAATAACCACAGAAATCACCAGATTAAACTAGAATTTTACAAATGGTCAGAATCAACCAAAATAATGGGTGGTACTTAGAATTAGACAACTAAAGTAACAGTGAAATCACCCATCGTAAGAGGCAAGCAGTAACAAAGACTTGTAACCATCATGCTCTTGATATCCCATTCTAATACATCGTCAAGTCTCTAAAGAGCATTTAGAACAGGATTACCCAGGAAACAAAAGCTGCTATCGATTTTTGATTCCGAGATCATAGATAAATAGTGAAGGTATAATCCATCACTTGTAAAAAACAACACCATACATTGTCAATGTCGCTATTGTTTTCTTAAAAAATCAAAAGATGTGTCAATAGTATAACAGCTGGAAGTGAAATAAAAAATACCAAAAGCTAATACTTGTTTAGCTAAAATACAATACTCAGTTACAGCTACCAAATCAAGCAATAAAATTTGAAACATATTTAAAAGTTAAGTCCTAAACCAAAGGCATTTCAAATTTCAATATTTTTGGCAAAAAATAGAATTTTTGTTAAAACTACATATACAGATAGGTGCACACATAACCTGTATGAAAGTTTACATAAAGCTAACTTTGTGACTGCTTTCCATGTCTGCTCGTGCCTGCTATAGCAGACATCAAAGCTAACTTGCGTTAACTCATGACTGGTCAAAGCAGACCTGTGACAGCTTTTCAATGACTGGTCATAACCAGTCACAAAGTCGTGACTGCTTTAACCGGAGCAGTCATTGTAACAAGTTTGCTGTAATTGGACTCGATCAAATAATGCAATGGTTTTATTTAATATAAAAAAAAATGTTTATAATATTAAAAATGAATTTAAACCACAGTTTAGGTGATAGTCCTTTTACACATCAGTCTTTAAAGCAGACCTGTCACGAAGTTAACTTGACCAGACCTGTCATAATTACGCGACTGCTTTTAAAAGCAGACACGGAATTATGACTGCTTTTCAAGTTAACCTGGAACCAGTCGCGGGTCTGCTCAAAGCAGTCGCATGACCAGTCACAAGTGAACTTGTGTTAACTTGATGTCTGCTTTTCAAGTTAACTTACCGTACAGGTTATGTGTGCACCCATCTGTACTCAGCGTCACAGTAACTCGGTATTTAGTTGATGATAATATCTGTGTAACTCCGACATTTAAATTAAAAGACAAGTTCTTTAATATAATGCCTACATCATTATAATCAAATTCTTTCAGTAAAAAAAATCATTAAAAGGCTTGTGCAAACACTGAATATTACAAAATTCACTATAGTCTACTACAATGTATTGTACTTTTAAAATCTCCGGCATTAGTTGCCTAGCAGCAATTTAAATTCTAATACTCTTCAGTTCAAATTTCACAATGTTATCAAAACATGTTTTCTTTCTTAAGATGCATGCATCCCATTTGTCTCAAATGACAGATTTCTGGCAATTCTTAAACAATCTACAAGACAGGAGGCATCTATAAAATTAGCAATTTATTCTTGTCTTGTTAGGCTTGTAAAACTTAATGGAACAAACTTGTAATTAAAATAGATTTAACAGGAGAAAATTTAGATCATTCTTTCCATTATAATGTATTACTTTATTAGAATCTATATATAGGTCTTGATAAAAGTAACTTTTTAAAATAAAGAATTACATGTAGTCTGAAGTTTTAAAAGCAGATGCAGTGGCAGAAATGTAGAATCTCTCAATATATATATATCCCCATCATAATTCTTAAAATTAAATTGTATTACAACCATTAAGATTAAACAGATCTTCAAGGTCAGTCTAGGACATGATTTTTATTACCAAAGGGGCATAACTATCACAAAATTGACAACAGGTACGTCAATTAGAACCTTTGCCATTAATTCAGATCAAAATGTAATTGACTCCTGCTATTTGTCCAATCTTGATGTAAAAAAAACAAGGGGTTGCACTAAGTCGTGCTAAGCATACCCCCACTCAACCATTCAGAAAACAGAAAGTAGATGACCGACTGACCTGGAAAGGGGAGGCACGATACAACTTATCATGTTAAAGCTGTATACCAAATTTGAAATCAATCCCTTTTGTAGAAGCCGAGAAATCTGTTACGAAAAATTGTCTATTTTTGACCCATTAAAAGTCTAAGTTGGCATGGAAAACAGGAAGTAGATGATGGACTGACCTGGAAAGAGGAGGCACGGTATAACTCATCATGCTGAAGCTGTGTACTAAATTTGAAACCAATCCATCCAGTAGAAGCCGAGAAATCTGTTACAAAAAATTTCACTTTACAAATTTTTTACCCTAAAAAGCCTAAGTCCGCTCGGAAAACAGGAAGTAGATGATAGATTGACCTGGAAAGGGGAGGCACAGTATAACTCATCATGCTGAAGCTGTGTACCAAATTTGAAACCAATCCATCCAGTAGAAGCCAAGAAATCTGTTACAAAAAATTTTACATTTCAAATTTTTTACCTTAAAAAATTCTAATTCGGCTCGGAAAACAGGAAGTAGATGACGGACTGACCTGGAAAGGGGAGGCACAATATAACTCATCATGCTAAAGCTGTGTACCAAATTTGAAACCAATCCATCCAGTAGAAGCCAAGAAATCTGTTACGAAAAATTTCACATTTCAAATTTTTTACCCTAAAAAAGTCTAAGTCAGCTCGGAAAACCGGAAGTAGATGATGGACTGACCTGGAAAGGGAAGGCAAGGTGTAACTCATCATGCTG
Organism: Arcuatula senhousia; assembly: GCA_963971305.1. Taxonomy (NCBI): domain Eukaryota; kingdom Metazoa; phylum Mollusca; class Bivalvia; order Mytilida; family Mytilidae; genus Arcuatula; species Arcuatula senhousia. The sequence goes on from OZ020305.1 coordinate 5,200,434, forward strand.
AAGCTGTGTACCAAATTTGAAACCAATCCATCCAGTAGAAGCAGAGAAATTGAACCGGACGAACAGACAGACGGACAGACGGACGGACAAGGTGATTGCAATATAGCCCCCTCTCTTACGAGTGGGGGTATTAAAAAAAAATCTCCAGCATTGTCAGAATGATATATAAGATAGGAGTTTTGCACCTAGTGTGCTAGTCCTAAACTCCCTTTTTCAATAAGAATACTAGAAAGCCAGCAAGGGCCCTGTTGTCAAAATCTAAGTTTTTACATGAAAATTGAAATGCAAATTCTTTAAACAGAATTAATAATTTTAGATTTTAATTAAAGTTTGTTTTTGCCTAAAAAAACGATGTCTCCCCCTGTTTCCCAAAAAAGTTCTAACTCCCACATAAATTTGAGGATCAAAATTTCCTGGTAAAATGCACAACTACATATGATGTCCTTCCTATATCCCAAGTTTCATTGAATTTGGTTCAGTTAAGTTTCAGAAAAGTTGCGCTGACAAGATGATAAATAAAGATTTTCAGCAAATTTCAAAGTTCAAAGGGCCATAACTCCCACAAAAATTTGAGGATCAAAATTTCCTGGTAATATGCACAACAACATATAATGTCCTTCCTACATACCAAGTTTCATTGAATTCAGTTTAGTAGTTTCAGAGGAGTTGTGCTGACAAGATGAGAAATGAGGATTTTCAGCAAATTTCTAAGTTCAAAGGGCCATAACTCCCAAAAAAATTTGAGGATCAAAATTTCCTGGTAACATGCACAACTACATATGATGTCCTTCCTATATACCAAGTTTCGTTGAATTCGGTTCAGTAGTTTCAGAGGAGTTGCGCTGACAAACTTTGTGACGGACAGACGGACCAGCGGACGGAAGGACACGACAAAAACAATATGTCTCCCCACAAAAGTGGAGAGAAACATAATATATATTGAATTGACGAAAAGACAGACATTAAGCGAAAACTATTATGCTTCCCAATCCTGGTTGTAGGGCCCAAATAAGTATTTTTCATAATTAACAAGTTTTCAGATTTCCAATAATTATAATTCTGTGTATTATCAAGCTCTTAGTTCATTCCCTTAGGCTGACCAAGCCTGATAGACTGAATATGGTATTACTTAATCCTAGATATGAAGGACCATCAATAAGCTGTGTCTGATAACTCCTCTAGGCTTTACTCAGTTAGATCAATATATGAAAATATTAACTATACAAAAAATAACTCATTATCAAGTACCAGAATTGCCACAAATATTGGAAATTAAAAACATGATGTTTGATGTTTATTTTTTTTTTAAGGAGTACTCTCTGGTCAGCATCAGAAATAAAAACACACAGAAAAAGAGGAATGGATTTTATACAAAAAAACATCCATGAAGAAAAAGAAGGTCACAACCAGCATGTTAAGCATACATTGTGCTTAGCATCTCTAGGTACAAATACCATACCAATTTTGTTGATATGACACTTGTTAATGGGCTAGATTGAACTTTAACCATTCTTTAACAGTGTTTAAGTGAAAACCCAATAATGTGGAAAAAGAAGTTCACGCCAGCATCACAGGCGTTTGGGTTCAGGATTTTTTTTTATTAATAACGTGTATATAAAAATTTTCAAAAATTTTCATACTCGTCTATATACTATTTCCACAAGGCAAGAATGTTTGACAGTTCTAAAAATAGAACAAAATTTATCAATGGAAAACCCCCCTATTTTCTCATAGAATTAAAGGTTTTGTGTAAAATATTGGTGATTTTCTTAATCCTTTCAGTTTTATCTTTCAATTAAGCACATATATATCGCGAAACAATGCGCAATGACTTTAAATCTAACCTTTTTTCCTTCGAAGCGAGCCATAAAACCACCAGGGACGGAAGTAGATAAACAATTTAAAGGGAGACAATATTCCGCCACTTTTACCACTTTATGATTGAATTTGAAGTAACCACATATATTTTATCCTGTAACGTCTTTTTGTAAAACTATGGTACACATAACAGGTCCTAATATAATATGAGCGTTTTTGGTAGTATACAAAATAATTCAAATAAAATCGTGACCATATTTTTCCGCCAAAAGATTTTGTTCGAACTCACTTAGATTTTACCTTACTGTAGTGTCACTCGGAAGTCCTTTTATTTGGCGGGATAATGTTTTCCTTGAAAATCTCTATCTACTTCCGTCCCTGGTGATTTTGTGGGTCCGGTTCGAAGGAAAAAAGACTAGATTTAAGATTATTACACGTTGATACACGATAACTTTGAGCCCATAAGAGAGATAAAACTAAAAGGAATCAGACAATAGCCAATTTCATTTCGATGGAAAACTACTTCTATAAGAAATACGTAGATTTCCCAATGTTCTATTTTTAGAACTGTCAAACATTCTTGCCTTGTGGAAATAGTATATGGACGAGTATGAAAATTTTTATATACACGTTATTAATAAAAAAAATCCTGAACCCAAACGCCTGTGGCCAGCATCAATTTGAAACATGCATTATGGAAAACTTGTAATCCTTGGTGCACCTACATGTACAATACTAATATGGTTTATGTTTAACTTGTCAGCTAAGTGGGATTTTGGACTTAAACCAAGTGAACATCAACATTAGAGGTGTCAATAAGCCCATACGCCCTTCCTCACTTTGAGGCGAGCTGAAAATAGGTGAAGCAGGAGGCATGTGGATGACAGCTAAATAAACCAAACTCCATTGTATGGGTCTTAGTTATGCCTGCATAAATACCATAACATCAAGAGGCTGTGATGAGTAAATTATTGGGAAAACTGTCTAAAAACCATTGATTGAAATGAAGAAACCAAATAAGAAGCAAATGAAACCACGTAAACTAGAAATGGGAAGCCAAATCAAGCTCTGAAGTAGTTAGGATTATCAACACAAGGAAAGAACCAAGAATGTTGTAACATTTTGTTTAAAATCAATCTCAACGTTAATTTAATCTATCTCTACCAAACACAGTGATCATCAACCTGCTTAAACAGAACTATTGCCAAAGCATAGATCATCAACCTGCTTAAACAGAATTATTGCCAAAGCATGATCATCAACCTGCTTAAACAGAACTATTGCCAAAGCATAGATCATCAACCTGCTTAAACAGAATTATTGCCAAAGCATGATCCAGGGATTGTGAAGGAATTTTTTGCAAAGGGCCATTTAACACTTTTTTCATAAAAAATCAAAATTTCAAGGGGCCATTTCTTAATATTCTATATAAATTTTTAAAATGAGAGGGGGCCATTTTCATTTTTGATGTGCCAATGGCCCATGGCCCCCTGCCTTCCCAATCCCTGATGATCATCAACCTGCTTAAACAGAACTATTGCCAAAGCATGATCATCAACCTGCTTAAACAGAACTATTGCCAAAGCATGATCATCAACCTGCTTAAACAGAACTATTGCCAAAGCATAGATATTTAGAAATTCAATGACCGTGGTTTAGATTTCATATAATTTTCTTTGGGTTTAGCTTAGACTAAAATAAAACATGTGTTTGTTTCCTGCTAACATGCATACAAAAAAGGGTAGAAAATAAAATATGTGTTTGTTTCCTGCTAACATGCATACAAAAAAGGGTAGAAAATAAAATATGTGTTTGTTTCCTGCTAACATGCATACAAAAAAAAGGCAGAAAGGTCAGAAAATGATCTTATTTTTTTTAATAAGTTTACCTTGAGTCAATGGGAAAAGAATCCATACTTAATCCAGATAGGGGGAAGGTTGGGCCCAAAAAACTAGTTTAACCTTGCCACATTATAATGCGCCTGTCCTAAGCCAGGAATCTTTGACAAAGCTTTCATTTGTATTTTTTCTGTTCCTTGTTTAAGAAGGGGGTCTATCTCTGACTATTTCAGGACTGGATTTGAATTATGTGCCTTTTATTTAGATCATGGGCCAATTGCAGAACCACAAGCAGCGCCTGCTGGCCTCGTTGAAGGCTGCTGGCAATTTTCCATTGTGGTTTTTCTAAATTGCTGCTTGTAACATGTATGTAAGCTGTGTGACATCTTCCAAAAAACTAAGGTCAACAAAAACAAGACATTAATAGCTTTGGAGTTTGATTCATATGTTTTATTAGCTTAACTGTTTTAAAACTGTTGATTTCAATTGATACTTTGTATTGTACAATTCTTCTATCAACAAGAAAAAATATATATATATGTACTATCATGCAAAGTAACAATAAACAAGAATATGTCCAAAAGACATAATGCCCCATCTTGCAACATATATTTTTTTTTCCACAATCACTTAACCATTGAAGTTGTTTCAAAAGTATAAATTTATGTTGATTAAATGATAAAGTGTCATGATACTATACTTACATCTCTGTAAGTGGTCATCTGTGTGGAAAATATACATGTAGGTCACATCCAGAATCTGAAGCATGCATTGAGGTGCACCTACCATACCAATATAGTTGCTATGGCAATTGTCAGTACGAGGGAATGGACTTTAACCATTCTGCTGTAAGTGGTCATTCATGCGTAAAATATAGGTCACAGCCAGCATCTGAAGCTTAGCATGACATGCAACTACCATACCGATATGATTGATGTGGCATTTATGTCAGTAAGTGGGAATAGACTTTAATCATTCTGCTGTAAGTGGTCATTCATGTGGAAAATATAGGTCACATCCAGCATCCGAAGCATGCATTGTGCTTATCATCACTAGGTGCACCTACCATATGCATACCAATATGATTGATGTGGCATTTGTCAGATGGTAGGAATTCGGAAATAAGGGGATTTGGGACGGACAAACGGACGAACGAACGGAAGGACAAACAGACGGACAGACTAACAGACCCATACATTATATGTACCAGGCAGGGGTATAAAAAATTATATTGCAAAGTCTCATCAATAATTGAACAAGAGCAAATACTTAGTTTCTATTTCATATCTATTTATTAAAGTCATTCAAAGATATGAAGATAAAATTTTCTTTTGATTTTATTTTAAATTACACTCAAATCAGAAGCCTTAAATTAAAGATTAAAGACTTGATAAAAGATCTTGACAAGAAAAAGGCTGTATTGTAATTTCTTTGCATTTACAATAATACCAATGATTACACATTACAGCTAGAGATCTGCTATTATATTTTTACTTCTGATCAAACTATGCTATAATGATGACAAGCAAAATAGTGGTATAATATTTCTATTCTCCTCCAATTTTCTTGATTTTTTTTCTCGATAGAATTAAGGATAATAACAAGTACAGATTCCCATTCAGTCGCGGGTTAATATTCTCCGATTCTGTTTAATCAATATGTAAGGCAGGTGTTCGTATAACTATTACTTCAGAAAATCATAATCTTCCATTTTCCATAATCTTGATTACTGGTATGGCATGGGGATATTGACACAGACTTAAACATGTAGGGATTCAGAGACTGTATGTGGAAATATAAATCTAGGTATAAATGCTTTTTTTTACCTTTTTAAGGTAAAAACCATCAAACCTGATATAAACTATGAACAAATGTAGACTTTTGAAAAGCTGATTTTGCATGCAACATTTAAAGCAATCATCAGCTTATTGTCTATCTGCAATAGCTTTTATTCTATTCTTAAAAAAACATGGGAAAATGTGAAAGGGGTTATCAAATAAAGCTTTGTAGAACAAAGTCTGATCTATCATATAAATATAAACCATTATACAATCCATTTTAGTGATTTTAATTTAAATCTTATGTTTCATTTTACTTATTCTAAGTTTAGCATTCGAGTATAAGAAAGGGAGTAAAGGTCTAAATTTCTAACTTAATTCTTGTGTGCAATCAAAAAGAATTTCATTTGTTGCCAACTTGCTCAATTGAACTTGGTGAGGTTTAAATTTTGAAAATTGTCTGATATTAACATGGAAATCAATGTTCACAAGATTTTCTTTTTCTTTCAAATGATGCAAAATTCCTTAAAGTAAACCCCTTGCAAAGATTTCCCATTATATATATGTTTCATGAAACATAATATCTGGGTACGTATGTTTCACTTTAGAAACACATATAAAAATCTTGTTTTTGAGGATCAAAAAGGATCCATTTTACAGTAAGCTCATATTAGGTCTTAGGCCAAGTGAGCAAGATGAGTAAATAATTTGACATTTGGAGTCTTTGACTTGATAAAACAAAAAAGTCATGCACAGAAAAAAACCAAACATGCTTTTAAATTTTAATCCAAAACCACCAAATGTTCTATAAGATTCAAACAATAAACCTTCCTTTTTCAGCCTTAACTTGAACACTTCATTTCACTGATATTATTGTAATAATAGAATAAAAGGGCCTTTCGTGACAATCTCTCTACTTTTAATGTCAAAAACACATTCATTTAGGAGTGACTCAAATTACCAGGAGAATTGTCAACAAAAGCGTATACATTTCCACTCTGTGCCATCTAATATTATCAAAATCATTACATTAATAAATTATTATTTCAATTCTTTCGGGATATTAGCCGTGCTAAGAATTTTTTCCGAGCATGATCATCACTTTGCTGATAATAGCAACACGAACGAAGGCCACACAATAGATATTGAGTGCGTAAGATCTGGAATTTGGTATTGGTGATTGCCGTTGACTTGGTGAGAACTTTATTTGACAGACAGATAAATGATAATACTCAAGCCAAAGACTCCTTTGAATATTAATCCGTTTCCTTGTTATGACCAGTACTGCATGGAATGACGGGTGATTATCATCCACAGATTGGACAGGATATGAGGATGACATTAACAGATGCTAATCTTTACTTATGTGACAAAATCAAAGCTCTCATTATTCAATAATCTGTGCAAATATGGAAAGTGTCAAAAGGAATGCCAATTTAATAATATCTAATTTAATTTCAGTTATTGAATATATACTGCTTTCAAAAACAAACTGCTGGAGATAGGTGTAAATGTACTGGTACTATGATGTTCTTATTAAACAAGCAAATGCACTTTTAGACAATTTCCCACTTCCAAATTTTGTCATGAAAAGTTTCATAATGATTTGACACAAAAATGATGACAGAATCTTATTGTGAGCACGCTCCCATACCCCACACGTCCACATTTTGGACAGAGATTATCTAATTAGAATCAAAACCATATCAGTGACTCCTTATACCTAAAACTCCATACTACATATGGAAATCCTAAAACAGTTGCTGAAAAATCTGTTATAATTAAGAGCTAATTTTCAACCCTGAAATTTAATGAAAAGGCCCCTACCTGAAGCTACATACCAAATATCAAAAGCCTATGATTAATACTTGCTGAGAAATCTGTAATGGAAATTTTGATCACTAAGAGATGGACAGACAGACCAAAGGACCAGCCAAAAGCATTATACCCTTCACAACTTCAATGTGTGATGTGTGTTGCATCAGGTATAAATACATTTGTACTTTTGTAATCTCCTTATTACAAGGAGATTACAATAGTATGCTCCCCCCCCCTTTTTGGCAGAAAGGAGTAGAGCCACGAAGGCCCTAAATCGGCCCGGTATTTTCACTATTTTTTCAACTACTATAACTTGTCAAAAATTTAACTAAAATATGATAAGGTATGAACAAACTTTTCATATCTGTAAGATTTAGCAAAATATTTACAACACAGGTTTAGCCTTGAGACTTTAAACAGGCCAATAATTTGAAAATTCCTCATTTTTCACACATTTTCACTGGTTTCTCTGCATATTTCGTCAAAATTAGTATTGGCCACATTCCTCGACCATCGTAATTTTGTGATAAATAATTTATCATATCATAATACACATTTCTATCACAAAATAATTTTGGTCGACAGGTGTGGCCCATTTCATATTCATCGATATATACATGAAAATCAAGAAAAACTGTCAAAAAATTGTTATTTTCGCAAAATAGTCTATTTTTTACCTCACTGCTCTCCTTATTGATAAATAATTGAAGGAAAAAGTTTTGCAATTCATGAAATAAAAAGACTAATGAACACTTATGCAGCAACTACAAGCCGATATATCAAAGTTGAATTTTTGGGCCAATTTGGGGCCTTCGTGGCTCTACTCCTTTTGGTTGAATATATAGGAAATTATTGAAGCGTGACCAAAGCAGCCCCCCTCTTAGGCCAGGTAGTGGGCCCCCTCTTTAAAGAATTTCTGGATCTGCCTCTGTATATCTAGAATTTTTATAAGCACCTTATTCAGATCCAAAATCCAGTTGGTGACAGTCTATTTCCAAGTGATGTGTCCAGAAACCAGTGTCATTCTATTTCTTTCCCTAATGGTAAATAAACTACTGTTTGTTAGTGTTCCATCATTAGCAAGTTAATTGCCAGTGGCCTAGCTGACTCCTAACATTACAAGTCCTTAGTTATTGACCAAACTGAACCCTAACTAGACCAGTTATAGGACTATTATATATCTACCAGGGTTAATGGCACAAGTCAATGCTGTAACGAGAGTAAAATATTAAATACAAATAAGTTGTTGTTTTGGAGAGAATATTTATCTGTCAGATAAGGTTTTGAGTGGTAAGGGACAATATGAATTCAAAGGTATCAGCAGGAGTTGGAGAGGTGAAGCATGTTACTGTTGATTCATTTATTTTCTTGGGTCAATTTACATCATGAATAATAATGAAACCACATTAAACAAAAAATAATACATAATGTCAGAACAGGAGTGCAGTCATTACGTTCAATTGGTGCCTTAGAAAATATTCCAGGAATTTCAAAAATTAGTCAAAATCAGTCCCATCTCTATTTTTCACCCTCCAAGTCCTATCCCACGGTAACTGCCTTTGGACCAGGAATTAAAATGTCCAACAAATAATAACCAAAAACAACGAGCAGAAATTATTTTTTACATAAACAGAGCTTAAATCAATAAAACAAGATAAAACATTATAAAAGAATGTGATGGGGAATACAATGTATATATAATTATATTGTCCCAGATGTTAGATACTTTAGTACAGATGGTTAATGTCATATTCTTACAGAAAATACAAATCAAACCTATCTTCATCAACCAAACAGGTCTGAAAAAACAGGGTAAACTGGTCTTAATTTTACCATAAATACAGATAAAACCAGTTTAAAAACACTGTAACTTGTGAATGAAATATAAAATTTGACCAGTAAATACTAAAAGGGCCAGATGAACCGTCTACATCCTAAATGAGCTATGAAAGACTAAAAGAGGGTAAACCTATCTAAATCAAACCATAAATATTGATAAAACAGCTGTCTGATATGACTGAAATAAGTGAATGAAGAAATAATTAGTCCCAGCACCACAAAACAATAAAACTTCTAAAGCCTGAGAATATTCTCAACTCCCAAATGAAAGAACCTTAGTGAGCACGCTCACATACCCCATGTGTGCCGCTAATGGACTATCAATGTTATCCTTGAGGAATTAGTATCAAGCTACAGGAATCAAAAATATTGAATGATTGTGATAGTGAATTGGCAAGTATTTGAATATCATAACAAAGTTATGTCAAATTTCTTAGTCCAAAGGGCCATAACTCGGACAAAAATTTGGGGATAAAAAATTCCTTGTAATATGCACAACTACATATCGTGTACTTTTTGCTTAAACTTGTCTTACCAAACCTTAATTCTAACCTACCACACCCAGGGATCAAACCCTGGATGCCAAGCTCAGGCCTCATTTCTTCCTGACAACCCCTTACCCCCAAATCATGTACACTAATTTAGGACTTGTTATACATGTACTATTTCTACAACATTTTACAACCTGTTTCCTGCTTTTGCCTTCTCCGAGGAATTATTCAGTCTGTTATGTCATAAACATCTCAGTGACTAAATAGATCAAACTCAAGCTGGTTTCAGAAATGTAACTGTTTCATTAATAATTCAAAACAACAGTTGCACTGTGCTATGTATATGCTGTTATTCAGTCTTTTTAAAGTCACAAGAGATTGGATACACTTATAGATAGACGAGAAAGAGATGTGGAATAAGTGCACGCGACACAACCAACAATAGGAAAGAGCAACTTAAAAAATCACAAAGGATAGGAGCCAGCAGTCGTTAACATGACCAGAGGTTGTTGCTCGCCTTCTTATATATTTATCAATATCACTGAAATGCACCCAAAATCAGGAAACCCATTAGATGCATGTCTGATAAATTTCTTAAAAAAGAATCAAATGTTAAATTTACTGACAGTTGATTATTCTGGTATCACGCTGCAAATTCTATCATTTGATCTCTGATATTCTATTCTTTTATTTCAGTGCAATGCAACAACTAGCATTTGGTGAACAATGTATGGGCAGATTATTTAGCCGATTGCAGGTGACTCAGAGCAGGGAAATTTTTCTCAGCAACTACATATCACAGCTATTCTTATTTGGTATGCAACATAAGCAAATTATGGTCCCATAGTACAATTAGAACTTAATTTCAGGTTTGTCACTCAGCTAAGTCTTGTTTAATGAAACCTCCCCATTTCTGTCTTTGAACCATTTCTTTCTTCCTTTACATTGTAGTGTTTCAAAGAAGGATAAATTCTCCTTGTGAAGTTCAAACAGAATCATACTTTGTCAATAGTGTTAATTATTGATGAAGCCATCCTGTAACAGTGAGAATTAGGGTTACATGCACTCTGTCTAAAAAATATATTGAACTTGACACAGTTAGACAACTGTAGAACAAATAACTCAGAAATGTAAAACTCTATCAATTATTTATGATCATATCATTTGTTGTGTTTCCCCAATAGAACTTTTACACATCTGATAGAAATAAAACTAGAACACTAGGAAAAAATAGATTTTGTAACATTTCTATAACAAGAATATCAGTTTTATATGGTCTGATGAATAACTAGATTTTTACCATTTTATTAATTAATGGATTTTATTATAAATTTCAGAGACAATATAAAATGTTATGAGTAACAAGAGCATGCATGAAGGTCCCTGATATCAAAACATGTGACCTTGACCTTTAACTTTTTGACCTCCAAATAAATAGCTTCAGCTTTAACAGTAAGTGTCATTTATAACTTCTATTGAGATGTTCAAAATTTAAAGCTCTGAAAGCATTTTCAGACTGTGGATGAACAGAAGGAAAGCAAGAGGCCGAGTCTCAGGAGTCTGACTTCAATGACTGATGGAATGAAAATAATTTTGGGTATCTGAGGCAAAAAACTCTAAGGATCATTATACAACTTCCACCTATGAAGGCTTTTGTAGAGCACTAATAGTCAATACTTAAAGCAAACAAAAGCTTTTCTCAATCTTTTATCAGCTTAATCTGCAAGGCAATAAACTAAAACTTGACAATTAACGGCCATAACTTTTATAATGGGTCATCTGACAACTTGGACCCTATAGACACTTTTGTAGAGCTCAATGAGCAAAAGATTAAAGAAGGCAGCTTTTCTCTATCTGCAACAGTTTATATAGACCAAAACAATGTAAAAACACTATTTTTCATCCTTTAAAGGACCATACCCCTGCAAGGAGTCATCTGACAACTTCTTTACCGATTATATTTTTTGTTTTATAAGCCAAAAAAACTGAGGACTGACCCTCCTTTTCTATTTTAGCAATGACAGCTATGTTGCTTGATTGGAAGTGACCAATGAGGATGCTGACAACGGACATCAAGTCACATGAACCTTTCGGCCAGGTGAGATTAAAAAGACAGAAAGCTGTATTTGATACTTCTGTGAAAGGTAGTGGACTTATACAGATCCAATAAAGGTGGTTAGGTTGGTTATTATTACAAATATTAAACTTTAATACCAGAATTATTTTTCATTGGCTTTTTCCATCATATTGACACCAATGTGGGGGTCTTTAAATGGGGGGTTTTAATCAGGGTTCATGGAAAATAGAAATTAGCAAATATTTGAGAAAATTCCCCAAATCACAATTCACAGGAAATATTGCCACTGTAGAAATCTTTGGGGGCATCAATCACAGATCAAGGAAAATTATTTTTGCTAAGAACAGACAATGCCCTCGTCAAAGTTCACGAACAATTGTTTGCCTGAATCAAAGTTCACAGAAAATTCAAATGGATGATCATGCATCACCAAATTACCCCATTGGCCCCCTCCAATGTAAGTATAACACTAGTAAGTAAGAAATGTTTCATGTATCTTTCAGACAGAATAGTCAAGTTGACAATAATCACACAACTCTTTTAAGTGTCCTGAACATTCATGTTACCAACAGATTACGTAGAGTGACAGAATAGAAATATAATACCCATAATGCATTGTAAAGGTTCGGTAAATAAAGAGACAATATCAGTAACGTAGGAAAATTTCCCAGGGGGGCTGTTCTTTAATCAAACATTGTAGCACTAGGTTGTATTGATTTTTAATTTTGTGATGACAGAATTGAAATTTAGTTGTAGATGTCATTGGGGTATACAATCACAGTCGTTGAACAAACTAGAGATCCTCTGTAGAGGTTTGAGTGCTTTACAAATGCTGATTGGTATTAGAAATGTAAAATAAACTGTTGTGCTTTTTAATTTTGATTATTATATATGATAATAATCATTGATAATGTTTTATCTATTCAATATCTTATTGTGGTTTCTTTTAAAACAATATAACAAAACCAATGTCCTGCCCCTGACTACTGAAGTGTTAAAAAAACACACGAAGGCCAATATAAGTTAATAAAAGTATTTCAATTGGACCATATCTTTAACTATTATGAGAAGTTTAAGTCTACCTAAAAATCAACTGTTCACAATATTCAGGACTTCTAGCCAAAAGGTTGAAAATTGCAAATGCCATTAAGAGTTCAAGAGTATAGAACAAAAACAGTTGAAATTTAAGCCAATTATTTTGCCTATATCCTTGCCATCACAATTAATCTCCAAGGTATAGCAAATATAAGGTGCAAATTTTAGTTTCATTGTTGAAAAATGCTGGTGTTGTGACACTAAAATCGACATCAATCACCTTTCATAAGTGTTACTATAAGTACACAAAAAACTTTCATTATAATTTGGGTAAAAGGGCAGTAATTTATCCCCAAATAGCTAAACCCTTAGCAAATTACATAACATGGATCCTCTTTATTGTCGCATTCCATAAAACTTTCAGACCGAACTTTAGTCATTATCGGTAAAAGTTGCCATCACAATAAAACACGATTACAAGTCCATTTCCCTGACAGTACTAAACCCTTTGTAACATTATCGTTGAATAGCCAGTGACATCAATGAAAAATAGCATTACCGAGATCACCGTGATCCATCAATGGTTGACTTTATATGGAAATCTAAGAATATTTCATCAACGTTTGTTAACTAATTTACATCATCAATAAAATTCATACCCAACGGCAAAATGACGTTATATATTCTTTTTATTATGTTGCTTTCAAGTCGACAAAATCGATAATTATCAATTTATGAACTAATATTGTTAATAAACAAGTTTGACATTATAAAGCAAAGACAGCAATAACAAGACAAAACTGGATAAATCTTAAATGGAAAAACGGTGGGTATTTTTCAAAATATTTTTTTTAAAAGGTTATCTATCTACATGTATGTAACAGGAGGTGCATCTTTTAAACAAGAAACACAGGCGCGGATTCAGGCAGGGGCGCACCGGGTGCACGCCCCTCTAAAATGTGGAATTTTTTTATTTTTTACCATGAATTCAATCAAAAAAGGCCAAAATTTTTGCACTTCGCTCTGCTCAGGGAATATTTACTACTTACACACCCTCTTATCAAAATTCCTGCATCTGTGCCCGATACATGCCTAATAAGTATTATGTAAACAAACAGTAAATTGCAGGCACAAAATAACAAAACAACAATAGAACTATAGAATAGGCTACATACTAGCAATCATTTAGCAAATACCCCCCGCTTGCACAATAATTGCCTTATGCAAACTCTTAAGTATTATAGAATCCAAAAATAATAAAAAGTATACAGAATGCCAAAAATTTTCTTGTTTCAAAATTGAAAACCTAGGACTAAAAGTTTTGGTACTTTTGCACAACAATTGAAATATTAACAAGGATTGTGTCCATGGGACACAGATTCCCCTGAGTTGCCCCAAAACAAAGGTCTGACAGGTATGAAAATTGCTTAGGATATGTATACAGTTTGTCATACTGTTCCAACAAATTTCAAATTATTCCCATGTATGGTTCTGAGGAAAGCTTGACAGAAATTCTACTAAGTCCTAAACAGGAAGTGGATGTCCAACAGGTATGAATGTCACTTAAGAGATACAGCTCATCATACTGAACCCCCCTGTCAAATTTTGATTCATTTTTATGTACATTGTTCAGAAAAGCTTGACAGAATTTTTTACAGATACTAAGAGGGACGCATTATACACCACTTCTCGCTTAAATACATAGAGAAAACTGTGACCGAAATTCTTCTGATGATTCATTATGATGATGCAGGTCTCAAGTGGCCAGCTTAATAATGCCATTTTGACCCCAATTTGTTACTTCTGGGACACAATGCACTTTGTAGGTTACATAATAGTCTAAGTTTGATCCCAACAGATAAAATACAACAAATAGTTATTGTTTTAGATCTGTCGTCTTATTCATGCAATGATATTTCAACGGGAAATCTGTTACTTTTCAAGTTTTGATTTTACCTTAATTTGGCCGGATCTCGTTAAACAGGAAGTAGGTGAGCGACAAACATAAAATCGTTTCCCACGTTATGGGACCCCACCCTGATGCTGTATACCAAATATCAAGTGGCTGTGATTAGTAATTGCTGAGAAAACTGTTACAAAAATTTCTTCCCCGCCCGCCTGACATTCACCATTTTATAACCTGGATTTTTCACTCTGTGAAATCCGGCCAAAAATTGCAGATCTTGATGAATTATTTCCCCTCCTTAAAGCTGTTTGGCATTTCCCTTAGAAAAAAAAAATTTCCTTGTTTGCTTGGCAATTTGTAAAAGTTTTGTCTTGTTTCAACAGCATTATATAACACCAATAAAGTGATCATTAGTTTTGCTTTTTGTGGTATAATCATCAAATCTAAAAAAATTCCTATTAAATCTAATCTATATAATTTCTTAGTACCAAACGTTGTACCTTACATTGATACAGTAACGGCCTAACTAGTTACGTCTCATATTAACCAAACAGGAAATGGTATGTCATTGTGGCTTTTCAAAATCAGCGTGATAGAAAGAATCTCAGTCTCAATAATGAATATCGACATGATACGCCATAATCCGATGGAGTTTCATTTATTGTTCCGACATCAACCTGTTACAAAGTTTATGTAAATCATTTCTACAACAATAAAACAAAGTCTATGCCTGATGAAAATTAATGCAAAAAAATCTTACATTGTTTGAACTAAACAAACTAAACAAACTAAACTGTTTTACATTTCATGAATAAGCATCTTCAATGAAACTTCAGTGAAAATGATTTTTTAAGGAAATTTTCCAGGCATGATACACAACTATAATACACATGATATGTATTGAAACCAATTATTCCAAACCCCTGTCATTTCTGTTTTAAGCTACTATAAAATACAACGTCTTTGGAAATTTCCATAAACAAAGAAGGTTGTTTATTTCAATTCGAATATTCTATTTCACTGTTTAAGAATTACAAATACCAAAACGCGGGTATGAACGGTTAAATTTGATATGCTATATATCGATATTTCAAGGAGTAACCTCTCATCAGTAGCATTTAAACCAAAACATTGGAAGGTCAAAATCCAAAACAGTTGAAAACGAAAAGTACTCAAAACCAAAACGTTCAAACAAGGAAGCCAAAGTCTGTCCTTAAATTTTTGGTTTGAAAGTTTCATCATATTTTCATAATCCAAAGCCATAAATATTTTATTTTTACCCATCAATCCCTAATATTTCATTATGATCAAAGCCTATCAGTGGGGACTGTTTAACAAAGTTTTGTTAACATTTGTATATTTTTTCATAGTCGCTAACAACTAAATAAACTATTACTCTGATTGCTGCACAACACCTAGAATCTTAATTATATCAGTCGATTGATGTCCCTTAGTTTACAAACCAGGTTGGTTATCATCCCTGCCTCTGGTTTAGCAAAAAACGTCAAACCCTCGGACCTACATTCTAGTTCCATATAGGACTTGCAACAACCAAGGAAGCATCATTTTACCCATCAACTTAACGTTCAATCAGTTCCCTATAAAACTAACACTGCATTGCCAATTGTCTTATGGCAAATTAATGATCCAAGAAAACCCTGATAACCATATTTAGCACAAGGAACGATTTCCCAAACATGATATTCTTAAGTATCAGATCAACTGGTAAAGTCAATTAACAAGGAGACAGGCAAATTTTCTTATCATTAAACTGCCAATTAATATGAAGAACCTGAATGCAGCAAACCAAACAGAAAATTTGTCTCTGTATAAAAAGACATGATTAGAGATTCTAGCACGGAGAGAAAAAAAATTGTGAACAAATTGATTGATTGTGCAGTCTACACAGGCTTTAGGGTTGTTAATTTGCAGAAAAATACAAAAATGTCAAGTGAAAATTATAACAGACAAAAACAAATTATATGTAATGTGGTAATTTTATAAAAGGATTGAAAATGATGACAGCTACAAGTGTATAATTTGCAAATCAAAATATCAAACAAAATATCTATCCATCCCCCCATTTCCTTCTCACCCACCCAACAACGAACAAGTTTGACATGAAATACTCTAACTATTGTAAACTGAGAAATTTTCGCGGCAGTTTTACTTTTGTGATTTTCGCAGTGATGTTGCTAGCGAGAAAATTAAACAGAACAAATAAACTTGTTTTCTATTGCTTTCTATGGCCAATAACCTTTCAGCGCAAATTCAAAACTGTGCAAACTAAACTTTAGTCGCCATACCGTGAAAAAAAGATGGCGCAAAAATTTCCCGGTTTACAGTAATCAACATTCATAATGAAAATTGCCCCCCCCCTCCAAGAATTTCATATTGAAAACAATAAAAAAACATCATGTTCAATTATTAAAACTTTCCAAGCAATAAATTTCTAGTTCTCAAACAATGGCATCGATATCAGGTGAATATTTCCATTCAATTCGTAACCAATTGTAATTCGAAGCCAAACGTAAAGATACAAGGAGCTATATACATTTATTGGGATGGTGAATTTAACACTGCACATTACGGCTAATTACTAATCCTGGGATTATATCTGAGAAGGAAATCACTAATTCCCGTATTATACCAACTAATCGATATTGCTGTATACCATGTAGCACCAAGGCGACAGTCCCATTATAAAGATTCATCATTTGATATCATATATATGTGTCGCAGGGAGAGAAATTAAATAGACTAAAATTGAACTGAAGTAGAAAAGGGGGAAGGGAATGAAATGACACTTAATCATAATTAATTTCATAATTGCATAAAAATTGACAAAAATATCTAATCAAATGAGTGAGAATTGAATTTATTTTTTTATTTCTTAACAAAAATATCAATCAATTTATTTCATTCAATTTAATTCAAGGATATATAAACGATGATAATTGGGTGACAATGTTAAAGTTCTGTCATATTTACAGCTGATGAGTTTATTAGTAAAAATACATATTTATTTAATATTTCAGAGGGCTCAGAGATATTTTTCTAAATTTCGCATCATCAAATAATAATCATAAAAACTAAAACACACCAAGCTTAATTTGCCAGTACAAGATCTGACATTTTGCGAATATCAAACCTAGTGAACAAATTTCAAACAGAAAATGTAAAATTCAAACCATGCGGAATATCTCTTTTTAATGTAAGAAATATTCTAGAATCTCATCCCCTCCCGCTCCGATTTTTCAGGTGCCTCAATGGCAGAATATCTTATCAAAATGGATCAAAACTAAAAATTAAATTTCCCCGCCTGCCCCATATTTTCAAGAAATCTGGATGAGAATATAGGAATAATTTTATCATGACCTATGGTAATCTTGAGAAGGTAATACCTTTAAAATTTTTAGCAATCCCCCTGAAGTCAATTGTGGTAGCAATAACTATACACTTTATATAAAGAAAACAGGAAGTAAATGTCAGACAGCAATCAAACGACTGTACTTATCAGGCAACATTTCACAATTTACTAGGATTAGGAAACACCAAAAAAACATGTTACTCAAAAAAAGTTCTTCTTTCTTTTACAAAAATTGATCTTCAGCTAAGTAAACATACATATGTAAATATAAAGAATTTGTTCTAAATTTATAATCTTTTAAAAAGAAGCCATAATTCTTTACCATTATATTTTTTCATTAAATAATCAATAAAGAGACAGTAGACAAGGCTTTGTATAAAAAACCAGCTGATTGTAGACTGATATGGAACCAGTTTTCTGGCTTTAAGCGATTGACAAAAAAAGGAAATTTATACTATAGGATTAAACTAGGAGACTTCACGACCAAAGATGGTGAATGAGTTTCTTGTGATCTTTATTAATTTACTGCTCAATTTATGATCAAGCGAAATCTTAGTATTCATAAAAATATATAAAACAAATTGAGGTTTCATAAATCTGAACATTCTCTTTCACCGTAAATTTAAGTCAAGTTATTTGATGAACAAACAGACTAACACAAACAGAAGCAAAAGAGTACTCAATGGAGCATTCAAGTTATGTACTTTGTAAGTCACTAAAGCCCAAGACAGAATCAGTAGACATGAAATATAAGAAGGAAACAAACTGCACAACATAATAAAACACACACACAAAAACTGTTTGTGTAAGGCAAAAAAGTGTCATTGATAAAATATCAGGGAAAACAACATTTTTCAGAAAAGTTGCTATTTTCAACCATCCCCTGCTGTATAAAATTGAATGTCCATTGGCAGGTTTTTTTTATATTCTCATGCTATTAAGAATCAGCTCTTAGTGAATAATATGCATTCTTCCTAAAACTCAGTAACAAAAACTCGAGTCAGAACAAGAGTAAACTCAGGTGTTCCAAAAGGGTTGGCTGCATTCCTGATTTTTTTTATGACACACACACATCATGGGATAGACTTAAACTCAGAAAATAAATGTGTTTGATTTCCCATTCCTACAAAACAGCAGAGGTAATGCATAGATATTCAAATGTACAAAGTTTGTTAGTTTTCTCTATTATGATAATTTTTTAACCGTTATCAGTCTAGTCTTACCAAACAAGCAGATGTGTCTACACTAGTAGTCTGCTGAGCAACTAATTTTTGCTGCATTGTTTGTTGTAATACCAATGATTCAATTACCTGATGCAAAGATTGAAGACTTTTTCATTAACATCCAACTTACTAGTTCTGAGATATCAGCTGAAACCTAAAGGTAAACCTGAGATTGACAGACAAACAGACAATTGACTGGCCAAAAACTTATTGCCCAACAACTTTTTTTTTTTAAATTAAGCATTAAAAGTAAGTACTTAGTACTCTAAAATATCAAAGAAAACACATATATAGTTTTAGAACTTATACAATAAAGCAGATAAGCAGTGTGTGGAACTATCACTGGCTTGCTGGACACTGGCCGGTGAAAATCTTTTTTGGCAAGTGAAATTTGAACTAATTTTATATTGGATTATTAGGACAAAAACTATAAGTCTCAGATTTTGCCAAGTGAATCACAAATCCTAATAACAAGCAAACACCTGATGAGATGCCCCAGGATACAATACATGTATTTCCAATTTTAGTTATTCATCACAAAATTAGTGCAAATGATACTTCAATTCTATATTCTTAATTCTACTTTGTGTTGTGGAATCCCTGGATGCAAGAATCTCCTTTGATTTCCAGGAAATCACTGGAAACAGATATACATAAACAATGTACAATGTACATTGAGTCAACACCCAAAAGACTTCAATACAAAAAGATGTATCTTAATAATACATTTGCTTACCCCTGTGAAAAAAATGTATGTGTACCAGTTTGGTATTTATAATATCAAAATTTGAAAATGTAAAATGAAAGTTCCACTATAAAAGAAAAAAATATGACTTTTTATTTCATGGTGACTAGCAGGAATAAAAGTTGAAATATAACGAACTGATCCCTAAACTGCTACTAAACTACATGTATGTATTTTATGCCAAAATATTGCTGTTTTCTGTAGCAAACTTTAAAAAAATTACCACCTGTAGAAGACAGGTTTTTTTGTGGAAACTTTTAACTGACAGAATATACAGATTGTAAAAAGCAATGATATAATGAGCATGTACAATATATATATATAATGTTTGTATTGTAACACAATAATTACTGAACAACATGAATTTCTTCAGAGCTACAATCACTAATCATTTCTTCAATATTAAGAACCATATGTATTCATAACATCGCTAACATGTTCACTTCAAGTGTAAAATACAGATAATTCTATACAGTAGTAACACCATTAATGGCCATTCCTGATACTATATCTGATTGTAATGTCATTTTGTACTCATAAAATAATGAAATCAACTTTTGGTAAATTCAATGATAGGCTTGCATAAAGAATAGAAAAAATGTCCATTTCCCTGAAGATAGAGCTCTAGGAAAGGATGGAACTCTTGTGATGGTAATGGGGTAAAAAAATATTATCAGTGTGGTAATTAGCCAATTAAATGGCAAGGAATATCTTTACATTGGTTTCTTTAAAGTCAAGGCAAAATATGAAAGAAATAAGGAGGAATCTTTAGTTAACATTTCACCGCTTACACATTAAATTATTTCAAACCATCTCACATACAAACACACACTCTTTATTAATGCTCCTTTACCTTAATACATGTAAGAAGAGGCTGCCAGGTACCTGAATAGCTCACCCATCCCTCAAAACCATAAGGGTCTCTTCTTTGGGCTACATGTATAACCAAAGAAGTTAGGAGTCAGCTAACAACTTCAACCCAATGGAGACTTTTGAAGAGCCTGAAGATTTTTTCAAGCAACAGTATTTCTCTATCTGCAATGGTTTTTGTTGTATAGGGCAATAACATGAAAAAATGCTTTCATTTCATGCATAGTACATAATGTAAGGGGTTGGCTGGCAACTTCAACTCAACGTAATGGCCCAAAAGAGTCAAAACTGTCACATTTTCCAACGATTCTTGCTACATTTGAATGCCTCCGTAGGCCTCCACCAAAATCAAACCTGACGAAAATTTGTAAAATGACCTAATTTTACCATATCATATATTAACAATGAAAGTAGATATACATGCATTGTCATTTTGAATATGTATTATAAGACTTTTGAACATATTACCTTTATCACATGACCTATATTGCATTTAACCTATATCGCATCCCTTGATCACAAAAAAAATACAAAAGTAATTACAAAACATAAAACATTACAATGTAAATATACGATATAATGAATATAAAACGGCTAAATATGTACCACATGCTGTATAAACCCTTTACCACTATAGATATATTGGGTTGTTACAGCATGTACATTGTAGGTAGTACGAATAAGGCTATCTAATTTGCAGTATGTAGAATTGAATGGAGGCATGCATTTAATTTTTACAAAAACTATTTAAAAAAACATAAATTTTGGTTGTTTTCCAGTTTCTCCTGACATCATTAAACCATGGAAGTAATATTGAGAAGGAAGAACCACCAAGCTAGATGAAACACTGTCTATCTTATGGACACCTTGTTAATTGACAATAACCATGCCATGTAGATTAAAACTCAGCATAGTCTCGATCGGAATTGAAGCTTATCGGCAAGTTCTGTTTTCGATGGATATTCGCGAAGTACCAGAATCAAATGAGAACAAAGACTTCGACTCCACAATCCGTCAAAAATTAAATGTACCCGATCACATTTTTTTTTGTGATGGTGGGAGTGTCCTAAGATAAATACTTTTTTTATTATTTAGCAAATAAAAGTAAATATTACAGAAATTTTAACTAAAGTTATATGAATAGTTAATATGTAACACATTTTTTATTCATGAATATGTTCAGAGTTGGAAATAACAGCCTGTCCGCCAGCCCAAGACTGGTAACTTTTGGGCAGGGCTGGCTAAAATTCATGATAATTTGACTGGCTTTATAGCAAAAACAGGTCGAATTTCAAATCAGGGCTGGTAACTTTTTCAGCGAATTTCCTACCCTGATATGTTTGTGTTTTGTTCAAATGTAGGACCTGTAGATCCTCATAAAAGCAAATTAAGTTTAGTTATTCACAGGTAACTTTTTGTTTTTTCATTATACAAAATTTTTTCGTATTGTTAAGCTTGTCAAATAAATCTTTAATAAAAAAAAAAACATCTCATTTTTGTTGCTGATTTCTTCGTTTTGCAGGGAAACCTTCAAATAAATTAAATAAATTTTAATAAAAATTATTTAAATAAATTGACATTTCTTTAATAATTTGACTCTTGTTTGCAACATTTAAAGTGTGAGATTTATTAAATCTATAAAAAAAGGCTTTGAATTCAAACTTGTGCCGCCATAGAATTGTGCGATTTCAATCAAAATCTCTATCATCCGACATTATCCGACAAAATACTCGTTAGTATCATTCGAACCAGCATCATGTGTATTTTTACAGCGTATTTTTTGGTAATCGGAGTCAGCAGGAACATACCCAGGCGAAAAGTCATGGTCACTGTCCATGGTCAACCATGGTCGACCATGTTTGACCATGGTCTGGTGACCATGATCGACCATGGTTATCTATGGTCGACTGCCTTCCGTTAATTGGCACCATGGTCATTAACCATGGATGACCATGTATGACCATGGTCGACCATGGTTGATGGTCAACCATGGTCAAACATGGTTCTATTATTATCAGAAAAAAAAATGTATCAGTTTACAATTCAAATTAACAATATAATTTAATTTTCTAAGGAACAA
Source organism: Arcuatula senhousia (assembly GCA_963971305.1). Classification (NCBI taxonomy): domain Eukaryota; kingdom Metazoa; phylum Mollusca; class Bivalvia; order Mytilida; family Mytilidae; genus Arcuatula; species Arcuatula senhousia. The sequence goes on from OZ020305.1 coordinate 5,223,322, forward strand.
AATTGATTTATTAATGCGAATTCTGCATGCAAATTGTAGGTAAATCTATTCCAAAACATGACTAAACTGAAAAATAATTTAATGTCTACAATTTATAGTGACTGTTTAATGTTGCCATGATATTTCAACGGTCGTTTCCATTAAAGATTGAACTAAGAATTTACACTGATCTTGATTTGATTGTACATTTTGTTCTTTATCTATTTGTTAACTACATGTTGGCACATTTTTTCTCAATCATATCCTACATTGCAACACCATGGGTTCAGATCTCCATACTAATAGTAATTCCCAATCCATATATATGTGGAACCATTTCTGTAAAATGCTTCAAAAGGTCTCCAACTGACAGGTTTAATGCACAATTATAAAAAATAAGTTTACTATATGCCCAAACAAGGTTATAAATAAAAAAAGAAAGAATTATCTCATTAAGTTATACTACTTGTAAACCGATTTCAAGTTCTCAAGATTTAAAAATAAATATTATTTGTAAAAGCAAAGGGAGATAATTGTCTACCATGGTCAGACCATGGTCACACCATGATAAACCACAAAATTTATACCATAGTTCTGCCATTCATGATTGACACTGGTAGGTGAAATGTAAGCAAATTTTAATTATTTTATTCTTATGTGCAGCAATCAAGACTTTATTAGGTCTTGTTAAAAATGTCAATAGAACATTAAAACCAAACAACAGTTGGGTAGCTGAAAACAAACATGTTAGTCAATTAGCCTTACATTTGTATGAGTGAAATAAAGTCACCTCAGGTTTGATATTCTATTAAGTCTTAACCATTATAACAAAATATTATACTATTTTATTTAAAAAATGCAATTTAAATTTTTAATGGACCATTGTCAACAATGTTAAGTACTTTGTGACCATGAACTACCATGGTCAGCAATGATTGACCATGATTTTGACCATGGTCAACCATATACTGACCATGGTCAAAACTATGGATCATGGTTGACCATGGTCAACTGAAACTGACCATGGTCAACCATGATGCAGACTTTTTGACCATGGTCAGTATATGGTTGACCATGGTCAAAATCATGGTCAATCATTGCTGACCATGGTAGTTCGTGGTCAACCATCTTGAACCATGAAATACCATGGTGACCATGGTCAACCATAGTCATCTTTTCGTCTGGGTAGGTTTAATGTGATTTAAAATTAAGAAACATATTTGAAATTACAACAAAGTCTTATTATAAACAGTTGTAATGACCATAATTCTTGTCCGATTTTGAAGTTTATTGCACCATTTGATTCGTATTTGAAAGCTCAAGTTTACGATATAAATGCCCCACCTATGGTAAGTAATTACAGGTGATCTCCAAAGTTTAGCTATTTCATCCAATTCGATAAAAATCATATGTCCGATAAGAGAATCCAGATCATGAATTGGAATGGCGCTAACACAGATAGTCACCAAAGGAATCTTATCGAGACAATGCTAATTAGATAAAATCTCAAAGTTTTGGTAGAAGGCTCTGCTGGTAACTAATATGTGATAATTGGTAAAAGTAGTTCCTGTCTACACATTCATGATTAAACCAATAATTGTGACATCATGTCAATAATGAAATGTGCAATTCAATTGCAAACATACATCAATAAATTACACTGTATAAACTTGATCTCTTTTTCAAACATAATTTGTCAACAAAAAAACTTCAAATCCCTACCCTTTTGTCAGACCATTAAAACCATATACAACATGTACAACTAATATGTCAATTTGAGGGTGAAAGACTTTTAAGCTCTATCAATATCATTTATAAGTGAATGTATCGTGATTTAAACAATATAAATCTATAACATTTTATACATTGTAATGTAAGTACACAACAGTGTTATTGTGATTTCAAATTCAATAAACTGATGACCATCTGTTAAACAAGTTAAGTTAACTTGTGGTAACAGGTTGCTTCTGTGTGTAGGTCATCAACATTACTATAATCAACCATGTTTCAAGATCAGCTAGTTCAAATTAATCTTCATGTACATGTACTACCAGTTGATTTTACTCTTCATAAAAAATGTCCCACTCCTACATAAGTTTGGTGTTTTAATATTAAATATCAATTTAGTTAGACAAAGAAAAAACACATTTAATAATTGCAGTTAAATACATGTTATAAAATTTTTAAAAGCTACAACATCAGGGAAACAGTGAAAATATCATCTTAAACCTGAGGTTCACTTATGAAGAATTTTATACACAAATTCATAGAGCAACTGCCTTCCATAACCCAAGCACTGGCAAAAGAAAGTAATCAAAATAATTTTTTTTAAAAAGTAATCAAATAATCAATCTAAAAATACCTTAGTAATCAAATTATCAATCTAAAAATAACTTGGTGATCAAATGATTAGAAAAAGCCTGTTTATGAATATAAAAAAAATAATGTTCTGTCTGAGAAAAAAAAAATTGAGTGTCCAATGATTAATAATTTAATAAAAAACTGATATAAAGAAAATACAATAAAACAAGGTGTCATTTAAATCCAGAATTATTTTGGAGCTTGGAAAAAAAATTTAAAAAAATTCTGAGTTAGATTAACCCACTACTATTAGTGGGCAAATGGTTTGGTTTAGTATTGTAGCATTAGCAATTAATATGCAAACTAACTAACCCACCTAAGTCATGCAGACATGACTAACCCCCTTAGTATAGGTTTGTCCGCTCATCATTTTTCCAAAGTCCAAAATAATTTCAGATTCAAATAATAACATGTTTTAAAATTAAAATGTATCTTGACACTAACATTCAAAATCATTTTCCAAGTGAATACATTGCCTGTTCTGCACCAGTTGTCATAAAGAAATAAATAATCAACAAGTAGATCATTGTTTTCTAGGCTGTACACTTACCCACACATAGAATACATTTTTTCACATGCACATTACAGAAACCGTCCTATTATTACTTTTCTACACTCTCAACAGACCTATATATTATTTTTTTTCATGGGGAGGCTTATCATTATAGTCTTCTAGTGAGAGCAAAGTATTCAGCTTTGTTTGTTATAAGGAAATTTGCCTCGGACATTAATGCATGATGGAATTCATCTGAACCACTGATTAATGTTTTTGCTAAGGTGAGCAACCCCGGTCTGTACCGTGCAGTGACGGTTTTTGTTTATGTAAATATAGTCTTTAAAAACGAAAATATTACAAATACACAAACACTAACTTACACCCCAGACGACATTACATATGAAAAACTTTTTTATAACATCTCTGCCTGTCTGGCGTCTTGAAAGAAACGGGGACAAAAAATAAGGGGAAAGTAACGGCGTTAGCGACAATTTTTTTTTTAATGTTAATCCACTGTGTGTTAATCAAAGCATTATACAGTAGACTTAGTAAGAGTCCGGGTTTATGCGAGGAAAAGAAGAATGAAATTGAACATTAAAAACGAAAGCGCCGTCTCAGTTTTACTTACCTGTTTTTCGGTATCCTTGCCCTTGACTGCTGCGGGTGTAAGCACTCGGTCACAGTAACTCCCTTCCAGTAATGCAACACCAGACGGCCGCACCGATTGATCGTTTTCAAAGTACAGAAGGAGATTTTGGTACAGTATAAAGTAACGCAACTGCCATTTGCCGGTATCTGAACTCTTCTTGTAGAGAAATCCTGCCATAGTGTTTTCTTGCCGCGACTTGTTTGCTAAATACAGCAACTGGCTTTCATTAAATCGTATCGCTTTCTGCATCCTGAAGTTTCGCTTTAATGTTTACTTACAAATTACAAAAAAAAAAAAAACAGTCAGTTCAAATCATACGTCTGCATATGCATTATTCATAATAAAAAAATCCAAAACAATAACATATTGTGTTATAACGTTTATATACAAATATTTTGCACTTAAGACTTAGGCCTGCTAACAGCTACAACATGAGAAATAAACAAACTGAGATTAAAGATAAAATCTAGACTGTGTTGTTTGTTTTACGTTTGAATCATTGTTTTCCAATCTGCTAATTAACATATTCTCCTGAAACTGATGCTGTAAAATCTTTGCAGAAGAATTCGTCTTATCATTTGCTATAATTCTATGCTTTCTCATAACCATTGTCGTTTAATCAAACATTTTTGCTGCTTTTCCTTTACACTTTTCACTTTTTTCTAGATCATTGCCGGTTTCTGTGAAAATGTCTCCAATGCATCCGCAAAACATCCTTCATTTTCCGCAATTTTCCCTGGACCCATATAACAACTCCTTATACATTTAAAATAATTATGTCGCTTAATGTTCGTAACATATCCAATTCTCTTGATCTCTTTATTTCTCTTCTTCCATGCAAATATTTCATATGCAGTATAAAATTTCAATTGCGTCTGAATTTGCTCATTTCGTTTTCAGACACAGTCTATGTGCAGGGTCAGAAACGACAGATAATTTCGGCGTGTAAAATACTCCGCATTGATTATCATCAACGATTGTCATATGTAAAACTTCACCTGTCGTTCACATAAAAATCCTGATATCATACAAACAATAGTTTTCATATACAGAATATACCGAGAGGCGCTAATGATCAATTTTTATCTGCTGGGGATAAAAACAGTTAATTAGAAGTTATTTTCTCCATGTACGTATGGATGTATATTTTTTCCCTCAATTCTCATATGAATAACGGATAGGACAATTATCCCTTCGAATTAACATACAAAAACATTAGCTTATTCGTCGCCATTGACAACTAATTCTAAAATTGCGCTTCCAACGCAAAGCAAGAGATATTGTTTTAATAATTATTACTTTTTTGTCCTTTATAGAGAAAATTACTTTCCAATCAAAAACTTTTGCAATATATATTTTTTTCGCAGTTTTTCCTTTAAATTCCTATAATTAATAAACTCTCTGAGCGACTTTTCATATATCTGGAGAGAAACATTAAGCAATGAATCCGTACGTAGTCACATGACTTGGAATTATATTAAAATAAACCGCGGGGACAAAAATATATAAACGCTACCTCACCGTTGACAAAATCAATATTTCTTCAGATGTAATACGTGTCGCCACCGAGTGTTACAATGAGATGCGGAAGGTACTTAAGGAATGCGATGGGAGATTCTTATTATAACATCAGAAAAAAACCCCTCACAGCCACATATTTGTAATGGCAAAACTAACAAACTGCTGGTCGATACAGCGACAATTAGTGTAGGTTTTAATTTTTAATGAGAACTTTCAAGATTGAGGCTGAAAATTATATTTGCTTCATATAAAAAAGATAATGCAATATTAAACCATCATCAATAAATTCACAATTCAATAAATGCAATTTATCGTATTTCCCGATATTCTAAAGGCGAAAATTACAGATTTATTTGAATTTTTTTTAAAAGTTAAAGGGTTCAAGAGAATATAAATTAACTTTTTTTTCACAGCCACCATTCTCGCAAATCGCAACACTTTTTTGTGTCAGCTGCAACAACAAATTTTGTTTTCTTAAAAAACTTTGATGCCCGACAATAATATGAGAATGCTTTTTGATAGACTAAGTAATTAGTTATGAATCCTTATTTTACATATGCATGCAATGCCTCATTTTTTCTTAATTACCCTTTTTACCCATTAATCGTAATTTGTTTTTCTCTCTAGTCTACGCTCAAGTTTAACAATTTTGGGAAAATTTAGGATTTTTTAAAAGTTCCATATGTCGGAAGATACGCTTTTTAGCTCACCTGACCCGAAGGGTCATGTGAGCTATTGCCATCACTTTGCGTCCGTCGTCCGTCCGTCGTCCGTCGTCCGTCGTCTGTCGTCTGTCGTCCGTCGTCCGTCGTCCGTCGTCCGTTAGCTTTTTTCAAACATCTTCTTCTCTGAAACTGCTTGGCCAAATGCAGCCAAACTTGATATGATTGTTCCTTAGGGTATTGTGCAAAAAGTTTGCGTTGGGATTTTTGATACGTCAAAAAACATGGCCGCTGTTACTAAAAATAGAACAGGGGGGTCAAATACAGTTTTTTGCAAATAACTCAAAAACGGTCACAGATATCAAAATTCTGGCAAAGGGTAAAAGTGATCAGCATCTCAAGATCTACCTGCCCTAAAATTTTCAAAAAGATCCAACAACCGATGTAGGAGTTATTGCCCTTTTTCTGGATTTTTTCAAAATTTTGCACTTATTTAGCCCTATATCTTGAAAACTATACAAGATATTTTAAAAATTCAAATTGCATATGATTAAGCACATCAAGATCTATGTTTCATGTAATTAGGTCAAAGCTGTAGAACCATTTCTTTTAGGAGTTATGGCCCTTAAAGCGTCAAAATTTACCATTTTTCATTACTTTTCCCCTGAATTTCAAAGATGAACTCGTCTGACACCATACATCCAACTTCAACCAAACTTGGCACAGTTGCTTAATAGCATTATTGCTACAATTCTTTTGTTCGGATTTTTGATTCGACAAAAAATATGGCCGCCATGGCTAAAATTAGAACATAGGGGTAAATTGCAGTTTTTTGCTAATTACTCAAAAATAGTTAAAGATATCAAAATTCTGATGGGAAACAAAAGTGATCAGCATCTCAAGATCTACCTGCTCTGAAATTTTCAAGAAGATCCAACAATCGACATAGGAGTTATTGCCCTTTTTCTGTTTTTTTTTGAAAATTTTTCACTTATTTAGCCCTATATCTTGAAAACTATACAAGATATTTTATAAATTCGAATTGCATATGATTAAGCACATCAAGATCTACATTTCATGTAATTAGGTCAAAGCTGTAGAACCATTTCTTTTAGGAGTTATGGCCCTTAAAGTGTCAAAATTTACCATTTTCCCTTGTTTAATAGCTTATATGTTATATTGTCAGATTTTTTATTCGTAAAAAAAACATGGCCACCATGGCTAAAAATAGAACATAGGGGTAAATTGCATTTTTTTTGCTAATAACTCAAAAATGGTTTCAGATATCAAAATTGTGCAAGAATCAAAAGTGATCAGCATGTTAAGATTTACCTGTCCTGAAATTTCAAAAAAGATCTGACTGCTGATGTGGGAGTTATTGTTCTTTTTCCTAATTTTCGCCCAATATCTTAAAAACTAACCAAGATATTTCAGAAATTTAAATCGCATATGGTTAAGCATAATAATATCTACAAATATATGTATCTGTGTAGTTCAGGTGAGCGATTCAGGCTCTTGGGAGCCTCTTGTTATCTAAAAATATCAACACCAGAAGCGTATTACCGTGCTGAGAGTTGCTTTATGCTCGTTGGAGGCTGCTGACGGTTGTCCATTGTGGGGTTTTTTTTTCTAAATTACCGTTTGTTATGTGAGCTGTGTCGTGTACACTTATTCCACATCTCATTATTTTCTATCCTATAACATTTATGGTAAGGCGGAATCAAAAAGTGTCCTCATTACCCGCAGGGGTCCATGGTAATTACTTTACTTACTTACTGCCCATTACACCCTCTGGCGTGTGGGACAGCAACGAAGTCCTTCCACTTTTGTCTGTCATTTGCCAATCTTTGAAGACTTCCCCAGGTTTGGTTCCAATCTTTCATCTCTGCCTCCACAGTGCACCACCATGGTATCTTTTGTCTTCTTCTCCGTCTTTTGCCTTCAGGTGTCCAGTGTATGGCTGTTTTGGTTAAGTTGCTTGGCTCTTTTCTTAGGACATGGCCTATCCATCTCCAACGTCTTTGCTTTATTATTGTGCACATGTCTTCTGCCTGGCATCTTCTAAGAAGTTCATCGTTTGAGATTTTGTTCGGCCAAAATATTTTCATGATTCTTCTTAGGCACTTAGTGCGGAACGTAGACAGTTTTTGTTGGTCATTTTCTGTCATGCGCCAGCATTCTGACCCATAAAGCAGAGTTGGTAAGACACAGCTGTTGTACAACTTCAACTTTGTTCTTGTAGTGTATTGGCTACATTTCCAGACTCCATTAAGGTTGCTAAACACAGCTCTTGCATTTGCTAATCTTTTACTTATATATATATATCAGTATCTGCTCCTCCATCAGTTTTGACTGTACTACCCAAATATGTAAATGTTTCACAGGTCTTTAGATTTTCTTCATTCAATTGAACTAATGTATTGCTGTATATATAGCAAAATATTGGTGCTTGATAATTATTGAAGAAAATCCGTCCATTTGAAGCAATTTTTATCCTGCTTAACTATGCTGGCTTTGTTTCAGATTTTCATACCACATATATGTTAGGTTTTATGGTGTTTTGTGGTTCGTCAAGAAGCCTATATGTAGCAAATAGTTGGAATAAGGGGACTGCGCGGCCGAGTGATCGAAGGCGCTATTGATCACTAATCGATGTCTTAGGAGGTGTTCGAGTCTCGCCAGTTATTTTACAAAAGAAAAAACCCTTCACCGAGCGAAGCACGTACGATCGATCGCAACATCTGAACCCTGTACAATTTTGGCCCGATCTCTTGACACATGCAGCCCATGATGGACTGACAAAGTTTTTTAACACATGCAGACTTTGGTGGAATTATCGCCCTCATTCCACAAGGAATTCATTTTTGTTTAAAAGCAGACCAAAATAGATAACAGTAACAAAAATGTAACCTCTTTTTGACCCCTTATTTAAGGCATCTGTTACCTTTCAATTTTTTCCCTTTTGGCCCGAAACGGCAATTGCGGGGAGGGAGATTCATAAGATTAATACTCAATTTTGTTAATTCATTACTTGACTTTCTGCATCTCATATATCCTTAGGAACTTGAGATTAAGGACACAACGGATTCTAGGAAGTTTGCTTTTATTTAGATCTATATCTCGAAATAGACTCTCAAAGAAAACTTTTCACAAAGCTCTATGACAAATGTGATGACTCCAACTTTCCAATCGTTAACTTTCTCTTCTTGTGCAGTAGCATTCTGTCCGCTCCAGCTTATGGATCACGTATCACATTCGTTACTCCAGAGCGTACGGTAACTACATCGATTTCCTTGGCAGAGCGCCACGTTTGACACAAAAAATGCTAACACAAGGTTATGGTGCTCCTCGGTTGCTGTCTTCACTCAAGAAATTGTACAGTTGACACCATGCACGCGTGGACAAATATGGGAATTATATTTCGAGCACGCAGATGAGTGCAGATGTTGGCTTGTCATAGAGTTTTGTTTTGACACACTGAATAGGAAATAAGCAGTGAGACGGTTGTGTTATAGCAGACAGGAGCCGCTTGCTCTTCCAGAGCACCCGAAATCACTCATGTAAATTCATTAAGCTGTTCGGGTACAAATTTGGTGCTTGCCTTGACTTGTAATTTTTATAAAGTCAGTCTAGACATTAACACATAGTGCACACATTATTAAGTGTTTTATTTTTTTAGCATGTAAAAAATTATTTTAATGAACATTTTTTGCATATTTGTTTCATCTTTAAATGCATGCTTCCTTTTAAAAATAGTACTAAGAAAACTGATCTCCAGAATTACCCGTAAAAGCATAATTTACCTGTAATTTACCTGTGGAAAAATTCGCTCAAATGAAAAAAAATCGCTCGAATGAAACATTTTTTGTCTCAATTGAAATAGCAATTCGCTCAAATGAAGTGCATCGTGGGCCAACTAATGGGTAATTAAGCTAATACGTAGCTGTAAAAAAATATAAATTAAAAAAATGTTTGAGCTTTTTTATGTTTTGTGCATATAGTATGATTCTTTTGACTCTTTACCTTTTGCTTAAGAAAAATTCTTATAAATTGTATTAAATATAATTAACTAATACATTTTGTACTAAATTTATAGGAAGAAGATTTTTATTTTTCAAAAGTCCTTGAAGTCATATTTTTATTATCTATTTATCTATTATAAAGCCAAAATATGCCGAGCTGGAACACAAATTACGACTAAGATCAGCCCAGGGTAGGAAGAACTTTACAGTTTTGATGATTTACTGACATTTTCTACTATAATTTTGATAAACTTTGAACTTATCTTTTACATACTGTATGTATGTTACTTCTTAGGACAAAGTGGCTTGTTTAGTTTAAACATATTTTATTTGCAACGATGGTAGAAAATTACAAAAGGATAGGACACAAGTCAAACAGACTTATGAAGTCTTCTCCAAGAAAATACAATATCAGAAATAACACAGAATATTTGTATGCATATTATGCAAGAAAATGGTTCAAACTGTTATATATGTAAGATGACCATGATGATGATGAGGGTGACAATTTTGATGATATTTGATTTAATTAAACCACAACAAATCTTTTAGACTGTTTTATGAAATTATAAGCTTGCTCGAAAACGTAAGTATTTTGCTGATAGGAAAGCATGACTATGGGCAGCCATTCGGGCAAAAATTAACAAAAATTTTAAAAACAGACGATAAATTTTAAACAGACACAAAAACACAAAAACAGACACCAATTTAAAATAAACAGACAAAAAATACCAAAAAACAGACATGAAATTTTATAAACAGACAAAAAAATATAAAAAACAGACATAAATTTTATAAACAGACAGACGATTGTGTAAAACAGACACAAAAATACAAAAACAGACATAAAAGTTTACAAACAGACAACCGTGAAAAGCCAAACAGACGTTTTTAAAAACAGACCTTAAAGTGGGCGTGACGATCGGGTGTTGGTAATTTGTGAAACCCGAACCCGAACTGAGGTTTCAAAACCGTGCAGGAGAAAATAGTTTTTCTTTAAATATATAAAAGGAAGGTTAATGACCCTAAGTTTTTTAAATGTTTTTCGGAAGATAGTATAAATGACTTGTCACTTGTGAAAAGTAACTAAAATCTGATTGATTTCCAGCTCCAGCTCACAATGATGTTGAATAACTCTTTTCCTATTGAAAAACAAAACTTGAGGTCACCAACTTTGCAAGGTCACCTTTAGATAGGTAGGTGACCCCAATTGTTTTGCATTTTTTAATGTTCATTTATGAAAGTTAATTCTGCAAAATAAAAAAAAATATGGATTTGCTTATACCCCCGAACCACGTTGTCATGCGCTAAAGATAAGTAATGAATAAATTTGTCGTGCGTTGTAAGTAGTCAGTCAGACGTTTTGGATTCGATCACTATTAATTTTGAAAAAAAAACTTTCTACAGCGACTCGACCAATTCGAAGTTCAGAACACGTTGGATTGAACATTATAGTGCGACAGAGCCATAACGTTATAAAACACACGAAACATGATAGTTTTTATATACTTCTTACGATTTCAGCTAACGAATTTTAATAAGCTAAATTTATTTGACCATATGAAAGAGTTTAGTTAGAAAAGTTTCCTGCATGTTTCAGTGGAATAACATGAGCGATTGCTAAAAAGACAACGGTTTTCCCTTGTAACTACATGTATAGACTTACCCCCCCCCCCCGCACCACCCCCAAAAAAGAACTGTAAGATAATTGCACTATTTGGCTACATGTACATGTGTTGTGCATTTATTGTTTTTCTGTTTTCTTTTGTTTTTGTCTTTAGGTTGCCTTTTATAAAAATATAAATCCGTTAAATGCAGTGGTATTTTGGATACAGAACAATCATAATTGTGATACTCACATGATGAAGATAAATTATGTTGACGTTCATCATATGCATGTTAGGGACTGTTCAATATTTATCAAAATACTGGGCCGGTGCATTTGTATACTGGGCACGTAGCTTTTTTGCACTTTACAAATGCTGGGCGAATAGATTTTTGTTAAACAAACTTCCGCTGGGCGACTACTTTTTTAGGGTGATAAAATGTAAAAAAATGCTGGCATTGTAAATCATATAACAATAAAGTAGAAGATAAAGTTCATTTTCTTATTGATTGTCCAATTCATAATTCTTTAAGAGATTTTTTTACTCTTTTTGATAAAGATACATATCCCCATGAAATTTCAATTCATTCAGTCAATCATCTCCTGAACCCTTGTTCTATACAAAATTTACAAAGCATTTGCTTATATCTCAAAGAGTCAAAGTTTTTTAAAATACGCAGAATTTAAATATATAAAAAAATAGATGCAAAAAGATGCTTTACAATAATGAAATTGTTGCATTTTTATGTGATGACTTGCATTCATATATATTGTCATATTTATGTACATGTACATTTATTGATGTTTGTGCTGTATTTGAGTACACTATTTATGACATTATGTAACTGTGTTTGTATTCATGACTTGACTATGCTTTATCCAATAAAATATTTGAATTTGAATTTGAAAAGGCTTTTGATACTAGACTATTTATAGCTGTTATTTTTCGTTATTAAAATATGCCAATGGTAAGAATATTGCTGGGCAACAAGATTTTTTTTACTGTTAAGTGACTGGGTCTATACTTTTTTCTACAGTAGTCTTTGCTGGGCAAATAGAAATTTTGACGATGAAAAAAAATTTGCACCGGCCCAGCATTTTGATAAATATTGAACAGTCCCTTAGTTTGGGTTTACTTTCAAGTATCATGAATCTACGGGGAAAATATTTTTTAGAAAGTGACAGAAGGAATGGAATTGAAAAACTTTTACCACCTTCATGTAACACAGTGCGTATATACCTAAGAAGCAAAGGGGCTCAATGGGACATTCGAGTGTCGAAAGTCCGAAAGGGCAACGACAAAACCGGTAAAAGTGAACAAGAACAGCACGAGGAAACACAAAACACAAAATCAACCGAATAGAAATCAACAACGCGAACTCAAGTCGTAACAAGAGTGAACTCGGGTGCTCCGGAAGAGTAAGCGGTTCCTACCTGCTATAGCTGAATACATCATAATACAGTTAAAAATTACAAAATTGACACCTAAGTTCTAGACATTACTAGTAATTTTACTACGACTGACGCGCGGTTCGTCTATTCAAGTCTCATCAGAGGCGTTCTTCCCAAAAGATTATAAACACTATAACAAGTCGTAACATATTTTATTTTTTAAATTATATGAAAATGAATTAAGAGCATAAAACAATACAGCAAAAATTCTGGGGAAAATCAGCATGCGCGTGTAAGATGACTCAATAAACAAGTCAATTTTCTCAGTTGAAAAGTTGAAAGAGAATAATGATAAACTTTGTTTTTTTTTCTCACTAAGATCCTGAATATCGATCAGACCGACACCAGCCCGGTTACACAAAATATCAACTTGGGATCGATTAGTTTTAAATAAATGTGAAAATAATATATTTCCACTAAATTAAAACAGTTTTTCTTTCGAAAATAACATATAGGCATTAAAAATTTTTTTTTAATTGTTTTTTTTTTTGTTTTTTTTTAACGGCGACCAATTCAATTTGATTTCTTTCGGTTTTGAAACCTCAGTTCGGGTTCGGGTTTCACAAATTACCAACACCCGATCGTCACGCCCACTTTAAGGTCTGTTTTTAAAAACGTCTGTTTGGCTTTTCACGGTTGTCTGTTTGTAAACTTTCATGTCTGTTTTTGTATTTTTGTGTCTGTTTTACATAATCGTCTGTCTGTTTATAAAATTTATGTCTGTTTTTGTATTTTTTTGTCTGTTAATAAAATTTCATGTCTGTTTTTTGTATTTTTTTGTCTGTTTTAAAATTTCATGTCTGTTTTTTGTATTTTTTTGTCTGTTTTAAAATTTCATGTCTGTTTTTTTTGTGTTTTTGTGTCTGTTTCAAGTTTATTGTCTGTTTCTAATTTTTTTGCTAATTTTTGCCCGAATGGCTGCCCATACATGACGCTTCCCTTTGTCAAAAGATCTATATTAATGGTTAAAGGTTGAGGTGTCGAAGCTAGTTTATTGAAGAGGCGTCGTCTTTCGTTTTCATAGATTGGACAATGAAGAAAGTAATGACCCCTGTTCTCCCTTACGTATCCACATGAACAGGCTGGACTATAGCAACTATATTTACACTGTATAGATCAACGTTCAAGAAGTATGCAGAGAATTGAAATTGAGTAAGAATAACGTTTAGTTTTTTTCGGACCATGAAGAAAATGAGCTGCTGTTTGTTCATTATGACTGCTGCTTTGTTTTAATTCCCTTTTGAACTTTGATACTGTATCAAGATTTCGAATCGTAGAATCTAAATCTGTTCCATGACTTTATTGTCGATAGCACAAAAGATTCTGCTGTTATAGAAAGTCTACAAAAAGGTACAATTATATCATTTCCATTTCGAAGTGGATAGATGGTCGTTGATTGTATATTTGGTGGAATACGTTGGTGCATTCCCACTTTGATTATTACAAAGTGGTATTTTTTTTAAATGAATAACCTAAACTAATGAAATGATGAACATGAAAATTATAACCCTTATTGGTGTACACACAGAGAAATATATTCTAAAAACTTTTTTTTTATCTAATTTTGTTTCAACCAAAGTTTAACTAAATATATATTGAGACGTTCTAACAAAAAGACGTGTCTAAGATAGTTTCGAAAAACAGATTAGAATGGTCAAAAGATGATCTTTACACGTTATCAAAATTTGACTAAGACGCGTCTTGAGACAAATATTATGATACTTTTGAAAACACTGCCCCTTGATTTTTTCCAGTGCGATTTGGAATTCCACTTTTTGTCCCCCGCCGCAACGCGTCGGAGGGACTTAGTAATGGTCTCCGTCCGTCCGTCCGTCTGTCCGTCCATCCGTCCGTCACGTTTTTTGTGGGTGCAACTCCTCGGACACTACTGAACCGATGTTGCTGAAACTTTACACACTGATAGGGTACAATTAGTAGATGATCATCCCATATTTGAATTTTTTAAAATGGCCGCCGTTTCCATGGAAACAGGGAAGAAAGGTCAAAATATATGACATTTAATATCTGGGTTACCTAGGTGCACAGGGTTCTGAAATTTTGTAGGCTGATAGAACAAAAGGTACTCTATATAATAATACGGAAAAAAATTTTGAAGCGAAATTTACGGTTTTCGAGTTATTTACGAATTTGTGATTTTTAAGTCCGAAAAAATGGGACTTTATCAAACGTTTTTGTGGGTGCAACTCCTCGGACACTACTGAACCGATGTTGCTGAAACTTCACACACTGATAGGGTACTGTTAGTAGATGATCATCCCATATTTGAAATTTTCAAAATGGCTGCCGTTTCCATGGAAACAGGGAAGAAAGGTCAAAATATAGGACATCCAATATCTCGGTTACCTAGGTGCACAGGGTTCTGAAATTTTGTAGGCTGATAGAACAAAAGGTACTCTATAATTATACGGAAAAAAAATTTTGAAGCGATATTTACGGTTTTCAAGTTATTTACGAATTTGTGATTTTTCAGTCCGAAAAATGGGACTTAGTCAAACGTTTTTGTGGGTGCAACTCCTTGGATACTACTGAACCGATGTTGCTGAAACTTTACACACTGATAGGGTACTATTAGTAGGTGATCATCCCATATTTGAAATTTTCAAAATGGCCGCCGTTTCCATGGAAACAGGGAAGAAAGGTAAAAAAATATGACATCCAATATCTCGGTTACCTAGGTGCACAGGGTTCTGAAATTTTGTAGGCTGATAGAACAAAAGGTACTCTATAATAATACGAAAAAAATTTGAAACAACATTTACAGTTTTCGAGTTATTTACGAATTTGTGATTTTCTGGTCCAAAAAATGGGACTTTGTCATATCAAACATTTGTGTGGGTGCAACTCCTCGGATACTACTGAACGGATGTTGCTGAAACTTTACACACTGATATATAGGGTACTATTATTAGGTGATCATCCCATATTTTGACAACCTATTTCTATCGTTTCTCATCTTGAATTGACATACCACACAACTTTTATGCGGCGGCGGGGGACACATGGCTAGGCGTAGCAATCTTGTTTCCCTATATATGAACTCGGGATATCCCATATTATACTAGTATTTTTGAATTTCCACTTTGTCCTAGGATGATTTATAATCGCCCAGGATACCAAGATGCCCTTTAGCATTTAAATTTAAATCTTCCAACATTAGACTGACTTCCTCGGTCCATTTATTTCCCCAATAATAAATCCTTCCATCTATTTCTGTAATAAACGCCGCTTTTTCTAAAGTGTATCATACATTTGTATGAAAAAGTTGAATGCAGTCTTATTTCAACTCTTCAAAGTCAAACTCAACAAACAATCTATCAATCAAACGATACAACTATATTACTATATCATTAGTTTGAATTTTAAAAAGCTTTTTGTGGTGTCAGGCGAGACAAACACGTCATTTGCTCTACAACTACAACCATTAAAGAAGAGGCTCCAAGGCTTAATCGCTTGCCTAACTTATATGCTTCATTTTTAGGCTATAATGAAGGAAAACACATTTTTTAACCATTGAAAGGGTCACAAGTTTTATAAGGGTTCATCTGAAAACATTGTTTAACTGATGGAGTAAAAAAGTTCCATAACAAGAACAGCAATCGAAAGGTTTTTTTTATGTTAATTGTTTTCTTCGATCATAACTCCTGTAAGAGGTAATTTGAAAACTTGATCCAGTAGAGTTAAACGTTTCTTTGTAATTTTTATATCCCGCCACACTAAGTGGCGAGGTATTATGCTACTCCCTTAGTTTTTCGGTGTCAGTCCGTCCGTCCGTCTGTATACGTCCCCAAAGGTTTCCGGATGATAACTTGAAAATGCGTCGAGGGATTTGAATGATATTTTGCACAGCTGTTGAGTACAGTAAAATACAGATCAACTTTAATTTTCAGGATGACCCGAAAAATATTATTGAAGATTTGCCACTTTGTAATTTTTCTAAATTTGAAAATGATGAAATTTTCTGGTCTAAGAAAGATAACTCATTTATTTTCTATTTCTATATAGATTTGTTGTATATACGGTATAGTATACAAATATATCTAACTATTGATGAATATCTTATAGTTTTGATAAATTTAGCTTTATAAATGTAAAATTCAGAAATATCAATAAAAAGGCATACTTAACTACAATAGACGTCAGTTGCTGGTTGGCATTCGAATGTCCCATTGGTACCACTGCTTTTTCTTTCTACCAAGTCGATGTTCCACACGAAAACAGTATAGTTCGTGTAACAAGGGTTCAGATGCTACAAATTTAGGGAATATTTTATTGGAATCCTTGTTAAATCAATGCTTTCATTTTTCTATCAGATTTGCAATATCTCCAACCGTTTTTCAGAAACTATGTGTCAAAGGACAAGAAAACATCAATAATAAATGAGAGTTTACCGAACGTTGGTATAAATAGATAAAAATTGTCAAATATGCAGTGAAAGTCCACCACAGTTGTCATGTTGTGTCCACCATGGCCTGCTTGTGTCCAAAGTAATTGACTATCCATATTGGGCCTTTAATGTTCAGTGTTGAACAGTTCAACATGTTGTTGTCATATCATGCTGCACTCAGCGTAGTTTTTTATTGGCTGTCTGAATTGAGACGATCTTATCACTATCTTGATTGATATTTAGCATTGGCAGACCACAGTTCTTTGTGCAATACGCGAATCAAAGCAAAATAATTCTGAAGACCGTCAAAAACTTTGACCTGTGCATGACTTCTAACAAGGTAAAGGGCCGTAGGTGGAAATGCTTGACAGCAGTCTAATCCTTATTTACTTTTTTTTTCATTTTGTCACCTTCTACCATCTACATCGTTAAATGTTTGGACTGTTTTCGTTAACCTTCAGTTTGCCAGCGTGAAACGATAGCCGGTAATATCCCGTGTAAAATATCATATGGAAAAATGAATGTACAAGTGAGATATAGATACCTGTCTTACATTCACTGCTTGATCAGGTTTGTTTCGAAAAACAATTTTACCTCCCCCTTTATTACATTGTACGGACTTGTACTATTTAAAGTGACTTTATACATACATGAGCCGGTTTAGGTCCCATTTATATGTTTTATTGCATCAATAAAATTCATTTCATAATTCTCTCCATGCACTTTAAAGTACCTGGTGTATTTGAAAAAAAAATGCAATTATCGATCTAAGGCTTTGCTATAGGAAGCTTTTTACGTTATACACTAGTCATGCTAGATGAATTCACCCGGTTACAGTTGAAAGAACACATGCTTTTAAATACATATACACAAAAATCGTACATTTGTGGGAGACACGCCATCGATTTAATAAATATTTTTGAAATATTATCCATTTGGAAAGCATATGGCTATGGTGGAATCGATGGACGACTCTTAAAGACAGGATAATCAAATGACTGGAGAAATGGAAACGTCATTCAAGGTAAAAATTATACTGTAATGTTAAGTCTAGATTGTGTCAAAACATGTTTTAGTGGCAGTATGAAGATGGTATAGGATCATTATAGAATATTATATTAATTTACCAAAAAATCAGATGACAAAAGACCAAGCACAACCACTATAGGCTCGTGCTACCTTTTATCGCTTACCGGAAAACAGGTAAAGGTATCTACTAGTATGGGCGTTTACAGCTTTCAAGTCAATGAAATTTAGGCAAACTTTTGATAAAAAATAATGATGATATTAAACATATCAAAATATAGAAATCGGTAACAGATCTCTAGATTAAAGAAATTAAACGAAACATAACCCTAACCCATAAGTCAATAAACAGATAAATGCTTCTTAGCTAGCTGCCAGTAACTGCCAGTGTTAAGTTCCTCTACGTTTCGTTGTTTTCGTACAGTGCTTTTGTCTCAGGTTCTCTCTTGTTGAATTGCACTTTTATCAATTTAATTTTAGAGTGTGTTCTTTTTGTGCTTTGTACAAGTTAACTAATTGTCAATGAGGGGAAGGTTGGGTCCACAAAACTAGTTTAACCCCGCCACATTTTATATGTGCCTGTCCTAAGCCAGGAATCTTGTCAAAGCAGTCATCTATGTGTTCATATTGTTCTATGTCCAGAAATGAGTTTTTCATTGATAATTTTGGGATCGTGAACAATTTTCCTATTGTGGTCAAGTATTATGCTGCTGTAGCGGATTGTCAACAGCGCATTAACCTTCACAGGTGTTAGAAATTAAAATGACAACAAAGTTCCAGACAATAAATTTTGCTACGCCTGACGCGTTTCGTCTATTCAAAACTTGTCAGAAGCGCTCTACCAAGAATATTGAAAAAGCCAAACACTATATAATTATGAAGAGCATAGCGCAATGAAACCAAAAATACCGAACTGGGAACCAAATTAGAACTAAGATTATCAAAACCTATGTCTGGGGTAGGGAGAAAGAAGCAGAGGTACCAACGGGGTGTCAAAATGTCAAAAGTCCGAAAGGGCAGAGACAAAACCAGTAAACACCAACAAGAACGGGACAAAAACAGACAACATGTAAAACATGGAAACACAAAAATAACTGAATATCAATCAACAACGTGAGCTTAAGTCGAAACAAGAGTGAACTCCGGTGCCCCGGAAGAGTAAGCAGTTCCTGCTTGCTATAGCACACCCGTCGCATTGCCAACTGTCAAATCAGTGTGTCGAATCCGGTAAAGGATGACAAAACAAAACCCTATTACACACCAACATCTGCACTCATCTGAGAGATCCCATACTTGTCTATAAGTGCATGATGTCTTCCGTAAAATGAGTGAAGACAGCAACCGAGGAGCAACATAACCCTGTGTGAGCAATTTTTGCGTAAGACGTAACGCTCTAATAAGGAAATCGATGTAAGTCCCGCACGCTCTGGAGTAACGAATCAATTGAGATACGTAAACTCCATAAGCTGGAGCGGACGGAATGTTGCTACACAAGAAGGGAAAGCTGACGATTGGAAAGTTGAAGTCATCACGTTTGTCATATAGTTTTGTTCAAAGTTTTCCTTGAGAGTCAATTTCAAGATGTAGATCTAAATATGAAGTTGACTTCCTAGAATCCGTAGTGTCCTTTATCTCAAGATGATGGAGAAAGTAACCAAATCGAGAATTGTTCAGTGAAAGGACATCATCAATATAACGGAAAGTGAGATTAAAAGAGAGAGCAAGTCTACGATCTTTTTAGTTTTGAAGTGATTGTAAGAAATCTGCTATATATAAATGAAGAAACAAATCAGCAAGAAAAGGTGCACAATTATTGCCCATTGGAATCCCTATTGTTTGCTGAAAAACACGTCCACCAAACTGAACAAATATGTTGTCAATGAGAAAGTTGAGCAGGTCGATTATTTGGTCTTCTGTAAATTTGTTCTTTTCTTAGACTCATTGATGACAAAGTAAGTTTTGGTATAATCGACTACCAGATATTTGTACCTGCGTTTTCCATTCTTTTTGAAAAAGCTGCGTTTAATCAGATGTACCTTAGGGTTTATACAATTTTTGAATTTAAACAGATAATTTAAAGCTTTCATGCTCTAATGGTCCAGTAGTAACACAAAATACATCACGCTTGTGAGACACAATTTTAAAAGAGTGACGATCATCTTAGTACGTACAAGCAACAGCTTTTCTTTATCTGTAAGAGTTATAACATAGATTTAATAGGGCCAAACAAAACTTCACTTTAAACAAAACTTTTGAGCTAAAACCAAAAAGGGCAAATAACAAAATTTCTCTTTCTACAAATGTTTTAGATATGGCATAAATCTTTTAATGGTTAAACGTACTACTTTGACTGAAAGTTGTCTCTTTTTATTATTCTTATTTACTCCGGGTAAGCCTAAATTTACAGACTTCCCTGTTTTTTTAAGCTGTTTGATCGACAAAAAAATATATACTAGCGCTAAAGTTACAAAAAACCAAATCGAAGTTACATAGTTTCTTGGGTAGAGAATATAAAGGAAAGAAAAGCGAAGAACGAAGTTGTAGACGATATAGAGATGTGGAATAAGTGTAGGCGACACAACCAACGTTAAAGAAACGGCAATTGAAAAATCACATTTGTAAAACAGCCATTAGTCTTCAACATGACCAGAGGTCATTGCCTGCTGTACGCATTATTTATTATGGCCCGACTGCTTTACTCCAAACTGTCAACATGTACCGTCTTCAGATAACAATAGAAGTAAAGATACTATCATAACCAACAATACATTGCCTTTTTTTATTGCAGGGTCTGTGTCCTTAGTCCAAACATCGTGATACATCATGGCACCCAAAGGTGCATACAACCATGGCCGACACAAATTTAGGAGATATGTTCTCTTCGCATCAGTTATTATATGTACCATTATTATTGTGCGTGTCAGTCAAAACCAACTGTTTGGTGCTATTCAACTAGCAGGAGATAATAATGAGCAATTGGTCGGATACGACAGTGTCGACAGCGACAATGATCAAAGTCCGGGTCGGAATCCAGATTATAATGATGTGCTATTCTCTGATAACGACAAACGTCCGAGAGTTTGTGTATTTTTTGGAACAAGACCCGAAATAATCAAAGTGGCACCATTAATTATTCAGCTGAAAAATGACACTGATTTTAAGTTGATCACGATTTTTACAGGACAACATTCCGATATAATTCATGACTTTTTGGATTTGTTTAACGTCAAAGTTGACATTTGGTTTCTAAACATTCTTGAAAAGAAGCAGTCAATTAATAAATTGTTCGGTAAGATGTTGTTACGTGCTGATACACTGAAGTCTGGAAAGTCTGACATCTGGATCGTTCAGGGAGATACAACGTCTGCGTTAGCTATCGCCACGGTGGCTTTTCATAATAAGATAAAGATCGGACATGTAGAAGCAGGGCTCCGTACCTACAACATGTATTCTCCCTTTCCAGAAGAGTATAATCGCAAAACGATATCATCTATAGCAACTTATAACTTTGCTCCTACGGACAATAATGTTCAAAATCTGATTCGGGAGGGAATCGATAAAGATCGCATATTTCTAACTGGAAACACCGTCATTGACGCTACGAAATATATCAATAAACATAACTTGATAAAAAAGCCCGAATTTTTCAAAACTATTACCGCGAGTAAATTTGCTCTTATAACTGCACACAGGCGTGAAAATTTCTATAGGTTACAGTCAATTTATGAATCAATTTCACGCACGAAATGTGACTCCTGCGCCTTTATCGTCCCAGTTCATCCAAACCCGTCGGCCGGTGAACCCGCAAAAGTTATATGCAAAAAAGATCGGCGATTCGTGTGCGTTTCGCCCATTCCGTATCAAGAACTTCATTGGGTTATGAAATATGCACGTGTAATTCTGACAGATTCCGGTGGAATTCAGGAAGAAGTCACATGGTACAACACGCCAACAATTATTCTTCGAAAAAGCACGGAAAGACCCGAAAGTATTCAAGCGGGAATCGCTAAAATAGTTCCAATTGACAGCCTGGCTTCCGAACTTGATGTATATTTATCAGACGAATATAACCAGGCATCGAAAGAAAAAAAGTTCCCATATGGCAGAGGAAACTCTGCACAAATAATAGTAGATATTTTAAAGACTCGCAAATTTGACACAGAAGATAATTTCATAAACCTTGGTTCCCGTAATATTTCTATGAAATATGAAAACTTGTCTAAAGATAAAAATCGGGAGCGCGTGAAGCTGGCCAAAGTTCTTTAAATTTTAAACGAGAAATAATAGACTTGCTTATTATACCCCCCACTTCAAAAGTGGGGGTATATAGTGATAGGGGTGTCCGTCCGTCCTTCCGTCCGTCCTTCCTTCCGTCCTTCTGTTACACTTCAGGGTACCCATCTCTTATCCGCAACTCCTCCTAAACCCCTTGATGGATTTTCATGAAACTTACACACAATCTTTGTGACATAATATAGATGTGCACCTATTATTTTAAAATTTGATCAGAATGATTTTTGGGGTTTCCCATAGCAAAACATGGACTCAGTCATTCGACTACATGGGGTGCCCATCTCTTATCTGCAACTCCTCCTAAACCCCTTGATTGATTTTCATGAAACTTACACACAATCTTTGTGACATAATGTAGATGTACATCTCTTATTTTAAAATTTTATCTGATTAATTTTTTTTGGGGTGGTGGGGGGTATTTATTTGTGAGCTGAGGCTCACAGTTTTTCTAGTTTTGACTTTGCTTGTACCATATTTACAAAAATGTGTATGGAAAACCAACAATTCGACCTTCGAAAAGATAACTAGTGCTTTATTGAAGAATAGATGTGCAAAAATAAGGATAGAAAATATTAGTTTAATGAATATTGTTTGTTATTTTTTATATTAAAAAAATGATTAAAAGTTATAGTTTCATGTTTTCTACTGTACAATTTACACTTATAGGAACACGCGAATCGACCCAGGTAATTTTTACTAAACTCCGCAAAAGATTTCTCATATTATCAACTGCATTAACTTGATAATTATCAAAGCAATTCGAATGAAATTTCTTTTCTTAAAAATCATTAAGGCTGTGCTCGTTCGAAATATGAATTGTACGTTCGTCAAATTATTGAATTGTATACTTAAACATTTCCCAATTGACTGCAGTTGTAAATAAATTGTTAATGCGTAGATCCACTACGGCTTACCATACGACATAAAATTAGGGTTATGAAAAATCCTTAACATGTTAGTAAAAATCTTTAGACTATTCGCCTATATAAAGTGTAAGTAAAAATTACCTGGCTCTATTCGCGTGTTCCTTGGAGTGATTTAGGTTATTACATATTACAGTAAACATAACAGGAAACCTGTAGGATGGCATTTTTTTCTTGGGCGAAAATGTTACTTCATTTATTTCATAAAATCTACGAAATAAATAATACAAATACAAATGCAAAAACGGGTATAAAACGGTTAATTTGGTTATACTGTATATGCATATTTCAAGGAGTAACCTCTCATCAGCAGCATTTGAATCTTAATATTGGAAGGTAAATAACCGAAATTATTGAACGAAAAAAAGTTGGTATGCTTTATGTTTAAAACTTTTTCATCACCACCATAACGACTAGTTCATTATATCAGACGGGAACTGCTCTTCTTGCTCGTTGGATTGTAAGGGTTCTATTGAGTGTTGTCCATTTTGTAGTTCTGTGGCAAACTGTAAAATTTTGTGTGTGTAAGTTTGTACTAAATCCCTTTCTTGTAATAGTTTCATCTCTGTATAATTTAAGGAATCTTCGTCAATGACCGTCGTAACTTAAAAGATTGGAATCTGTGGACAATTAGCTGGAGTGATTAATCTCTGGTTTATATGTTCTGGCATACCTGACACCATAGCTATAGAGAGATCAGTTATTTTTTATTGTCATCAACCTTTGTTTAAAGTCCATCTTATCGTGTTTCATAAGGTCATAGCCGCAATCAGCTTATACGACAAAGTCTAAATGTTTTCAGCTCGTATATACAATATTACCACGCGTCTTGTTTTTGGTCAATGTATATAGCAATAATTCGCATGGATCTATATGTTACAGTCATTTTCTTAAATCAGGCATTTTGTAAAATGTCTGATATTTTAGGCATTTTATAAAATGACTAAGTCCTATCGGCATTATATAAAATGCCTGAAAATATTAAGGCATTTTACAAAATGCCTGGAATTTTTTAACAACATTAAAGAAAATGCCTAAACTGGTTGAAAAAGAAATTGTCCTATGGGTATTGATAGTCCTATACACATAACTTACTTTGAAACTTGTTTTAATCATTAAGAACATGTTCATAACTGGATTTATGTTTATAGTTATTTGTAAAATCATTGCTTGACCATGGAAGATGTACAATTTTCATTGGGCTCAAAACAAAAGATTTTAATACTAGTAACAGCAAAATATTTATTGTAAAGGGCTATAATAAGGTCGTACAAAAAGTAAAGAAAGCAACCAAAGAGAATTCACTGAATTATTACTATATTTGCAAAGGTATTTTTCTTTATATTAGCTCAGCCACCTAGACCGCAGATTCATGTGAGCTATTGCCATCACTTGTCTATTGTCGTCGTCAGTCGTCTGGGTTTTTTTTCATAAATCTTCTCCTCTGGAACTACTGAACCGAATTTAGTGAAACTTGGTTGATCCTTAGAGTGCCCTGCACAAAATGTTTGTTTCAATTTTTGACCCGTCAAAAAACATGACGACCTTGCTAAATATGGATGATAAGCTTTATTCTTGTTTTTTTTTGTCCTATGATAGAGAAAAGCTGTTGTTTGCTTAAGCCTTTATCTCATTATCCTCTAAAAAAAGTCTTCATTGGGTCAAAGTTGTCAAATGACCCTCTACAGGGGTAATATCTCATACAAGAGACCCTTATCGCTTAAGGAGCAGACGAGCGATTCAAGGTCCTTGGAGACTCTTGTTTATTTAGGAAGCAATCATTTGATATTTACGGAATGGGGTTGCTATGGCCATTTTTTAAACTTTATATTAGCAATAAATTTTATTGCCAGAATTTGTATTATTTTCATAATGTCTTTTTATTTAACATTCCGCCTTAATTCCTATTTAAAACATTTTCTTGGTACTAAGAAGTTGTTTGCTTATTTCAGGCATTTTATTAAAATTTTCAATATTTTTCCAGGTATTTTGTTAAATGACTGAAGATTTTAGTCATTTTATAGAATGCCTAAAATCGATCGGCATTTTATAAAATGCCTAAAATTTTCAGTCATTTAACAAAATGCCTAAATTAAGAAAATGACTGTAACATTCATTACACTGATTTGAATGCTGAGATGGCAGTTTTATTTAACTGTCTATGATTGTATATCGCTATATATTTGAGAGAGAGAGAGAGAGAGAGAGAGATGAAGAAGACTTCTTACAATCTCTTCTCTTTTAACCTCACGTTCCGTTATCTTGATGGTGTTCTTTCACTGACAAATTCTCGATTAGGTGACTTTCTGGAACTTGAGATAAAGGACACAACGGAATCTAGGAAGTCTGCATGCTTACGGGAAATCAATTGTCCCCAAATCCCATGCACTTCTTTTAATAAAAAAATCGTAAAAAAAACACAGGTATATCGACTTGAAAATGAGCAGCACGACGGGTGTGCTATGGCAGGCAGGAACCGCTTACTCTTCCGAAGATTCTGAGACCACTCTTGTTACGACTTAACTTCGCGTTGTTGATTTCCGTTCGGTTTATTTTGTGTTTTTTTCGTGTTGTTCTTGTTCTTGTTGTTTAACTACAGGTTTGTGACGGTGGATTGGCGAATCGACGGTGGTTTGTCCTTGTCGTTTTATTACAGGTTAGTAACGGTAGTGTTGATGGATCGACGGTGGCTTGTCCTTGTCGTTTTATTACAGGTTAGTAACGGTAGTGTTGATGGATCGACGGTGGCTTGTCCTTGTCGTTTTATTACAGGTTAGTAACGGTAGTGTTGATGGATCGACGGTGGTTTGTCCTTGTCGTTTTATTACAGGTTAGTAACGGTAGTGTTGATGGGTCGACGGTGGTTTGTCCTTGTCGTTTTATTACAGGTTAGTAACGGTAGTGTTGATGGATCGACGGTGGCTTGTCCTTGTCGTTTTATTACAGGTTAGTAACGGTAGTGTTGATGGATCGACGGTGGCTTGTCCTTGTCGTTTTATTACAGGTTAGTAACGGTAGTGTTGATGGATCGACGGTGGCTTGTCCTTGTCGTTTTATTACAGGTTAGTAACGGTAGTGTTGATGGATCGACGGTGGTTTGTCCTTGTCGTTTTATTACAGGTTAGTAACGGTAGTGTTGATGGATCGACGGTGGCTTGTCCTTGTCGTTTTATTACAGGTTAGTAACGGTAGTGTTGATGGATCGACGGTGGCTTGTCCTTGTCGTTTTATTACAGGTTAGTAACGGTAGTGTTGATGGATCGACGGTGGTTTGTCCTTGTCGTTTTATTACAGGTTAGTAACGGTAGTGTTGATGGATCGACGGTGGTTTGTCCTTGTCGTTTTATTACAGGTAAGTAACGGTAGTGTTGATGGATCGACGGTGGCTTGTCCTTGTCGTTTTATTACAGGTTAGTAACGGTAGTGTTGATGGATCGACGGTGGTTTGTCCTTGTCGTTTTATTACAGGTTAGTAACGGTAGTGTTGATGGATCGACGGTGGTTTGTCCTTGTCGTTTTATTACAGGTTAGTAACGGTAGTGTTGATGGATCGACGGTGGCTTGTCCTTGTCGTTTTATTACAGGTTAGTAACGGTAGTGTTGATGGGTCGACGGTGGTTTGTCCTTGTCGTTTTATTACAGGTTAGTAACGGTAGTGTTGATGGATCGACGGTGGTTTGTCCTTGTCGTTTTATTACAGGTTAGTAACGGTAGTGTTGATGGATCGACGGTGGTTTGTCCTTGTCGTTTTATTACAGGTTAGTAACGGTAGTGTTGATGGATCGACGGTGGCTTGTCCTTGTCGTTTTATTACAGGTTAGTAACGGTAGTGTTGATGGGTCGACGGTGGTTTGTCCTTGTCGTTTTATTACAGGTTAGTAACGGTAGTGTTGATGGATCGACGGTGGTTTGTCCTTGTCGTTTTATTACAGGTTAGTAACGGTAGTGTTGATGGATCGACGGTGGCTTGTCCTTGTCGTTTTACTGCATGTTGGTGATGATAGGGTTGATGAATCAACGGTGGTTTGTCTTTGTCGTTTTAATACAGGTTGGTGGCGGTAGGATTGGCGAATCGACGGTGGTTTTTTCTTGTCGTTTTAATACAGGTTGGTGGCGGTAGGATTGGCGAATCAACGTTGGTTTGTCCTTGTCGTTTTAATACAGGTTGGTGGCGGTAGGATTGGCGAATCGACGGTGTATGTCCTTATTAGTGTACAGCAGGTTGGTGACGGTACGGTTGATAGATTGACGGTGTGTGTCCTTGTCGTTTTGCTGCAGGTTGGTGACGGTAGGATTGATGGATCGACGGTGGTTTGTCTTTGTCGTTTTACTACAGGATTGGCGAATCGACCATGTGTGTCCTTATTGTTGTACAGCAGTTTGGTGACGGCAGGGTTGATAGATTGACGGTGGTAAATCCTTTTCGTTTTGCTGCAGGTTGGTGAAGGTAGGATTGATGGATCGACGGTGGTTTGTCCTTGTCGTTTTATTACAGGTTAGTAACGGTAGTGTTGATGGATCGACGGTGGCTTGTCCTTGTCGTTTTATTACAGGTTAGTAACGGTAGTGTTGATGGATCGACGGTGGTTTGTCCTTGTCGTTTTATTACAGGTTAGTAACGGTAGTGTTGATGGATCGACGGTGGTTTGTCCTTGTCGTTTTATTACAGGTTAGTAACGGTAGTGTTGATGGATCGACGGTGGCTTGTCCTTGTCGTTTTATTACAGGTTAGTAACGGTAGTGTTGATGGGTCGACGGTGGTTTGTCCTTGTCGTTTTATTACAGGTTAGTAACGGTAGTGTTGATGGATCGACGGTGGTTTGTCCTTGTCGTTTTATTACAGGTAAGTAACGGTAGTGTTGATGGATCGACGGTGGTTTGTCCTTGTCGTTTTATTACAGGTTAGTAACGGTAGTGTTGATGGATCGACGGTGGCTTGTCCTTGTCGTTTTATTACAGGTTAGTAACGGTAGTGTTGATGGGTCGACGGTGGTTTGTCCTTGTCGTTTTATTACAGGTTAGTAACGGTAGTGTTGATGGATCGACGGTGGTTTGTCCTTGTCGTTTTATTACAGGTTAGTAACGGTAGTGTTGATGGATCGACGGTGGCTTGTCCTTGTCGTTTTACTGCATGTTGGTGATGATAGGGTTGATGAATCAACGGTGGTTTGTCTTTGTCGTTTTAATACAGGTTGGTGGCGGTAGGATTGGCGAATCGACGGTGGTTTTTTCTTGTCGTTTTAATACAGGTTGGTGGCGGTAGGATTGGCGAATCAACGTTGGTTTGTCCTTGTCGTTTTAATACAGGTTGGTGGCGGTAGGATTGGCGAATCGACGGTGTATGTCCTTATTAGTGTACAGCAGGTTGGTGACGGTACGGTTGATAGATTGACGGTGTGTGTCCTTGTCGTTTTGCTGCAGGTTGGTGACGGTAGGATTGATGGATCGACGGTGGTTTGTCTTTGTCGTTTTACTACAGGATTGGCGAATCGACCATGTGTGTCCTTATTGTTGTACAGCAGTTTGGTGACGGCAGGGTTGATAGATTGACGGTGGTAAATCCTTTTCGTTTTGCTGCAGGTTGGTGAAGGTAGGATTGATGGATCGACGGTGGTTTGTCCTTGTCGTTTCACTACAGGATTGGCGAGTCGATGGTGTATGTCCTTATGGTTGCTCTGCCGGTTGGTGACAGTAGGGTTGGCGGAGACGGTTTGTCCAGTTTAAAATAATGATTCTATATGGCAATTTCTTTTAATTTGATTTATTTTATTTGTTCTAGACGTTTTCAAATATGACACATAAACACGTAATTTTAAATTGATGATTGGTATTTTGAGACGTACATATCTAATTCAGAAAATGCCACTACCAGCTGTTTTGATACAAAGTACAACATGTCATGGAAGTCGGTCGATTGTAAACTATTACATGTAATTACAATAATGATTGTCCATGGACTCCGTGCCAATGTTTCTAGCTTAAAAGGGGCGAAAGCACGAATGTTTATTTACAATACATGGTAGCTTGACCGTTTGGTGTAAAGAAAATCAAATAACCGCGTTTTGGTTTTGCTAATGCAATGAGAAGGACTATGTTCGCCACGTATCTTAATTCTAACAGGAACTGAATTGAAACAGCTCTAAGTAGAGCTGGTCCTATCGTCCAAGATCGACAGCTTCAAGAGCAACATGACTATTTTTAATAAACATCTGTTTCCATTGATCTAATTATTTGGAACAGACATTAAAATTAAATCTATTTCCAGTCTTTATACTATTGAATAACCTCTATTGATGTTGAACATCACAATTTTAAGTCAGACTATGAAGTGTTCGGTTTTGTGCATTGGAACATATGCACAAAAGGTGTCAATTACCGTCCCTCTTTCCTTATTTGTGCAATAAACAACTTGGAATTAATAATTAAAGTGCAAAGTCTGAGTTCTCTCAGACTGACATATAAATTATGTATGCTATTGCACTCTAATGGACTACAAATTCTTTTACAATTGACAATAGGTAACCAAGCGAATTCACAACAAAATAACTTTTCAAGGATCGTTTGAAGTGTAACGAAAATGCAATTTATTCACTTGTAGCTCATGGTCTTTAATATTCTAGGGAATTGTTAAATTTAACAATGTTTGTTTTGAAATAACAATTATTGATCACTATAAACATACAAGTCAAGTCAATCAATGAGTATTGACAAAAAATAAACTGTGCATGCTTATGGGAAATCAATTGTACCCAAATTTCTTCTTATCATAAAATCGTAAAAACACAGGTTTCGAGTCGAAATTTTCACAGAATTTCAAGTGGATGATGCATATCATTATAGGGTAAAAATCGGAAATTTTCGATTTTTAGTTTCTGAGATTTAAAAAAACCCAACTTTTTTACCCCAAAAATGAAAAAAACCCAAAATGTTCACTCAAAATTATAGGTGTTAACTTTCGACCATTAAAAGGATAAAATTTTTGGTGAAAATCACCTGAAAAAACCTAACTTCATAAATGTGTGTTGTTTTTAAAGAGTGATTTTGTGAATTCCATATTGACAACTACAAATAAAACATCTCTTTGTTATCAAGCTCTTTTGGAAATTGATTTTGCATTTTTTTGGATGAAATGTATAAAATATAAAATAAAATGTTGAATTTGTGATTTTTCAATGCATGATTTCTTTTTTTCGTTAGTATATATACGGATTCCATTGTCTCTAAACTAATTTAAACCGTGTCCTATTAGTCACAACTATATAAAACCAAATCAGATGCGAGATGACATTACATGTAGTGACTCTCCATTTGCCATGAATCGTCCAAATGATGGCACACGAGATCAATAGTTAGCTGCCCGACAGAGCACCCGGTACCCTCGTTTTGGTTGTGCCCGTTACCCACAACGAGGACGATAGGCTGATCGGAATTTTGGGATGAGTACATGTATCAAGTTAACTTGGCAAACATAAACACTAAGCTGGTCAACTCACGGGGGCAGTTTAGTGCCGTTGTGTTATTTGGTAGTAGAAAATAGCGAGATGTGGAATAATTGTACGCGACACGTGTGGTATCTTAAATATCCACAATGTAAAATAGCCAGCAACATTGAATGTGACCAGTGACCGCTGCTCGTCGTCTTCAATTGCCCTAGATAAAAAATAGAATGAAAAAAATTCACAACCAATCCGAAAATTATCAACAAAAGACCAACATCCATGGACATAAAAACAACTTAGACGACACGTACATGAACATAACGGTGGTACGCCATACTGTGTATAACCTTTAACAAAGATTTCTGGCTTAGGACAGAATTACACAAAGTTTGGCGTACCTAATTAGTTTTATGGCCCCAAACAGGAAAATGTGACGGAGCTATGCTAGTTTTTTGGTCCACCTGTCTTTTTTTTATTTCATTAGTCTTTGTCGCTGCATACTTCAGAGTGGCTTTTCATGTATATAGTGTTAGGTAATCTACATGTTTAAAATAATACTAGTTTAGTTTAAATTCTAATGGGATAAATATTAAAACGGAATGAGACAGGAGAGTACTTTTATGTATTTTTCGTGTTTATATAAATACCATTTGGGATGTTGCTGTAAATTCTTTTATACTCATGGAAAAAAGAAACTGTGCATGTCTTTTGGAAATCAATTGTGCCCATATTTCTCTTAATCAGAAAATCGTAAAAAATACAGTTGTCGAATTGAAATTTTCACTGAATGTCAAATGGACCTTGCAGATCATTTTAGGGTTAAGATCCGAAATTTGTGTAATTCCAGTTTCTGAGATTCAAAAAACTCTTTTATAACCCAAAAATGGAAAATCAAGATTTTCAATGAAAATTAAAGCTGTTAACTTTCAACTACTAAAAGAAGAAACGTTTTTGGTGAAGATCAGCTGAGAAAACTTAATTTCAAAAATGTGCATTATTTCCAAAGTGTGATTTTGTGAATTTCAAATTGACACTCCCTGATTTCAAACTGCAAACAAAACATCTTTTAGGGGTCTAAAATGATTTTTTTTGTCCCGATCTTTAGAAAAATGATTTTTCAATACTTTTTTGATAAAATGTATCAAATACTAAATAAAATTTTAAATTTGTGATTTTTCAAAGTGATGCACAGTTTCTTTTTTCCATTAGTATATTAAAGTGCTGTTTTTTCTGACCATTTTCCCGAACTCTTAATTACCACTTCAAACGTGAAAACTCTTCTCCTGTCCTGTCGAGGCTTAACTGATACTTATATAAATTTTAAATCTAAACGGAGGATGGATAAATAATTGATGTGCTAAAAAGGTAGACTAAGACAGAGAGCACATACCTCTTTGAGTTCATAGTACATAAAAATTTCACCCCCCCCCATTAAAAAAATTCACCACTAATTTTAACAGCATCTTGATTTTTTTAAATGTAGCTATAGTAAACTTATTGAACATGTTGAAACGGTTCATTCGGATTCCAGTACAGTATTCAAATTGACAACATTACGAAAATTTGTTTTTGAATTACAAGAGAAAAATGTTTTCATGAATTTAGATAAACCAATTCGCAATACTATTCCGAATGGAGAGTTGATTTGCAGAGGACAGATTGTGTCGCTAACTTATTTCCTAAGGGAATATCCAAACCGGATGTTCTAAAAATAACTTAATAAACATGGCAAATCTTCCTCATGATATAGTCCCTTGCGAAAAATTTTGAAATGGCTATTTATAGGATAGTGTGTAATGAATGATAAAACGTAATATCTAATTCTGGAATAAGAGGATGCATTCAAGTGGTACGTACGTATGTTAATAATTTTTCAACCCGAACACGTGCGTTCAAAATTAAAAACACGAAGTTAATTACAATTTATAGTTATAAGAGTTAGTATTATCTCATGTATTATACATGTATGTTTTAAGTAGATCGGATTTTAACTAACTAGATACTTTTTTGTTCTGCCTAAGCAATAAACAAGCCATACTGACAACACAAAAGTTTGAATTCCCCCAGGGAATATAACTGTACTTTTACTTTAATTTACAACATAACCGTTAAATGTAAATAAAATTTACGTTTGTATTTCCCTCAGGGAATATAAATGTACTTCACTATATAACATGACGTAGATATAGCTAAAGTTTTCTCCCTCTACATGATTATAAAAGTTACTATTCCCTCAAGGAATATAAATTAACTTCACTCTAATTATGACATCACTACAGTTCCCTCAGGGCATATCAATCTTCACACTATATAACATGCTACAGTTTGTATTCCCCCAAGGGATATAAATGTATTTCACTATATAGCCTGACATAGATATTACTACAGCTTGTATTCCCTCAGGAAATTTGATTGTACATTTCTATATAACATAATATATATATATATTATAAAGGTTGTTATTACCTACATCGCTCATAACTACAGTACCTTTAGGAATATAAATCATGGTACAGTTTGCACCCCCCCAAGGAATATTAATGTATTTCACTATATAACATGCTACAGTTTGTATTCCCTCAGGAAATATAAAGCTACATCTTAATATAACTTGCTACAGTTTCTATTCCCTCAGGGAACATTATTGTATATCACTGTATAACATGACGTAGATATTACCATATTTTGTATTCCCCTCAGGGAATATAAATGTACTTCACTATATATTGCCACAGTTTGTATTCCTTTAGGGAATATGATTGTACATCTCTATTCAACCTAACAATATATATCAATAGTATGAAAGTTACTATCCCCTGAAGGCATATCAATTCCCCTAGGGAACAATAAACCAATGGATGTTTTATTATCAAGGAGGTTCCCCTAGGGAACAATAAACAAATGGATGTTTTATGATCAAGGGGGTTCCCCCAGGGAACAAAAAAACAATGGATGTTTTATTATCAAGGAGGTTCCCCTAGGGAACAATAAACAAATGGATGTTTTATGATCAAGGGGGTTCCCCCAGGGAACAAAAAAACAATGGATGTTTTATTATCAAGGAGGTTCCCCTAGGGAACAATAAACCAATTGATGTTTTATTATCAAGGAGGTTCCCATAGGGAACAATAAACCAATGGATGTTTTATTAACAAGGAAGTTCCCCTAGGGAACAATAAACCAATGGATGTTTTATTATCAAGGAGGTTCCCCTAGGGAACAATAAACCAATGGATGTTTTATTATCAAGGAGGTTCCCCTAGGGAACAATAAACCAATGGATGTTTTATTATCAACGAGGTTCCCCAAGGGAACACTAGTCTTAGTGATGGCTTGTTGTGTTATATAATGGAGGACATATATATATTCCCGAAGGAAACACTAGTTTTAGTGATCTCTTGTTGTGTTATATAATGAAGGACAGGTATATTCCCTAAGGGAACACTAGTTATAGTCAGTGATGTCTTGTCGTGTTATATAATGGACATGTATATTTCCTAAGGGAACACCAGTTTAAAGCTGTCTTATCATGTCATATAATTATAAGGACATGTATATTCCCGAAGGGAACACTAGTTATGTTGATGTCTTGTCGTGTTATATAATGAAGGTTATGAATATGCCCTAAGTGAACACTAGTTTTAGTGGTGTCTTGTCGTGATATATAATGGAGGACGTGTATATTCCCTAAGGGAACACCAGTTTAATGCTGCCTTATGTCGTATGATTAAGGACATGTATATTCCCTAAGGGAAGACTAGTTATAATGATGTCTTGTGATATATAACGAAGGTTATGAATATGCCCTAAGGGAACACTAGTTATTCTGATGTCTTGTCGTGATATACCGGTATAATCAAGGTTATGAATATGCCCTAAGGGAACACTAGTTATGGTGATGTCTTGGCGTGTAATGTAGTTAAGGACATGTATATTTCCTACGGGAAGACTAGTTTAATGCTGTTTTGTCGCGACATGTATATTCCCTAAGGGAACACTAGTTTTATTGATGTCTTGTCGTGTTATATAATGAAGGACATTTATATTCCCCAGGGGAACACCATTTAAATGCTGTCTTGTAGTGTTATATAATGAAAGACATGTATATTCCCCAAGGGAACACTAGTTTTAGTGATGTCTTGTCGTGTTATATAATGGAGGACATTGGTATTCCCCAAGGAAACACTAGTTTTAGTGATGTCTTGTCTTGTTATATACTAGTAATGGAGGATGTGTATATTCCCTTAGGGAACACCAGTTTAATTCTGTCTTATGTCGTATAATTAAGGCCATGTATATTCCCCAAGGGCAGACTAGTTATAATGGTGTCTTGTGATATATAATGAAGGTTATGAATATGCCCTAAGGAAACACTAGTTATGGTGATGTCTTGGTGTGTAATGTAGTTAAGGACATGTATATTTCCTACGGGAACACTAGTTTAATGCTGTTTTGTCGCGTTATATAATTAAGGACGTGTATATTCCCTAAGGGAACACTAGTTTAAGTGATGTCTTGTCGTGTTATATAATGAAGGACATTTATATTCCCCAAGGGAACACCAGTTTAATGCTGTCTTGTAGAGGCATGTATATTCCCCAAGGGAACACTTGTTTTAGTGATGTCTTGTCGTGTTATATAATGGTGGGCGTGTATATTCCCTAAGGGAACACCAGTTCAATGCTGTCTTATGCCGTATAATTAAGGACATGTATATTCTCTAAGGGAACACTAGTTTTAGTGGTGTCTTGTCGTTTTATAAAAAAAGGACATGTATATTCTCTAAGGGAACACTAGTTTTAGTGGTGTCTTGTCGTTTTATAAAAAGAAGGACATGTATATTCCCCAAGGGAACACTAGTGTTAGTGATGTCTTGTCGTGTTATATAAATGAGGACATGTATATTACCTAAGGGAACACTAGTTTAATGATGTCTTGTCGTGTTATCCATTATATATTACAATTAAATGCTATGTTTCTGGAGTAGACTATTGTCGACTGAAAAACTTTCATCTAAACGTTATAAACTTATGTTAAGTCTATCCAGGGATGGTCACTATGTGTTCCCATACATTAAGACTATTTCAAATACTTTTGATGAAATTGGAATGAGTTTTATTTTTCAAAGTCAAATTTCTGTTAATATAACATGGATAAAGACATGTGTGAAACAAGTACTAATTGATCAGTTTTGCCAAAAGTGGCGGCATGATATAGCTAATTCTTCTCGGGGTTAATTTTATACCCTGTTTAAGCAAGATTTTAGTCTCGAAAATTATTTACTAAGGTTACCAGTAAA
The DNA here is from genome assembly GCA_963971305.1 of Arcuatula senhousia. NCBI lineage: Eukaryota > Metazoa > Mollusca > Bivalvia > Mytilida > Mytilidae > Arcuatula > Arcuatula senhousia. The sequence goes on from OZ020305.1 coordinate 5,259,455, forward strand.
TTTTAGACAGTATATTATAAAATTGAGACTATCACACTTAAAAATTTCAATAGAAACGGGCAGATGGAATAACATTAGCCGTGAGAGTCGTAGGTGTACAAAATGTTTAGAAGAGTATGTAGGTGACAAATTTCATTATTTCTTTATTTGTTCTCATCCAGAAATCCAGGTTCTTAAATTAAAATACATACCTAAATATTAGATTAACTATAGCAGTATTGAAAAAATGGCAGGAATGTTGTCTATGTATAATGTACGTTTACTTCAAATGTATCGCTCTTTATTAAAGGTTTATGTAAGTTGTTTGATTAAGCTGTCAATCTCCATCTACAATGGTTTTTTTCTCTTACCTTGTATTAGTTGTTCCTTTGTTGTTAAATTGTATATATGTTGTATTGTTTGGATTTTTTGTATGCTCATGTTGCACACTGTGCCTGAGTTTATTAATAAAATCTTGAATCTTGAATCTTGATATATAAAGAAGGTTATGAATATGCCCTAAGGGATCATTAGTTTTACTTATGTCTTGTGATATATATAATGAGGAAGGGAAGAACTAAAAACAAACCCAAATTAATCTATTGATATGCCGATTAAATACCCAAGGTCAAATAAAATATGAAAATTATTTTATTTTATTTTTGCAAATTTCGTTCATTTAATTTTTACTTTGATCGTTTATATTTAAATATTTTAATTTTTAATTTTCAAATCAATAATTTATTTTACTCAAGTTAGCTTGGATTAATCAGTGTCAGTTAAAGGTAAAATTTCATTATTCAAAATTTTGTTTGTTGATTGTTAAATCTCCAAGCTTTACTTTCAGTTAATCTTTTAGGCCACGGTATCCAAGCTTGACCTAAATTTGATTGGCGGAAACAGAGCGACCAGCAATCATGTGATCAAACCTTGGTGACAGAAATTTATGTTTGTTTGGCACATTTTAAGATTGCTGGTTCAACAATAAACATCGTTTTAATTTAGTTTATTTTCTCTGTTTTACGCCAGGTATGTTTAACTTATTTATAGTTTTTTTATTTTTAAAGATTTTTACTTAGCTTTATTTATAGCTCAATTTTTAATTAAAAGTTTTAATTAATTAGCAATGCAATAAGAAGAAATTAAGTATTTGTTTACTTTCTAAGTTTATTTGCCTTTTAATTTATTTGCAATTTTATATCAAATAAATATTCGAAGTTTTTATTAGAAATTAAGCTTTTAAATATCAAGTTTGTTTTATTTCATTTTGTTTCATTTCGTTGTTATCATTAAATCGTTTTTGAAGATAGCGCGGACTTTAAGTCGAAAGCTTGAGTAAAGACAAGAGAAGACATGTACGTCGTTTGTCTTGATTTGTCATGTAAATAGTTTCATTTTTCTTTTGTTTTATTTTCTCTAATAACTTTGTTTTAAATTTGTTTTAATCGATTTAATTGATTTATATCTAATAATTAAAGTTTTTATTTCAGCTGGCATGCAGTTTTGGTTTCCATAGTTTTTAGAATTTTAATTAACTTCCGGTTCAAAGTTCAAGTCTAATTCTTCTTTTTTTTTAGAAAACGTTTTATGTAAAGTAATTTCACTTGGCTCAATATAACTAAGTATGTGTTTCTTTATTTCATTTCATAACTTTAGGATTTTTAGTTCAAAAATAATGCCAAGTGAGATTGCTACATCTTTGTGTAAAATAGACATTTTAAGATTGCTGGTTCAACAATAAACATCGTTTTAATTTAGTTTATTTTCTCTGTTTTACGCCAGAGGCCGAAAGACATACGTCAGGGCAAGAAGTCTCTACGACATTTGGTAGGAGAATCGAAAATTCCGGGTTCCCCAAAGAGAGAGAAAAACTAAAATAAGAACAAAGACAAATGCCAGCACCATCAAATCAAGGTTACGAGCTTAGATCGAGAAGTTCACCAGTAAGCCAACAACCTACTGTAACAACAGCAGCACCAGTTCAGGCCATTATCACTCAATCTGCAACTATGCCGACCGGAATCCAACTTGAAAAATACGATGGGAAATCATCAGCATCTCAATGGTGGTCATTTTTCATGAGCTGGTCTCTTTTACAGAACATGACAGAAGAGAGACAATGCGCCGCCTTTGGTTTTCAAATGGAACCAGGGATTCCGAGAAACTGGTATGTTTCCCTAACGAATACGATCAAAGAATCGCTGGATCAACTTAAAGCTGCATTTTTAGATAGATTCGAGAAGAAATCGGACTATTTCGATGTAGACGTTCTACAGTTGAAGCAAAGAACAGCAGAAAAAGTGGAAGATTTTCTATTGAGACTAGACCAAGCACTAGCAGCCTGCAATGTACCAGAAAATATTAAGATAGGGATCGCCATAAAGGGATTTAAAGGAGAGATTGGGAAAACTGTCCACAATACATTCCCTAAACCAACAACATTGGAAGAAGTTAGAAGAATAGCCCTAAACGCCGAGAAATCAGAAACACTTAACCAATCGACGTCCGACATAACGATGGCATCTCTCCATTCCATGATAGATACAAAAATGCAAGAGCACATGTCAGAAATGACAAAACGGTTGGAAACATCTTTAGCTGTGATGGAAAAGCCAAAACATTCAAATACAAACAGAGGTAGATTTCAACACCGGGGACAGCAACATTTCCAGCCTCAGCAGCAACCGTATCAGATGCCCCAACATCAGCCAATGATGACGATTCCTCAAAACAATCAGATAATGATGCCTACACACCAATATCAGATGACTCAGCAGCAATACCAGATGCCGACGCCGGTACAACAAAACAATCCAATGAACTTTCAGAATGATGGACAAGCTATTCGAAATGCGAGACAACAACCAGGATCGTGCATGAACTGTGGTATGTTTTGTGGTAGTAATTGCCCAGCGCGTTCTAAGACTTGTTACAAATGTAATACGTTAGGTCATATTGCTCGTTGTTGCAAAAGTTCACGTAGGCAAAATTTTCATTAGGGACACGCGCCTATCCCTAGGCAACTGTCGAAGGATAGGCACAAAGGTAGTAAACCTTCTGCAGAGATATGTTTGGCTATACCTATGCAGAAGAATACATCAGTAATAGATATCAACGGTCGCAAAACTCAGGCCTTGATAGATTGTGGCGCAGACATAACTTGCTGTAGTTTCGAATTTTTCAGTAAGTTAAGCCTCCCCAGTAAGAAATTATTCAAATCAGAAATACCATCCATCAAAGGTGTAAGTGGTCATAGATTAGAAGTGCTAGGTAAGATAAATCTTCCTATTTCGTTTCGAGGTGTTGTTTTTAATTTTAGTGCTTATGTTATTGATGGTTTACATCATTCTTTTATTGTAGGATATGATATGATGAAAGCATGTAAATTTGATCTTTTGTTTTCTAGTGGTATTTTAAGCGTTCCAGACAAATCAAACAATGATGCTCCAAAGGTATGTTATGTTAAAACTAGTGCTGGATTTGCGAGAACGTATTATCCTATAACTATTCCTCCTCATTGTGAAGCTAATGTTGGCGTCAAAATTTCAAAACGAAATTCTGGAGAAATAGTTCTTTTGGAACCAATAGTTAATATTTTGGATTTCAACCTTATGAGTGCTAGATGTTTGGTCAAAATTCTTAATAAAAGAGCAGTCATAAGATTGATTAATCCAACAGAACAGGAAGTTCACATTCCCGCAAATAAAGTGCTAGCTTCAATTTCAGATGTTGACCTTGACTCTATTCATAATTTTGATGATCAGCCGAAAGTAGCTTCTATTCAACACAGTGCTCAAAAAGTTCAAAGAGAACCTATTACTTTTGACCTCAGCAAATCAGATTTGACAAAACAACAGAAGCAAAGATTTCAATTGTTTTTGAATTCTTATAGAGATGTGTTTGCTAATAACTTGTCTGAATTAGGTTTTTCTAGCAGGTACAAACATCGCATTGAAACACACCGAGATGCTCAACCTGTAAAGCTAGGATTTCACAACCATCCTCCACACATCCAGAAAGAAATTGAAAAGAAGATAGAAGAAATGAAAGAAAACAAGATCATCAAAGAGTCAAATAGTGAGTACCATTCTCCTGTTTTATTAGTAAAAAAGAAAACCGAACCAGGTCAACCACCACAATTTCGTTTTTGCGTAGACTACAGAAAATTAAACGCACAAACTAAAAACGCATCATTTCCAATACCAACATTAGAAAGTGTTTTCGATACCTTAGGAGAAGCTCAACCAAAATTGCTTTCGAATCTTGATCTTCACAGTGGATTCTGGCAAATTGAAATGGACGAAGATACAAGATACAAATCTGGTTTTATCACTCGAAGTGGTGTCTATGAATTTCTGAGAATGCCTTTTGGTTTAAAAAATGCTCCAATTAGTTTCCAACAAATAATGTCAAATGTTTTAAGAGGTCTAAATTGGAGGTTCGTTCTAGTCTATGTTGATGACATTTTGGTTTTTAGTAAAGACTTTGAGGAACATTTGATGCATCTAGAGCAGGTTTTCATTCGTCTTCGTGACGCAAATCTTACATTGAAACCCAACAAATGTGAGTTTGCGGCAAAAGAGGTGAAATATCTTGGTCACATCATTTCCAAAGATGGTATAAAAGTTGATCCACAGAAAACAAACGCAATTAGCACATACCCTGTTCCTACAACACAGAAACAAGTGCGCTCATTCCTTGGCATGTGCAATTATTATCGACGTTTCGTCGAATCTTACTCAAAGATTGCCCAGCCATTGAACGAGTTACTTAGAAAAGAAAGGGTACGTGATTTTAAGTGGACAAAAGATTGTCAGCTCGCATTCGACAGTCTGAAACAAGCTTTGCTCACACCTCCTATTTTGGCCTACCCTGACATGAACAAACCTTTTGTGCTGACGTGTGATGCGTCCAACTCAGCCATTTCGTATGTTCTTGGTCAATTGAACAGTCAAAAGAAGGAGTATGTAATTGCATACGGTGGGAAAAGTTTGTCAAAGACTGAACAGAAATGGAGCACAACAGAAAAGGAGTGCTATGCAGTTGTTCAAGGTGTCAAACATTTTCACAACTATCTTTCTCACCAACACTTTACTGTATATACTGATCATAAAGCTTTGACATATCTTATGAATCAGAAACTTGGTACAAGTAAGCTTACTAGATGGGCTATGGACTTGCAAAGCTATAACTTCAATATAGTTTACAGAAAAGGTTGTAATAACCACGTTGCAGATGCTCTTAGTAGACGTGTGTATCCTGAGCAGCCTGATACAGAATTCAACTCAGTTGCTATGGTGTCAGACGTATCTGCCGAAGCAAATGCACCAGATAACAATAGGTCTCCTGAGAGTATACAGGTGGAATTGTTCTATGACGATTACACCATGGTTGCTCCATTAGATCCTGTTGTTGTCAAACCACAGTTATTCGACCTTCCTGCTATAGCTAAGTTGCAACAGGATTGTCCCGATTTTGCAGATATGTATAAGTATCTAACTGAAGATACTTTACCTGAAAGTGATGAAGTATGCCGCAAGGTACAATCTGCATCTCAGGACTATACTGTTTGTAATGGTGTGCTATACAAATGGTTCCAGAAGCGAGTCAAAACAGACAATGGTGAGAAATGGATCAAACAACTTTGTTTGCCATATGTCTTACGAGAAGATGCTCTTTTGTCTTATCATGATAGTTTTGCAGGTGGTGCACATCTTGGAATTGATCGTGTTTATCATGCACTCAGTTTGAAATATTGGTGGCCAAAAATGCATCAAACAATTGAAAACTACATAAGGTCATGTGATCGATGTCAAAAGATTAAGAGAGATACAAAGGGAAAGAAGCCACCTCTTAATCCTTTGCCAGTCGAATCAACTTTTGATAGATGGCACATGGATTTTCTGAAACTTTCTAAAACAAATGATGGTTACTGTTATGTTCTTTTACTTGTTGATTCATTCTCCAAATGGTGCGAAGCATTTCCGATGAAAACACAAGAGGCATCGGAAGTTGCCAAAGTACTATTTCGAGAAGTCATTAGCCGTTATGGTGCTATGAAGTGTTTGGTTACAGATTTGGGTCGGAATTTTGTGTCGAACTTGGTGAATGCTCTGTGCGAAATGCTTAAAATCACCAGACATCACACAAGTTCGTACCATCCTCAAACAAATGGGTTAGTTGAAAGGACCAATAGTACACTCATTCAGTCAATTAGGGCTTATTGTGATAAGGACCAAAACAACTGGGTCAGTAAACTCCCAGGAATTTTGATGGCCTTTAGAAATTCACCTTCAACTCAGTCAACAGAATATTCTCCCTTCTCAATGGTGTTCGGCAAGGAGATGAACTTACCTTTTGACACTTCTGTCTTACCTAAAGATAACCTGTCAAAAGACGCAAAACATCATTTAGAAGAGATAATTTCTAATCTAAAAATTACCAAAGATTTGGCACAGAAAAATGTAAAGCTAAAACAAGCTAAAATGAAAGAACGATACGACAAAAATACCAAAATTCCTGAATTTCGGCTTAGAGATAGAGTTTTACTTAAAGAACATGTTGTTCCCGTCGGTCGTTCTCCAAAATTAGTAGATAAATACAATGGTCCTTATTACATAACAGAGTGTGGTCCGAACTTTTCTTACAAGTGAAGGCGCTGCAGTGACCAGAAAGAGGTGAAACACATGGTCAATGCAAGCAATTTAAGACCTTATGAGGATCCAAGAGATTACAGAACACCTCCTCCGATCCCCAGTCAACCAAACAATGATGTTCCTGACGATGTCAATGGCGAAAACGGAGATCAAACGGTCAATGAAGATACGCAAAGTAACGAAGACAGTGAGTCTGAGAAGGACGAGGAGAACAATAATGATGATGACGATGCTTTTTACCAAGCGGAAAAACTATTGAAAGTGAAGCGTGTTAAAGGTAAAAAGCATTTCTTAGTTAAATGGTTGGACGGATCCAAACCATCTTGGCAACCCCAAGAAAATATTGGTGAAGGACTACTTGATGAGTTCTACATACGAACAAAGAGAGGAAAAGGGAAGAAGCGAAAAACTTTTCTGAGACGACGATAGGTCATAACATTTTTATGTTGCATAATCTTTTTCAGGCACAAAAGCAATAATTGCAGATAACGCATTTGAAGACTGTCATACTGAATTGCATTTCAGGTTCTGAATCTGTACAGTGGACGACTCAGCTTATAATTTAGGTACTTTTGATTTGTTTTCTAATTTTCGTTAATTTGTTAGGCTAAATTCGGATGAAAGGTCAAACCTAACAGAATACTCATTCATAATTTGTATTTATGTTGTAGATAGTGCTAGAGCATTGCGCGATGCTCACTCGACTTACCATCCTATTTTTTTCTTTTTAGATTCTTAAGTCCTGTGAAGCTGATATGCATTTCAAAAATGTAGATCTTTACTTTGTTGTTAGTGTGCTATGATTATGTTGACCGAGAAGTCATAGTGTACATTCGTATGTGATAAAAAAGTATTTTTTTATAAGGATATGCTGTTTACATAGATTGCAGTTATGCATGCGCAAGACGTTGGCATAATTCTGCTTTTTAGCCTTGAAGTTGTCACTAGATTTTAATGCTACTTCTTGATATCTTCATGATTTGACTATATCTGCTTTATAATTCTTTTCGTGTATGTATATTATTACAGAAGCACGCGTTTATCTTACTGCTACCTACACTTTGAATTGGTATTTTTTGGCTGCGTCTGTGTCACATTATTTGGGTTTAAATTTTTTAATGCAAAAGCATCTTTCATTCCCGCCCGTCCAAATAAGTCAAAATATTTATTTAACCGCACTTTTATTGCGATATTATACTTACCTTTGTGCTTACCATTCATGACCTCGAACTTTTGCAATAACAAAATATTTAAATTGTTTTTATTATGTTACTTAAAATATTGTTTTACTCTTGGGCATTGCTATTCACAAAACATCATTCGCGAAATTCAAAAGGACAATACAAAACACAACGTTTATATTCAAAGACATTCTTTCATTTCCTGTTTACTTACGTTTGTTTTCTTATTGTTTAACTTTATTTCTCTTTTGTAGTTGATGTTTCAAAAGAAGCTTTGGGACAAAGCTTTGTGAGGCAGGGGAAGAGTTGTTATAGTAAAAGTTTGAATTGATAAATTCAAAATTTTAATAAAACAGGTCAAATAAAATATGAAAATTATTTTATTTTATTTTTGCAAATTTCGTTCATTTAATTTTTACTTTGATCGTTTATATTTAAATATTTTAATTTTTAATTTTCAAATCAATAATTTATTTTACTCAAGTTAGCTTGGATTAATCAGTGTCAGTTAAAGGTAAAATTTCATTATTCAAAATTTTGTTTGTTGATTGTTAAATCTCCAAGCTTTACTTTCAGTTAATCTTTTAGGCCACGGTATCCAAGCTTGACCTAAATTTGATTGGCGGAAACAGAGCGACCAGCAATCATGTGATCAAACCTTGGTGACAGAAATTTATGTTTGTTTGGCACATTTTAAGATTGCTGGTTCAACAATAAACATCGTTTTAATTTAGTTTATTTTCTCTGTTTTACGCCAGGTATGTTTAACTTATTTATAGTTTTTTTATTTTTAAAGATTTTTACTTAGCTTTATTTATAGCTCAATTTTTAATTAAAAGTTTTAATTAATTAGCAATGCAATAAGAAGAAATTAAGTATTTGTTTACTTTCTAAGTTTATTTGCCTTTTAATTTATTTGCAATTTTATATCAAATAAATATTCGAAGTTTTTATTAGAAATTAAGCTTTTAAATATCAAGTTTGTTTTATTTCATTTTGTTTCATTTCGTTGTTATCATTAAATCGTTTTTGAAGATAGCGCGGACTTTAAGTCGAAAGCTTGAGTAAAGACAAGAGAAGACATGTACGTCGTTTGTCTTGATTTGTCATGTAAATAGTTTCATTTTTCTTTTGTTTTATTTTCTCTAATAACTTTGTTTTAAATTTGTTTTAATCGATTTAATTGATTTATATCTAATAATTAAAGTTTTTATTTCAGCTGGCATGCAGTTTTGGTTTCCATAGTTTTTAGAATTTTAATTAACTTCCGGTTCAAAGTTCAAGTCTAATTCTTCTTTTTTTTTAGAAAACGTTTTATGTAAAGTAATTTCACTTGGCTCAATATAACTAAGTATGTGTTTCTTTATTTCATTTCATAACTTTAGGATTTTTAGTTCAAAAATAATGCCAAGTGAGATTGCTACATCTTTGTGTAAAATAGACATTTTAAGATTGCTGGTTCAACAATAAACATCGTTTTAATTTAGTTTATTTTCTCTGTTTTACGCCAGAGGCCGAAAGACATACGTCAGGGCAAGAAGTCTCTACGACACAATTAACAAAAATACTATCCGTATCGATGCGACAAAGTATTTAAGCCAATTTAGGTCTAAACTTTTAGCAATACTGTCTTTAATAACAACATTAATAATTTTCTATAAAAAAATAAAATCTCTTAAGTTTTGTTTTATTTTTATTACCGTTCTCAAAGGTAGACACAATTCAAGTTAATGAGCAAATTAATTCATTAAACAGTATGTACGCAAACATATGGGGAATGCAGAGATGTAAAGCATTCTAAATAAGCAAAGCCGTGAGGAAACAGCCAACAATTGTTGTCAAATTAGACGATTTATAAATGGTGTTTATTTATATGTTAATTGGATAAAACACATGGCCCAAGACAATTTATGACCAGCTTCTGCTCTTGAAAAAAACATGTTTCCACAAAATACTGGTATATATATTTGGATATGAAATATCAGGCCATTTATTTATTTGTTACTCAATAAACTCTTTGTTATGTCATAGTGGTAATACAAGATCCTCTACTATTAATTTTTCAATGTAAAAAACTGCATCTTCATTTGACAATGTTTTTTGTATAATTAGACAGCAGTATAATTACATATTCCATCCACAATTAATACTTTATATCATTGTTTACTACACTCAATATACAACAACACTGACTGATGCACGCTCTGGGGCCCCGGGGTCTGGGGCACTCCAATAGTTCATAGATAGGGAGGTGCCGCTCGGAGTTTGAAACCCCAGCCTTTTCATATAATTTGAAATTGAAAATTGGATACCTTATTATACAATACAATACAATACAATACAATTCTTTATTAGCCAATTTGGTCCCACAGGGGGCATTTACAATAAACAAGTATGATTTTGCTAACAAGTGACAGATCTACATTGATACAAATATAGTGGCCATTTTACATTAATAGCCATTGTCTATATAGAGAAAATACACAAAAAAACAATAAGACTCAACACAGACATTTGTGAAGAACATAAAAAAAATGACTGAATTGGCAGCTAGTGCAGATCAGGAGTGTTTCAATCATTAACCTTGTTGCGGTTGAGGATGTATATTTGCATGATTTAAATAAACAGTATTAACTAGTAAGTTCAGCACTTAATAGATCAGTGCAGAAAGTCTTTTTCTGACCACAGTGGGCACCAAGGGACGGTGCTTCAGGATATGCGTGCAATTTAAATTGCGCTGCATACCTCCTCGTGCCCAATGTAGACAGACAAGACCTCTGCAAAGATATGAGTTTTCTCTTTCTTTTGTATATTGTAGGACTACAAAGGGCACCAAGGGACGGTGCTTAAGGTAATGCGTACAAGATTACTTGATACTGCATTCCACCTCGTGCCCAATGTAGACCAACAAAAACAAAAGAAAAAAAAAGTGTTTTTTTTTTTTTTTTAAAGATTTTAAATAATGACTATTGGATGTTGTGAGACTACAAGGGGCACCAAGGGACGGTGCTCAAGGTAATGCGTACAAGATTACTTGATACTGCATTCCTCCTCGTGCCCAATGTAGACAAACAACTAAAAGTGAATGTAGAAATATGAAGGAATATATTATACATACATAATTTACATGTATACATCAAACTTATTCATGCTTAGATATAAATTCACATAGTGTTTTTAGAACAATGGGATTTTCACATACAAATAGCCATATAAATTTTTGAGTGTTATCTAAATTAGTGTAATTGTAGCATTGTTCAGATACTATTTTTTCGAGATTTTCTCTTTCTTTTGTAAATTTAGGACATGTGAATATAAAATGAATTTCGTTCTCAACTTCTCCCGAACTGCACTGTGCACAAATTCTTTGGTCTGGAGGAATACCCTGATATCTACCTCTCTCTATTTGAAGTCTATGGGCAGAGATTCTGAATCTGCATAACACACTCCTTTGCTCAGAGTTCGTTATTAAATCTAAATATTTTTCATATCCAAAGTTTGTTTTAAAAGTAAAATAAGTACGGAGCTTTCCATCTGAATTATTTATAGTTGTACTTCTCCACATTTCAGTATAGTATTCTTTTAGTATTGAGAAAATTCTTTTCTTACTTAGCTTGTTGTTATTTGTTGTGTTATTGTTCAACTCAGGTATTTTTTGTATAATTAGCTGAACTGACCCATACCATGAAGGTTTCTTGCTTTCATATAATTTTCTAGAGTCGATATATGCATCCTTCAGGATACTGAAGTTCTTGAGATTTTCTAATCTCTCACGATAGTTGACCATTGATTTGATAATATTGAAGTGCATTGGAAATCGACCTAGTTCTGACAGAACAGCTAGGTTGGTTGCCTTTTTGTGAACAGCAAGAATTCTCTTACAAAATTTAATATGTAATTTCTCACACAAGATATCTGAAAATATTCTATCGAAAGATAAATTAGTATTGTTCTTGACTTTAGTGGAGAAGCAGTTAAAGAAACCCCATATCTCGCAACCATATAATAGGATAGGTGTAATAGTATGATCAAATACGTGTAGAGAAGTCTTAATCTTAGGATTGTTTGATAAGAAATCTTTTTGTAGTTTAAAGTAAGCTTTTAGTGCTTTGTTGTAAAGTTCTCTCTGAGCAAAGGAAAATGTGCCTGATGCACTGAAAGTAACACCTAAATATTTGTATTGTTGAACACATTCAATTTCATAATTTTGGTATGAAAACTTATCATTGATGTGTCTGCCCGCTTTGTTGAAAACCAGAACCTTTGTTTTTTTTGGATTTAACATTAGGCACCAATTATTACAATAGTTTTCTAAGATATCAAGTTTCGATTGCAAACCTTTTGGTGACGAGGATAAAAGTACTATGTCATCTGCATACATTAGACAATGTAATGGTTTGTTGTTAAGAAAAACAGGATCCTGTGATTTTTCTAATAAAATAGGTAGATCATTAATAAAGATTTTGAAAAGATTAGGGCTTAAATTGTCCCCTTGTTTAACTCCAAGAAGTGTTGGGAAAAAATCAGTAATACTATTGTCTAATCTAATGCAGGATCTGCTTAGCTCATACATTCTTTTTATAATGTTATAGAACAGTGTACCGACTCCAATGTCTAGAAGCTTGATTTTTAGACCAGCATGAATTACTGTATCAAAAGCTTTTTGGAAGTCAACAAAGCAGGCATACAGTCTTCCATCTTTTGTGTTACAATATTTGTCAATTAAACATTTTAATATAAACATGTGATCAGTTGTTCTGGCACTTCTTGTAAATCCCACTTGACACTCATGAATTATTTTGTGATTGGTTAGAAATGAATCCAGTCTAGCATTCAGAATACTATTAAATAGTTTTCCAAAAGCTCCAGTGACGGTTATGCCCCTATAGTTATTTGGATCTGTGATATCATTTGATTTGTAAATTGGAACTATGTATCCCTCAGTCCATTGAATAGGGTATTTACCAGAATTTAAACAAGTATTGAAAATTTTTTGTAGGCAGGGAAGTAATTGAGTTTGACCACTTTTTATCATGTTATTAGAGACATTGTCTAGCCCAGGAGCTTTATTTGATTTCAATTTTGAGATTGCCTTGGAAATTTCTTGAGTACTAATTGGTAGATCTAGTTCATTGAATATTTTTTGTTTTTCCATGGTTTCAAGTAGGATTTCAAGATCACATAAGCGCTGTTTAAACTTGTCTTTTATAGTATTCAATTTATCAAAATGTGAGACCCATGTGGCTGGTTCAACAGGGGAGTTGTTATTGTCTGTATCATGCAAGCCCCGTAATTCGTTTACTAAATTCCAGTACATTTTTGGTTCATTCTCGTGTAATGATTCCAACTGAGTTAAAATAGATTGTCTATATTGTCTATACTTAAATTTTCTCAGCTTTCTATACTCCCTATATAATTTGTAATAATGATTTTTTACACTATTATCCTTTGGAAATTTAGAGTAAATTTTGCTATAGTTTATCAAATTTGATCTGGCCTTTTTCAAATCTGCATCAAACCACTTTTTGTGTTTATGCATTTGTTTTTTATTAGATTTTTTTCTTTTTAGGGACTTTTTAGCTGCTACAAGTACAATGTCATTTAACTCCCCTGCTGCCTCATCCACCTGCATTTCTGCAGAACCATTATATTTAGTGGTAAAATTATGTATTTTTTCTTGTACTTCTTCTGAGCACAATGCAAGTTGAAATTCACTTTCAGAGTCATCTGACCAGATGAAATTTGGAATAGTAGAATGTGTGGAAGTATACTTATCCACAGATTGAACAGAATTAAACTTGGCAGACATGGTCCATTCAATCTTGCAGTGTGTGTCAGATAAAGTAGATATAAACTCTGAAACTTTAAAGTACAAAATAGTATTAAGGATATCCTCCGAGACCATGGCATAATCAACAACACTGGCACCATTAGGTGTATAACAAGTAAAATGACCAAACATATCCCCAAGGGCTCGACCATTCAGAATTCTTATTTGATTACCAATGCATAGATCTATTAGTTCCCTTCCTCTTTTATCTATAATGGAATCTGGATTCTTTCTAGGGAGAATTTTTTTGTCAACTGGATAATTATTGAATAGAGGTAAAAAATGACCTTCATCTTGAGCAATAAAATCATTATCTTCTCCAGTTCGTGCATTGAAATCCCCGCAAAGCATGATGCTCCCTTCTTTTTTATATTTATTAATGTCAAGTTCAACACATTCAAGTATGTCTTTGTCGAGCCCCTGAGTATATGAAGATCCGCTTGGTGGATAGTAAATTATACATAAAAATAAATCCTTTTCAAAACTAAAATAATCTTTTTTCAATCTTACCCATTGATAATCTGGGTTTGAGTTATTTAGAATTTGAATACTGTTTTTGATATGTGGCTTGCATAAAATTGCAAGTCCACCAAAATGGCGATTGTTTCTTTTTGATGCTTTTCTGCATATGAAATGTGTACTGAAAGGACCTATATTTTGAATGTTGGTGCTGTCACCAATGTGAGTTTCTGCCAGGAACACTAGATCGTATTGTTTGATTTCATTTAGAAATAGAGGATCCTTAGTTTTATCATACTGTTTTGATTTTAAGCCCCCTATGTTCCAAAAGCACATCTTTAAAGATGACCTTGAGCTTATTGAAATTGGCATATTATCAAGTTTATTATTACCGGTATTCTTTTACCGTTGAACAAAAATAAAAAATCAATGAGAAATATTCCAAAACAAAATTTAAAGTAAAGTAAACAATTAAAAAAAAATATATATATTATAATTTTTTTGCCTAGAGTTATATAAGGTGTTTTTTGTACTTCCTTTGCTAGACAGCTTATATGGCTCTTTAGTCTTTTTATAATTTTTTGTAAAGCTAGTTAAGTTATAATTTTATAACAGGTATAATGTATGACAATAGTGTTTTAATCTATACACTAATAATAAAGATACATGTAGTTAGTAATTATTTTCTTTTTTTTTTACAAAATATCAAATAATGATTTGTATTAATTGACAAAACACTGACTAAAAATTACATCTGCATTGCACCTCGTCCTCTACCACGATACCCTTGTTGTCTATTCTTAGATACACTTCGTGGTCTACGGACAGCCTGTGGAATTTCTAGAAGTGTGTGAAGCCCACGTTTGATATTGATGGCCAGGTGAGCTAAGCCTTTATCATTGAGGTGATATCCATCTTCATTAAGCAGGTCTTTGTTCGGATGACCATTGATCAGCATGTTGTTGTGCTCCATAATGTAAATGTTGTCGACACCTGAGAATTTCTGCTTTAGTAATGCATTTATAATTTGGCCATTTGTTAAGTTATTTATGCTGTCAGATCTTGGAGTTGTGGAAGAAATTCCAATTTTGATTAGGGGCCATTTCTTGCATGTGTTCACTGCAACATCAAATATGTCGTTAACACACCTTTGTGGATCTTTCCCTTTAAGATCATTAGTAAGAGAATGCATTATCAAAACATTATTATTTTATTATTTTATTATTATATATTTTACCCTAAAAAGGCACCATTATCCCATATATTAGCCACTAAAAACTGATGATAAAGGTTGATATCAGGTGTTCATTTACACTTTTACACTTGTATGAATATAAGAAAAGAATAAGAAAAGAAAATGGATTTATTTTCTTATTCCGAGAAAATGCCCGGACTTGTTATATAATAAGCAAGTAAATATTATTGACCTTATCATATAATTATTTTCGTTTTCCCAACCTAATCACATATTCTCAACCACAAAAATGGTACCTATTCCACCGGCAGGTCCTATCACCTTCTATATAGGGAGTGCCCCCCCCCCCCCCCGAGGATGCACGTGTATAGATAAGAGGTAGAGGTCATTTTAAATAGTTTATTGGAAAGTTATCTATAATCTCTCCACATGCATTATTTATCCCCCGATTTATCCTAATAAACTTATTAATGTAACCTATTTGATGCAACCATGAAAACTAATAGCAATTTCTTACTTCATTTGCCATGATCTATGACCCAAATTTATGGCACCTTTGACACCCATGTCTATGTTAGACAATGAGTACAAAATCTATGTGTATTAGTAAAAAAACATACCTAAATCTATGCAAGATAACATATAAAAATGCACACCCCGTATATCGTTATATATGTAGTAACCCCCCCCTTCCGGTAGTGTTAAATCATTTGATTTGAAGGGCAGGGCATGACCCCCCCCCTTAGGACTCCCATATGGTATTAAATGATTCGTCTTGCTTGCTAATATGATTACCTGCACTAAAATACTGATGACCCTTCATCATAAAATTATCTTTAACAATGTCATTTAACTTCTATTTACTCTGTGCTAAAGTTTATCAATCGGTTCCCTTGGGAAATATGGGAAAATGAATAATTCCTAAATTTTAACTTCAGTCTTATAATAAAGTTCATTTTTTAATTGAAATGATACTGTAGATTTGTATTTTTAAAGTAAATTATTATTTACTTACTCAGATACTTTTCTTATTTAGCAAGCTGTTGTCAAAAAAAAACTCAGATACTTTTCTTATTCAGCTGTCAAAAAAACGGCACGAAATTAAAGATGAAAACACGTGGTTCGATTCCCTTAGGGAACCTAGAAAAAATAGTTCTCATGTGCGTAGAAATTTTGTGAAAAAACAGTGAAATTCCCTCAGGGAATTAGTCAGCGTAACAAACTGTCTTCTGCAGTTGATTTCCTCGGACTTTTTCTTCGTTACAGTTGTGACTTGAAAAAAAAATGCCACGACTTTTTTTTGGACAGAACGACAGCAAATTAAAAGTACATGTTTGTGGGTAAATTTCGTGTTAAGTTGCAGGTTTAATTTATGATCAGGCCAGGTGCTGATGCATATGGGAGGATTGGGCCTATGCCTCCCTTTTGCCAGTTTTTTTGAAGAAAAAAAAAAGAATTGTTATCTGTTAGCCGATCTCATTAGCAGATTACAGGGTGGGAAACGTACGTCATCAACAACGTTTCGTACACACCGGGAAAACGGTGCCGACGACAACACACGGTAAGATCTTTCTCACTTTATTTACTTATTTTCTGCAATAATCTTATACAAACGTTCTCAACATATCCCTATTCGTCCGAGAGGTGTATTAATGTTTCAAATTGTACGATTTAAGCGCTAGTTTTCTCAAACACTTCGACACTTTCGTTTTTGAGGTAACGTTTCGGCCACATTTTTTCTCCATAAACATTATTTTAAGTGTGAATACGCATTTTAGTCAATAAACCCCTGCTCCAAAATCTGCAAATAGTCGAATAAAGTTCCCGAATTTAATTGTTTTAAAGAAAACACCTTATTTTGTGTATGTAGGAAACTTTTTCAAAAAACGTTGTCGTGAACATTCGCAACGAGTTGCGTTGTCGTCCACATTTCTTAATTTAAAAGTATTAGTAAAGCATAAACTATTCCTTCAAACACGGCTTATAGTGTAAAGGTGCTCATAATTCCAATCTATTTCTAAGTATGTTTCACTCTTCGTAAACGTGAACAATCATTATCATTGTTGCATATGTCAGGAACGATATTTTGATATTATGTTTACGTAGATTTTTGTTTTTTGATTAAAGATGTTCCCTGATGAAATATATTTCACACGATCGGCGGGGTCTTGTTTTTGAAAGAAGCAGAGGTACCAATGGGCTATCCGAATGTCAAAAGTCCGAAAGGGCAGAGACAAATCCAGAACACACAAACAAGAACGGGACAAAAACAGACTTAGCACAGTTGCATCCCCATCTCTTGATATTTATATTCACATCGACGTATTACCCTGAAACCATTTTCGATATAAATTAAGAGAATCACAGGAGCCTGAATATGCTAGTAGGCAAACAAATACTTGACATTGAAAGGATTATAAAGTGATAAAGGGGTCATAGGACATCATAGTTTAAAAAAATGCAGTAAAGTGTATGGTTATATTTTAGCAACTGATGGCGTTTTGTTATTTTCTTCTTTTGACACTCTTAGGGGAATAACTACTAACGTTCCAAAACGTTAACGGACGGACGAAGGACTGACGACGGACGTCAAGTGTTGAAAATAGCTCACCTGACTCTAGGTTCGGGTCAGGTGAGCTAAAAAACTTATGATTCATCAAAAGGTTATAAAAACCCGTCTATTGCGATCTATGAAAACGTTTATCCTTCGATATCGGACACTGGGGAAAATAAAAATAAAAGGATTAGTTATTGGCACGGTCTTTTCTTAAATTGAATTAGACGATGTCTATAATTAGTTTGTACCAAGTCCCACCAATTCTCCGGTATGACTGATTCGTTTTTGTCATTTTCTCTGGACTATGAGATTGATCATCCAAGTTCGGTAGTTTTGTTATTACCTTTATTTGGTCTGTCGATTGAGTTTGAGTTTCTTTCAACGAAATTTCTAATTTGTCATTAATTTGGCTTCCTTTTTCGTATCTGTAAAGTAAGTTTTGTTATCTTTCTTGTCATTTAGTCCCCCAAAAAACATAATATTTTACATCTGATAATGATTGCTCACAAACTAAGAGTGAAACATTCTTAGAACTAAATTGGAAATATAAGCATCTTTACACTTTGAGCTGTTTTTGAAGGAATACTTCATACTTGCCTGAGACTTTTGAATTAAGAAATGTGGACGACAACGCAACTCGTTGCGAATGTTCACGACAACGTTTTTTGAAAAAGTTTCCTACATACACAAAATAAGGTGTTTTCTTTAAAACAATTAAATTCGGGAACTTTATTCGACTATTTGCAGATTTTGGAGCAGGGGTTTATTGACTAAAATGCGTATTTACACTTAAAATAATGTTTATGGAGAAAAAATGTGGCCGAAACGTTACCTCAAAAACGAAAGTGTCGAAGTGTTTGAGAAAACTAGCGCTTAAATCGTACAATTTGAAACATTAATACACCTCTCGGACGAATAGGGATATGTTGAGAACGTTTGTATAAGATTATTGCAGAAAATAAGTAAATAAAGTGAGAAAGATCTTACCGTGTGTTGTCGTCGGCACCGTTTTCCCGGTGTGTACGAAACGTTGTTGATGACGTACGTTTCCCACCCTGGATTAGTGATGTCATATTCACTAATTGCATCTCGGATCTCATTAAGTGTCAAATTAGATCAGGGTTGGCAAAAACCCGGGTTTTAAGAGTATTTCCCAGCCCAGCGGGAAATACTGGGAAAAACCGGGTTTTACTATTGGGCAATACTGGGCATTACTGGGTAATAAGTTTTTCTTATAAAAATATCATCAAATACCTACATAACAATCAGTATCATAGGTGTTAACCCTCCGGAATCCTGCGGGAGCTATCTCGTGAGAAATAAATTACTCCCGAGTGGGAGACACTTAACTCCCGACTTTTAATACCCTCCTGCATAATCTCCCGTAATTTTACATTTTTGTCCCAAAATCATTCTTTCCTTTCCTTTTTATAAGTTTAAGAAACAACCAACGAATTTACTCAATCAGCTGATTGAAAATCGATAATCTGTCAGTGTTATCAAATCACACGAAAAAGTGTTAATTAGTGAGTTGAGAACAATAAATGAATTGAAATTTAATCCAATTATATCTGCTGGGTGACATATTTATTGCATCCACACTTTGAATGAATACAGAGAGTGTTAAAATTACGATTTATAGATCGGGGGTAACATAGAAAGGGGGAGAGAAACTTGGAATAATGAAATAATTACCAAAATTACTTCCCTTTCTTTATGGAAACTATGTATCACTTTTAAGAAATGAAACAAGAGTGCACAAAAAGAAAGGATTTAGGCTATAAGTTTGATCATATGAACATTTTAAACACCTTTAAATTTGCTGTGCTTTATTTGAATTCAAATTTACCCAAAGACTTTGCCTTAAATACCTTATTTTTAGAAAAAGAAAAGCTTTCTCTGGTAAATTCATTTACTTTAAGCAGAGTCTGAAAGAAGCAGAGGTACCAACGGGGTATCCGAATATCAAAAGTCCGAAAGGGCAGAGACAAAACCAGTAAACACCAACAAGAACGGGACAAAAACAGACAACATGTAAAACATGGAAACACAAAATAACTGAATATCAATCAACAACGCAAACTCCAGTCGAAACAAGAGTGAACTCAGGTGCTCCGGAAGAGTAAGCAGTTCCTGCTTGCTATAGCACACCTGTCGCGTTGCCAATAGTCCATTCAGCGTGTCAAATCCGGTAAAGGAAGACAAAACAACACCTTATGACAAACCAACATCTGCACTCATCTGAGAGATCGAAATCCCATATTTGTCTATAAGTGCATGATGTCTTCCGTAAAATTTCTTGAGTGAAGACAGCAACCGAGGAGCAACATAACCCTGTGTGAGCAATTTTTGTGTCAGACGTGTCGCTCTGCTAAGGAAATCGATGTAAGTCCCGCACGCTCTAGAGTAACGAATCAATTGAGATACGTAAACTCCATAAGCTGGAGCGGACGGAATGTTGCTACACAAGAAGGGAAAGTTGACGATTGGAAAGTTGAAGTCATCACGTTTGTCATAGAGCCTTGTTGAAAGTCTTCCTTGTGAGTCAATTTCTAGATGAAGATCTAAATATGAAGCAGACTTCCTAGAATCCGTTGTGTCCTTTATCTCAAGCTCCTGGGGATATATGAGATGGAGAAAGTCACCAAATCGAGAATTGTTTAGTGAAAGGACATCATCAATATAACGGAACGTGAGGTTGAAAGAGAGAGCTAGTCTACGGTCTTTTTTGTCTAGAAGAGATTGTAAGAAGTCTGCTTCATATGAATGAAGAAACAAATCAGCAAGCAAAGGTGCACAATTAGTGCCCATTGGAATCCCTATTGTTTGAAGCTGGTTGAAATGAAATTATAGAAATTAAATACAATCAAATTAAAGAATAGATATATTTAATCTATTACCATGATTACAGGTAATATTACACAATATCAGTGCCTGGGAATAAGCATTGTTTTATTCATATGAGCATAATTTTTAAGACAAAAATGTCGCTACGCAAAATCTCCCTGAAATTAAAACTGGTTTCAGGGAGATCTCCCTCATTGGAGTCCCAAAAGGTTAACACCTATTATCAGTATTAACATGATTAAGATGTGTATGTACACTTTTTAGTAAAAACTAAACGAAAACACTATTAAAAACAGATTTAACAGATTGAAAGATTAAAATATAATTAAAAAGATTTACATGCAGTATGTGTGATAAATTTTACATGTATAGAAATGCAAAATGATCTATAAATTAACCTGATATGGCCTTTTACAAGTTCAAAGTTTTTTAATGCATGAATGTCTCATTCTTATAAATACACAAGCCCTACCTTTTAACAATTAGACAAAATTATGATGTTTTGATTACTAATCCTTATTAAATCTTTTCATGTTTTGTTTTATAGCCTTGGGTTTCATAAATAATTAGCATTGATAAAACAACATGTATTGTCATGATTGTCAAAATTATAATGACAGTGAAAAAAATTATAGGAAAAAGGTAGTGCAAATATACAAATTATTGAAGTAATGCATGAAAAGTAATGTCAAATACAAATAATTTATGTATTTTGTAGATGAGGAAAAATTTTGAAGCATATAATATTATCAAATAGGATTTTTTTCATGAATAAATTCTTATTACCCAGTATTGCCCACTTTGATGATTTTAAGGGTATTGCCCGGCCCGGGAAAACCAGGGTTTTCCCGGGTGGGAAAACCCAGGCGGTCAATACTTTGCCAACCCTGATTTAGATGGCAATGGTTCTTGGAAGAATAATTTATTCATATTTACAAATGGCTCTTTAACGGTGAAATAATGTTTTGTCATGTTTGTGGCCAATATTATTACAAACATTAAAACCATTGCTGATAGACAAAAGCTGATGCTTGTTTTGCTTGTACCATAATCAGGTTGGGGGAAACCCCAATTGGGATCATATAGTATCCTAATTGGGATATATTGATATACCCCAATTGGGATATATTGCAGTTTTTTGCTAATATAATTTTTATGCTTTAGAGGAGCACAAATTGTCATTAAAATATCTGAAGAGCATTGTTCCAGTGATCTAAAAGTATATCACAAGGGTCATTGTGTTGCTGGGATTTACCAGAAGAACCACTTTTTTTATGTCAAAATCACATCAAGTTTGGTATAAGATTTTGACCAGACTTTATTAAAATTGATGTAAATTGAACTTCATGAGGTAGATTAAGAATACATAAAATAAACATTATTGTTTTTTAGTTAAATCTTTCTTTCATTTTAAAACTATTGGGATTCAAACATGTAGCTAAAATCATGTCTCACAACACTGAATTTTCTTTTGATCAAAGAAAGATAACTCCAATTCTAACTTATGATTTAAAAAGGAAACATTTTATTTTCAACTTCTTAAATTTTAATAAATTAGTTTTTATACGACCGCAAAAAATTTGTGGACGTATAATGGTATGATGCTGTCGTCGTCGTCGTCGTCGTCCGTTAACTTTAGTGTATACACGATAACTTTAGTTCTAGTTATCCAAATGCAATGAAATTTGACAATGATATTTCTTACCATTAAAGGATGGATGGGATTGATTTTGGGAGTCCCCCCTTTTTTCGTTTAGAAATTAAGGGCCAAAAGGGGCCAAAATTGCAACTTTTTTGTTTGTTCTTACAATAACTTTTTCAATTCTTCTCCTCTGAAACTACTTAACAGAATTTAATGAAACTTGGTATGATTGATCATTAGGGTGTCCTGCACTACAGTAATGTTTCGATTTCTGATTCGTCAAAAAACATGGCCGCCATGGCTAAAAATAGACCATTGGGGTCAGACTACTGTTTTTGGCTTGTAATTCAAAAAGTATAAGAGATAGATGAAATCTGATGCCACCCTACTGCTTCAGGATCAAAAGTTCTACTAAAGTCTCCATTTGGTCGAAGTTGTCAGAAGACCCTTTATAGGGGTTACGGCCCCTTAAAGGTGAAAAATAGCATTTTTTCATGTTTTTGCCCTATAGTATGAAAATTATTGCAGATAGCAAAAAGCTGTTGCTTGCTTAATTGTTCAGCTCATTTAGCTCTACAAAAAACTCCATAGGGTCGAAGTTGTCAGATGACCCCTTATAGGGGCTACAGCCCCTAAAATAATGTTTTTTTCATGTTTTTGGCCTATGAAATGAAAACTATAGCAGGTAGAGAGAAGCTGTTGCTTGCTTAAATGTTTAGCTCATTTACACAATTAAGAATTAATTTTTGCGACCATCCTTTTTCCCCTATTAGGTAATTAGGGGCCAAATGGGGCCAAAATCGAAACTTTTTTTATTAGTGGTCCGATTTTGAAATTTTTTTTTTGCAAGTTTATACTTGTCAGGTAGCGAATCCAAATTTGAGAATTAATTTTTTTGACCATCCCATTTTTTATACGACCGCAAAATTTTTGCGATCGTATTATGTTATGGCGATGTCGTTGTCGTTGTCGTCGTCGTCGTTGTCATCTGTAGACACTTTGGTTTCCGTGCGATAACCTTAGTTGTAGATAACCAATTGTTATAAAATTTTGATATGATGTTTATAACCACTAAAGGAAGGTTGGTATTACATTTGGGGTCTCTGGCTCTTACCATTTAAGAAAAAAGGGCTAAAAGGGGCAAAAATGTGTATATTGACAAAACGTCTGTAGAATGTTTAATTTTCATCCAATTTTGATCATTCTTTTTTTATTGTATTCCTAAATAAATTCTGTCAACAAAATGTATCAACGGCTTTGATGTATCTTGTACCGTTACATTGCTACTGGGGGTCAAAAAAGGGCCACACCCAAAAAATTGACTTTTTTATTTGTGGTCTGATTTTCAAAATCTTTTTTTCGTTGGAATCCTTGTGAAAATCCCTGCCTGCATTTTTCAATCAGATTTGCAATATCTCTTACCGTTTTTGAGAATTTAGGGGTCAAAGGGGCCAAAAACGCTGTTTTTAAAAGTTTGTCATTTAAACCAAAAATTAAGTTGTAGTGGGCCTGCCAATTTTTATGAAGTTTTAATATGATGATTATATCCACTAAAAGAATGTTGGTTTTGTATTTGGGGTTTGTGGCCCCTTCTGTTTTAGAAAAAAGGGCCAAAAAGTAAAGGGCTAAAACGGGTGTATTGACAAACCTGTTGTAGAATGTTTATCACTCATTCGATTTTGAAAATTCTTTTTTTATTCTAACTACCTAATGTGTCAATGATTTTGATATCTATTTCACAATTACATTGCTACAGGGGGGCTAAAGACAGGCCACGCCCTTAAAATCAACTTTTTTATTTGTTGTCCGATTTTCAAAATCTTTTTTTCATTGGATTCCTTGTGAATATTTCTGCCTTATTCTTTAATCGGATTTGCAATATTTTTACCGTTTTTGAGAAATTAGGGGTCAAAGGTCCAAAATTGTAAATTAATACATGTATATATATAAATAAGGCTTTTGTATTAGATGTTGATGTAAATATAAATGTGTCAAAAATGCATTTTTTAGTCCACCACAGGATGCATGTGTCAAAAAGCTTTGTAAGTCCACCATGGGCTTCATGTGACCAAAGCAATGGACTATCCATACTGGGCCTCCAACGTACAGGGTTCAACTTGTTGCGGTCATATCATGCTGCGCTCGGCGTAGCTTTTTATTGATATAAAAGATAACCAAGTTTTTGAAACTAGAAAGTAAAAACACTTTTCTTTTAATTCTAAAACTCAAAATTAAGGGAGTACTGTATTAGCCAGAGATTTTTCGTAATTTAAAGTTTTTTAGAATAGAAAATTTGGAAAGAATAGCTCAAAATAGCTACACTTTATGAAAAATGTTTTCAAAAACATGGAGCCGTTTTCAAGATATAAGCACCTAAAACTATGGCGGGAAAAAAAACTTCTCTAGATTTTTCATAGGAAATACATTGGAAGTTCGTCTTCTGTTTTAACATAGAAATTGTAAATAGAATTGAATGAAATTGTTATAGGGTGTTAATTATGACCTTCTCTTAATAGTTCTGAACAAATATTAAGAAAACATGTTTAAATTTTTTTAATGCATTTGAATGGATAAAAGCTGAGGATCTCGAAAATGCTCAATTTCTGAGGCTCGTACTCCCTTAACTGAAACTTTGCCTAAAAGAAATAATTTGACTTTAAAAACAGTATAAGTTTTTAATGTAAAACTTGGTCTGCACAGAAAACGCAGCATCCCACAAATAGCAAACAAATACTAAACAAGACCCTGAATATCATAGAATCCTAATGTTGATGCTTAATTACGCTCCATTTTGTCATATAAATACAAACTGCAAAAAAACGGTCATATATCCCAATTGGGGTATGTGCAAATATCCCAATTGGGATACTATATCCTAATTGGGATATAGTATCCCAATAGGGGTTTCCCCCAACCTGATGATTAGTTTTGAAAATTTTTAAAGATTTAGAAAATAAAAACTCGGTAAAATTGTTTCTGGACCAAGTAATTTTTAATCAACCAATTTTTGTATCTTTAGAACCACTGTATATTTATTTTCAAAATGCACTACAAAAACAATCTTTTTATGAAAACTGTAGAAGTTAGAACCAAAAGAGTGTTTTTTTTTTAATTATCACAAACTCTGTCCGATGTTTATATGAAAATAAATTTGATTTGATTATTATCTTGAAATTTAACCAAAAAAGTTATGACAATTAAAAGATGTTTTTCAATACAGTTTTATTGTCTTTTTGCCCTCCAAATATTTTTCACAGGTAAACGCTGACGTCACGGTGAACATTCCTATTGGAAAATTATCATCAAAGCATGATAATAGTGCCCATCTTTAGCTGACTAAATTTTCCCCCTTTTAGAAATTTTGGATGCACCACTGCAGTTAAAAGGTCTCTTATCTGATAGCAAATTCACTGTCATTACTGTCAGTGACACAAACCACAAACACTTTAAACCGGAGATAAGAGGGCGTGGATTGGGTTACAATTAGAGTATAATGACCAAACAAATTATAAACAGATAAAAAATACAATGTAATGTCAAAAAATATAAAGAAAAGAGAAGAATAACCCTAATATGAGATGGCATTGCCCTAAAAGCTCGTGAAGATAACAATCATTCCATGGTTCGATGGGGCAAGATAAGTATGAAGGATGTGATAGTACATGTATTTCCCGCCATATTTCTGCACATGTGCAAACTTTTTCTTATCCTTACAAAAACTAAATTGGGAAGAAATTATTTCAGGGATCATATTTTGAGTCTCATGCAATTTGGCAGACTCTGTACATTAGTGAGCTTCGCTTTGCCTGCATTTTACATGTAAATGTGAAGAATGATCTTTTTAAATATAAAAAAAATGGCAAAATACAGAAATACATAATGAAGAACCCCTCGCTTTATCAGTAACAGTTACTGGTCATAAGGGATTAATTAAGTTCTCTTATTTCCAGAGGTCATGCAGGTAGTGTTGTTTTGCCTTTAAAATGCGAACTTTAATTTTACAGAACTTAATGTTCATACTGGGACAGAGTGAACAAAATAAAATTTTGACATTTATAGACCTTCAGTGATACAATTTAGCAAAATGACACTAAGTGCAGGTTGTCAATACTATTGCAGAGATGCAAACAGTTTTATTTTTCTATCAGACATTTGGGCATTCAGGAAAACTAGTGTTGTCAGAACAACCAAACTTTTGCCAGACGTATCTTTTTAAAGAAATGCTTTTATATTTAATTTAATATGTGAATATTGTACTTTTATGACTTTAAACAGATGAAGGAGATCCTAGAGTGATTCCTGAAGATCTTGGTAGTCTGATAGGTCTATGTGACTCTATGTGCATTTTTTTCTGCTTAAATGTTTCCAGTCATCAGGTCCTGCACAACAACAGGTTTTGGAGGACCTGCATAATTTCTGCCCTGAATGTCTGACAGAGCCAATGATTGTTTGCAACTCTGCTATTGTACATGTATTTGTTTGACAATAAAATGTATGTTTAAACTAAAAATATTACTGTATTAATCTTTTTGACCATATGGAATTTAAATGTCATTACAGCACTCTTGTTTGATTTGCTAATATGGTTGTTACTGTTTGTGTTTCGTTTCAGATTTATATTGCAGAACAAATGGAGAACAAAGCGAGTAAGGCATAAATAATTATAAATGCCACCACAAAATCCCCCTAAGCTATGGGCTGAGCTGTTTGTCAGAGTTGTGCTTGCTATTTTCTTCTAGTAAGTTTAATTTTTATCAGGGATGGGGTCAATTACATTGAAAAGTAATTAATTAAATTACAATTACTTTTCAAAAATCTACAATTAGTTACAATTACAATAACTAGGATTTGAAAATGGAATTAATTAAGTTACAAATATTTTTCAAATGTAATTAATTAAATTACACAATTACATTTCAACTTAAATGCAGAACATAATGGGAGAAGTCTTTATCTGTCTTTGAAAACCAATGAACAAACATCTGGTAGATTACTTGTCTTTTTTGAAATCCATGAATATTTCCTTCTGTCTGCCAGATTAATAGTGGATGTCAGGTGGGTGGGAAAAACATTTTGTAAAAGTCCTGACTTAGCAATTATTAATCAGAGCATCTTGATAATTGGTATGCAGTATCAGCATCGGGTCCCATATCATGGGATTTGGTTTCAAGTCTGTTGCTAACTTCATGTTTAACTTAAATGATTATTGAGTCATTTTTTACAATTGACAGATTTTTATTTATGAATCAGCTATAGATATTAATAACTTTTATGCAATATAATTTTTATTTTTTATATTAGTATCAGTGATGATGCCACTCCATATTTTAGAAAGATTCAACCAGAAGAATTTTGGTTGTACCGTTTTCCGCGGACAGACAGCTATTATCCAGGCTATCTCTTATGGGTTTGTATGATTTCTTGGCAATGGTGTCTTCTTAATAGAAATTCTGTGCCAAACTACACAATGTACAAACTGTGTAACTTTTTAAATTTGTATCATGAAGGATAAGACAAGATTTTTTGTCCATTATTACATGTATTAATAAAATTTAAAGTTTTTCGGTACAATCGCCAAATACAAAAAAAAGGGACTCTGGCATGTAGTTTCCTGGAAAACTGTGATGGAAATTATTGGGAAGTCACAATACCACAGATAATGCCTATGTGACCCTTATACATGGCTTTGCAACTTGTTGAAGACATCATGAAAAAATTAAAATTCAGTCTGAAGTTTGATGTGGTAAGAAATATTAAATCATGCCTGTTGATTTTCATTTCATATTAACAAACTTACATTTATGGCATTACATGAAGTTATCAAAGTTTATTACACAATTAAAAAAAAATCCTTTCTAAGATAAGCTTCAATTGAAATTCTAAAACTTGTAACCTGAAAAAAAGTTGTAAAATGGTTTTGTGGTTTAAAGATATTTGCATTTAGCAGATAAAGAGAGCATAATGCATTGGCCATTTGATGTGCAGTAAACTGGATGACTATACATTTTATTATTTTATTTATTTACAGATCACCATTTTTGGAGTTCCATTAATTGTGTCATCTATATATTACTTGATAAACAAAGATGGGACTGACTTCAAAGAAGTAATACTAGGTAGCAAGCTTTATTAAATAATATACAATTGTTTACTGATAAGGAGGGAAACAAATGTACTTTTTCTCTGAAAGACCATGATACAAATGTTTTATTTTACTGAATCAGTAAACCCCTTAGGAAAAGCCATGCCTATAGTCCACTCTTTACAGTGTATTTTATCCATGCCCACTGTTGATCATTTAAAAAACCTGTGAACTGTTTTTACGGTACTGTAACCCTAGAGAAATAATTTTGACTATACTTTCAAGGGGGAGATAATTTGTATAAAGGTAATAGGAAAAATGTCATATTTTTCTCTTTTTACCTGCGTCGCCGAAGGCGAAAGCAGGTCTAGTAGTCGGGTCACTCCGTCCGTCCGTCCGTCCGTCCGTCCGTCCGTCCGTCCGTCTGTCCGTCCGTCCCGCTATGGGGTGCCTGTCTTGTGTAATCTGAATCTCAAAAACCAAACACTAGATCTTTCTGAAATTTTACACAGTGATTACAGATATATTGAAGATGTGCACCTCCCCTTTTGGGTTTATTTTATAATTTTGTTTAGAAATTAGGGGCCCAAAAGGGGCTAAAAAAGCGACTTTTTAATTTTTTTCCACAATAACTTTTGTTCTGGTTGACCAAATGCTGTGAAACTTTACAGTAATGTTACTTACCATAAAAGGAAGGGTTGGGCTGATTTTGGGTGTCCCCTCTTTTTTCGTTTAGAAATTAGGGGCCCAAAAGGGGCCAAAAAAGCGACTTTTTAATTTTTTTCCACAATAAATTTTGTTCTGGTTGACCAAATGCTAAGAAATTTTACACTAATGATACTTACCGTAAAAGGAAGGGTTGGGCTGATTTTGGGTGTCCCCTCTCTTTTCGTTAAGAAATTAGAGGCCCAAAGGGGCAAAAAAAATCGCCTTTTTAAATTTTTCCACAATAACTTTTGTTCTGGTTTACCAAATGCTATGAAACTTTACAGTAATGTTACTTACCATAAAAGGAAGGGTTGGGCTGATTTTGGGTGTCCCCTCTTTTTTGTTTAGAAACTAAGGGCCCTAAAGGGGCCAAAAAAGCAACTTTTTTATTTGTTTCCACAATAACTTGTTTTGGTTGACCAAATGCTATGAAACTTTAAAGTAGTGTTACTCACCATAAATTAAAGGGTGGGGATGATTTTTGGGTCCCCTCTCTTTTTGTTTAGGAACGAGGGGCCCAAAAGGGGCAAAAATGTGACATTTTTTATTTATGGTCCGATTTAGAATTATTTTTTTTTTAAGTTGATTTTGTTCATATATTGGATACAAAATGGAGGATACAATTTTTTCTTGACCCACCTTTTCTGTTTAGCAATAAGGGGACCAAAAGGGGAAAAAATAGAAAATATTTTTTTGTCTATTTTTACAATATTGGGTGGCATGTGACAAATATGCATTGTAAGTCCACCATAGGATGCAAGTGTCAAAATATTTTGACTGTCCATATTGGGCCTAGAACGTACAGGGTTCAACGTTTTGCCGTGCGACGCAGGGCCAGACATCGATTGGTCTTGTTTTCAAAATTTCCGCAGTGAACCTTATTTTTTTATAACATGTTCCCTACAGAATTTTTAGAAATAGATATTTTCACAAGTTTAAAGAAAAATCTATGGCGTAGATATTTTTAGAGAGATGGAAATGTGAATTTCCTTTATTGATCTTATATAATTTTTTATTGTGGAAAATGAATTGTTTTAAAAGTATAATAGCTAGGCTATTGCTAGGCCAGATGGTGTGATCAAAGTTGAGCTTAGGAAAAGTCTGAAATCTGTAGAGAGCTGGTGGTGTAGTGGTTAACGCGTCGGGCTACTAACACCAAGGTTCGTGGTTCGATCCTCGTCCGGGGTGAAAATTTCATGAACCAATTTTCCGACTCTCTCTTGACACCATTTGCGAGGATGGTCTCAAGGAACGATGCTAGTCCTTCGGAAGGGACGAAAAAAGGTTGTCCCATGGTTGTGGAGAGCAATACCCCATGCACGTTAAAGACCCCTTTTGTAGAGTTCGATAAGAGTAGGCTCAATGGGGGCCGCTGCCAACTGCTAGCTGGAGAGGGATTTACATAAGCATTAAGCTTGTTTCTCAATCCAGGATAGATAAATATGTTTAAACTAGCTAGGCATCTGATATTTGGTATAAAGACAGTTGGGGTTGTGGTCTACACAAATGGCCACATGCAATATGACCCTGATCCCATTTGCACAGTTCAATGACGATGTGAACTTAGGTCTTTTTTCAGTGTGTATACTGCTTTGTAAGACTTTTGTGGAAAATGAATTGCTTGAAAAGTATACGAGTTTGGTATATGATATTTGATATGCAGACACTTGGGGTTGTGGTCTACGCAATTGTGCCATGGGATATTACCCTTACTCCATTCATACGCTTCCACCACTCTGTAAACCTTACATGTACTTCTTTTTTCGGGTTATAAAAATTTTGTTGAAGAAAATAAATACCCCACTGACCCCCAAAAACCCAATCAAGTCAAATTTTAATATAGTAGATGCACATCTTCATTATATCACAAAGATTGTGTGAAAGTTTCATAAAAATTTATAGAGGGGTTTAGGAGGAGTTGTGGATTAGAGGTTGGTACCCCCTTGTTGTGTAACAGCAAAGTCCTTGTTTTGCTATGGATGTAAAATTCTAAAATAGTAGATGCACATCTGCATTACACCACAATGATTGTTTAAAAATTCCAGAAAAATCCACCAAGGGGTTCATGAAAAGTTGTGGATAAGAGATTGGTACCCCATTGTTTTGTTATGGCTATGTTATTGTTTTGCTATGGGAACCCCTAAAATCTATCAGATCAAATTTTAAAATAGTAGGTTACACATCTATATTATACCACAAAGATTGTGTGGAAGTTTCATATAAATCCATTGAGGGGTTTGGGAGGAGTTGCAGATAAGAGATGGGTACCCCTTTGTTGAGTAATGGCTAAGTCCATGTTTTGCTATGGGATTCCCCAAAAAATCATTCTGACCAAATTTTAAAATATGAGGTGCACATTTACATTATGTCAGAAAGATTGTGTGAAAGTTTCATGAAAATCCACCAAGGGGTTTAGGAGGTGTTGCAGTCTTTCATTATGACCCTGTGAACTTAAGTCTTTTTAGCTCACCTGACCCGAAGGGTCATGTGAGCTATTGTCATCACTTGGCGTCCGTCGTCCATAAACTTTTTAAAACGTTAACTCCTCTGACACCATAAGTCCAATTGCAACCAAACTTGGTATGGTTGTTCATTAGCATTCGGTGCTCAGAACTGATGTGGGGATTTTTGATTCGTCGTAAAACATGACCACCATGGCTAAAAATAGAACATAGGGGTAAAATGCAGTTTTTGTCTCGCCTGTGACGAATAGTCGCGGAAGGCGAGACATAGGTATTACTTTCCGGCGACGGCGGCGGCGACGGCGACGGCGGCGGCGTAAACTTTTTTGTAAGACTTTTATGGACGATGAATTGCTTGAAAAGTATAATAGCTAGGCATCTGATATTTGGTATACAGACAGTTCAGGTTATGGTCTACGCAACTGTCACCATGCCGTTTGACCCTGACCCCATTTTCACGCTCCAGTGACTCTGTGAACTTAGGTCTTTTTTCAGGCCGTAAACTTTTTTGTAAGACTTTTGTGGACGATGAATTGCTTGAAAAGTATAATAGCTAGGCATCTGATATTTGGTATACAGACAGTTCAGGTTATGGTCTACGCAACTGTCACCATGCCGTTTGACCCTGACCCCATTTTCACGCTCCAGTGACTCTGTGAACTTAGGTCTTTTTTCAGGCCGTAAACTTTTTTGTAAGACTTTTGTGGACGATGAATTGCTTGAAAAGTATAATAGCTAGGCATCTGATATTTCTTATACAGACAGTTCAGGTTATGGTCTACGCGACTGTCCCCATGCCGTTTGACCCTGACCCCATTTTCACGCTCCAGTGACTCTGTGAACTTAGGTCTTTTTTCAGGCCGTAAAATTTTTTGTAAGACTTTTGTGGACGATGAATTGCTTGAAAAGTATAATAGCTAGGCATCTGATATTTAGTATACAAACAGTTCAGGTTATGGTCTATGCAACTGTCACCATGCCGTGTGACCCTGACCCCATTTTCACGCTCCAGTGACTCTGTGAACTTAGGTCTTTTTCAGGCCAAAAAAAAAAATTTTGTAAGACTTTTATGGAAGATGAATTGCTGGAAAGTTATAATAGCTAGGCATCTGATATTGGGTAAACAGACAGTTGCGGTTATGGACAACGCAACTGTCACCATGCCATGTGACCATGACCCCATTTTTACGCTCCAGTGACTCTGTGAACTTAGGTCTTTTTTCAGACAGAAAACTTTTTGTAATACTTGTGTGGACAATGGATTGCTTGAATAGTATAATAACTAGGCATCTGTTATTAGGTATACTGACACTTTTTGTGTTTATATCAAGAAATGAAAGCTTAGGTAGTTGATTTTAGCGATGGTGCCGGCAGGCGAGACATACTTTTAGTGGCCACACTTGTTTGCAAATAACTCAAAAACGGCTACAGATATCAAAATTCTGGCATAGGGTAAAAGTGATCAGCACCTCAAGATCTACCTACCCTGAAATTTTGAAGAAAATCAAACGACCCATGTAGGAGTTATTGCCCTTTTTGTGGATTTTTTGCAAATTTTGCACCTGTTTAGCTCAATATCTTGAAAACTATACTAGATTTTTGAGAAATTTAAATTGCATATTGTTAAGCACATCAAGATCTACAAAATATGTAACAGGGTCAAAGTTGTAGGACCTTTCCTTTTATAGTCCATTTGAGTTCTATAAATCAACGAAAAATCTTTTAATTTTTTTTGTCTCTCAAATAAAATTTATTTTTTAAACACAAATAAACTTTTCATTAGTATAGGAACTCTGTTAACAAAAACCAAGATGTTAAGTTCTAAAACAAAAAAGTTTTCCATATGGTCTAATGCTAAATAATTCACCAATTTTGATAAAACCTAAAATGGTATGTTTATCTGACGGAACAGCCAGGTGTTGGGCCCACCTGAACATAATTGAAAGGACTAACAATAAGAGATTAGATGACCAAGTTGCTCCACAAAGGATTTTTAAAGGTAAACGGAGCAAATGCTGTTCCTGGTCACTAGGTTGTACTCCCATGGATTTTTATGAATTTTTGGTCCATTTTTACTATTAAGGTCTATAGAAAACATTCTTATTAATCATGCAAAAATTTTGAAATTTTTTGCCTGAGTTCGTATGCCATTAAAAAGTCATGACATACAAAAATAGTTAAATCATCTTGCAAGACGTAAATTTACAAGCCATTTTTCGTTGATTTATGAAACTCAAACGGACTATAGGAGTTATTGCCCTTAGAACGTCAAAATTTAGCATTTTAACAGCATTTCCTCATTACATTGAAAACGTTAACTCCTCTGACACTTTAAGTCCAAAGCGAACCAAACTTGGTATAGTTGTTTATTAGCATTAGGTGTATAGAACTGATGTGGGGATTTTTGATTGGTCGTAAAACATGGCCACTGTGGCTAAAAATAGAACATAGAGGTAAATGGCAGTTTTTTGCAAATAACTCTTATACGGTGACAGATTTCAAAATTTTGATTGGGAACAAAAGTGATCAGCACCTCAAGATCTACCAGCTCTGAAATTTTCAAGAAAATCAAACAACCCATGTAGGAGTTATTGCCCTTTTTGTGGATTTTTTGCAAATTTTGCACCTGTTTAGCTCAATATCTTGAAAACTATACTAGATATTTGAGAAATTTAAATTGCATATTGTTAAGCACATCAAGATCTACAAAATATGTAATAGGGTCAACGTTGTAGGACCTTTCCTTTTAGGAGTTATTGCCCTTAGAACGTCAAAATTGAGCATTTTAACAGCATTTCCTCATTACATTGAAAATGTTAACTCCTCTGACACTTTAAGTCCAAATGGAACCAAACTTGGTATAGTTGTTTATTAGCATTAGGTGTATAGAACTGATGTGGGGATTTTTGATTGGTCGTAAAACATGGCCGCTGTGGCTAAAAATAGAACATAGAGGTAAATGGCAGTTTTTTGCAAATAACTCTAAAACGGTGACAGATTTCAAAATTTTGATTGGAAACAAAAGTGATCAACACCTCAAGATCTACCAGCTCTGAAATTTTGAAGAAAATCCAACAACCCATGTAGGAGTTATTGCCCTTTTTAGCTCACCTGACCCGAAGGGTCATGTGAGCTATTGTCATCACTTGGCGTCCGTCGTCCGTCCGTCGTCCGTCGTCCGTCGTCCGTCGTCCGTAAACTTTTTAAAACGTTAACTCCTCTGACACCATAAGTCCAATTGCAACCAAACTTGGTATGGTTGTTCATTAGCATTAGGTGCTTAGAACTGATGTGGGGATTTTTGATTCGTCGTAAAACATGGCCGCCATGGCTAAAAATAGAACATAGGGGTAAAATGCAGTTTTTTGCAAATAACTCAAAAACGGCTACAGATATCAAAATTCTGGCATAGGGTAAAAGTGATCAGCACCTCAAGATCTACCTACCCTGAAATTTTGAAGAAAATCCAACGACCCATGTAGGAGTTATTGCCCTTTTTGTGGATTTTTTGCAAATTTTGCACCAGTTTAGCTCAATATCTTGAAAACTATACAAGATATTTGAGAAATTTTAATTGCATATTGTTAAGCGCATCAAGATCTACAAAATTTGTAACAGGGTCAACGTTGTAGGACCTTTCCTTTTAGGAGTTATTGCCCTTGGAACGTCAAAATTGAGCATTTTAACTGCATTTCCTTATATTGAAAATGTAAACTCCTCTGACACTTTCAGTCCAAATGGAACCAAACTTGGTATTATTGTTTATTATTATTAGGTGTATAGAACTGTTGTGGGGATTTTTGACTGGTTGTAAAACATGGCCGCTGTGGCTAAAAATAGAACATTAGGTTAAACTGCATTTTTTTGCAAATAACTCAAAAAGGGTGACAGATTTTTAGATTTAGATTGAGAACAAAAGTGACCAGCACCTTTAGATCCACCATATTGTCAGATGACCCCCTTATTAATCTTATGACCCTTTCAACGTTAAATAGATTTTGCCTTATAACCTTTACTTCAGGCACATATGTCAGGTGAGCGATTCAGGCTCCTGGGAGCCTCTTGTTGTGGATTTTTTGCAAATTTTGCACCTGTTAAGCTCAATATCTTGAAAACTATACAAGATATTTGAGAAATTTAAATTGCATATTGTTAAGCGCATCAAGATCTACAAAATTTGTAACAGGGTCAACGTTGTAGGACCTTTCATTTGAGGAGTTATTGCCCTTGGAACGTCAAAATTTAGCATTTTAACTGCATTTCCTTATATTGAAAATGTTAACTCCTCTGACACTTTAAGTCCAAATGGAACCAAACTTGGTATTATTGTTTATTATTATTAGGTGTATAGAACCGTTGTGGGGATTTTTGATTGGTCGTAAAACATGGCCGCTGTGGCTTAAAATAGAACATTAGGTTAAACTGCATTTTTTTGCAAATAACTCAAAAAGAATGACAGATTTTTAGATTTTGATTGAGAACAAAAGTGATCAGCACCTTTAGATCCACCATATTGTCAGATGACCCCCTTATTAATCTTATGACCCTTTCAACGTTAAATAGATTTTGCCTTATAACCTTTACTTCAGGCACATATGTCAGGTGAGCGATTCAGGCTCCTGGGAGCCTCTTGTTTTTGTAAGGCTATTATGGAAAATGATATGCTTGAGTCTGACAGTAGTGCAGACAAGGGAGACATACTTTAAGTGGTCACACTTGTTTTATTTTTCTGTTGGTGGCAGGTTAAAATGCATTTTGTTGATGATGCATGGTGATTTTATACCCCATCTACAAAAGTAGGGAGCATGTAGTGTATGGCTCTGTTCATCTGTCTGTCTGTCAGTTTATCTGTCTGTCCCAAATGTTGCAAGATGGGGCATTGTCTTTGTTTTTAGTTTTGTTTGTTATATTGGCGGGGAGGTCTTGAACAAAGTGCATTCTCTTAACCTGTGTAAATTTTTATGGAACAGCCCTTGACCTTGATGGTCTGTGTATCTATGTCTTTTCATAATTGGCCATAAAATTAATCCTAACCATACCTGTTTACCCTCCTGTTTTTTACAGGAGACTATTTTTTGACCGTTTACTAGGTAAAAAAAATCCTCCCGCACTGGAGACCCATTTTTCCTATTTTTGTCTTGCCTGTTTCATATATTTGCAGAACAAGACATAGGTTTAACTTTCTGGTGGCCGCGGCATAAACTTTTTAGCTCACCTGGACCGAAGGTCCATGTGAGCTATTGCCATCACTTGGCGTCCGTCGTCGTCTGTCGTCGTCGTCGTCGTCTGTCGTCGTCGTCGTCGTCGTCGTCTGTTAACAATTTTTCAAAAATCTTCTCCTCTGAAACTACTGAACAGAATTTAATGAAACTTGGTATGGTTGATCCTTAGGGTGTCCTGCATAAAAGTTGTGTTTCGATTTTTGATTCGTTAAAAAACATGGCTGCCCTGGCTAAAAATAGAACAGGGGGGTCAGACTACTGTTTTTGGCTTGTAATTCAAAAAGTATACGAAATAGATGAAATCTGATGCCACGCTACTGCTTCAGGAACAAAAGTTCTACAAAAGTCTCCATTTGGTCAAAGTTGTCAGATGACCCCTTATAGGTGTTATGGCCCCTTAAAGGTGAAAAATAGTGTTTTTGGCCTATAGAATGAAAACTATTGCAGATAGAGAAAAGCTGTTGCTTGCTTAAATGTTCAGCTCATTAAGCTCTACAAAAGTCTCCATAGGGTCGAAGTTGTCAGATGACCCCTTATAAGGGTTACAGCCCCTTAAAGGCGAAAAATAGTGTTTTTGGCCTATAGAATGAAAACTATTGCAGATAGAGAAAAGCTGTTGCTTGCTTAAATGTTCAGCTCATTAAGCTCTACAAAAGTCTCCATAGGGTCGAAGTTGTCAGATGACCCCTTATAAGGGTTACAGCCCCTTAAAGGCAAAAAATAGTGTTTTTGGCCTATAGAATGAAAACTATTGCAGATAGAGAAAAGCTGTTGCTTGCTTAAATGTTCAGCTTATTAAGCTCTACAAAAGTCTCCATAGGGTCGAAGTTGTCAGATGACCCCTTATAAGGGTTACAGCCCCTTAAAGGCGAAAAATAGTGTTTTTGGCCTATAGAATGAAAACTATTGCAGATAGAGAAAAGCTGTTGCTTGCTTAAATGTTCAGCTCATTAAGCTCTACAAAAGTCTCCATAGGGTTGAAGTTGTCAGATGACCCCTTATAAGGGTTACAGCCCCTTAAAGGCGAAACATAGTGTTTTTGGCCTATAGAATGAAAACTATTGCAGATAGAGAAAAGCTGTTGCTTGCTTAAATGTTCAGCTCATTTAGCTCTACAAAAGTCTCCATAGGGTTGAAGTTGTCAGATGACCCCTTATAAGGGTTACAGCCCCTTAAAGGCGAAACATAGTGTTTTTGGCCTATAGAATGAAAACTATTGCAGATAGAGAAAAGCTGTTGCTTGCTTAAATGTTCAGCTCATTTAGCTCTACAAAAGTCCATATAGGATCGAAGTTGTCAGATGACCTCTTATAGGGGTTACAGTCCCTTAAAGGCGAAAAATAGTGTTTTTGGCCTGTAGAATGAAAACTATTGCAGATAGAGAAAAGCTGTTGCTTGCTTAAATGTTCATTTCATTTAGCTCTACTAGAGTTTTCATAGGGTCAAAGTTGTCAGATGTCCCCTTATAGGGGTTACAGCCCCTTAAAGGCGAAAAATAGTGTTTTTGACCTGTAGAATGAAAACTATTGCAAATAGAGAAAAGCTGTTGCTTGCTTAAATGTACAGCTCATTTAGCCCTAGTAAAGTCTTCATAGGGTCGAAGTTGTCAGATGACCCCTTTTAGGGGTTACAGTCCCTAAAATAACATGTTTTCATGTTTTTGGCTTATATAATAAAAACTATAGCAGAAAAAGAAAATTGGTTGGTTGCTTTAATGTTCGGTTCATTAAGCTCTCAACAAAAGTCTCTATAGAGTCAAAGTTGTCAGACAGCCCTTAAAATAACATGTTTCACGTTTTTGGCCTACAGAATGAAAACTATTGCTGAAAGAGAAAAAGCTGTTGCTTGCTAAAATGTTCAGCTTATTTAGCTTTACAAAGTTCTTCATAGGGTTGACATCAAGACCAGGTGAGCGATTCAGGCTCCTGGGAGCCTCTTGTTTGTTAGACTTTTTGTGGAAAATTGATTACTTGAAAATAGCTCGGCATCTGATATTTGGTATACAGACAGTTCAGGTTATGCTGTGTGACTCTGACCCCACTTCACGCTCAATTGACTTTGTGAACCTAGGTGTTTTTACAGGCTGTAAACTTCTTTGTAAGAGTTTTTGTGGAAAATCAATTTCTTAAAAAGTTTTATAACTAGGCATCTGGTATATAGGATATAGATGAATAATATAGGGTTTTTGCGCCCATTGCGATGTCATCTGACCTTGACCTCATTTTACACTTAATGACTGTTTTTTGTGTGTTAAGACTGTTTCTCAATGACTATGATATCTACAAGTAGAATCACTTGGTTGGACCACAGGAAAATGTCATTCGGTCACCTTCCAAATGACCTTGACTTTTATTTACCTCAGATTTGAAGAACATTTGAAGAACTCAGGGTCTAGGTAAACTTTTAATGGGTTTTTTGATTGTGCTAACAGTCCAGAATAAATGAATGAATAGCTGAATAACAAGTTATTCTAATGGTGCTGGCAGGTGGGACATACTTTAGTGTTAACTCTTGTCTTAACATTTTCCTGCTCAGTCTCCCACTTCTACTTGTAGCATTTGGATAGTTTTATACGCCTGCTTCAAAGAAGCGGGGGTATACTGTTTTACCCTGGTCTGTCTGTCCCTAATGTAATTTCCTTTACAGTTTTCTAAGCAATTACAAAACCTAGAGGTCTGATAATTTGTATATAGCTTCATCCTATAGTAATATATGGTGTATACCAATTATTCTCCTATGTCATCTCTATCTTGTTTACAGAATACTTAGTTCTTACACATAGTGAACATACATACAAAATTTCCGTCACAGTTTTCGAATTAACTACTTGATGGAGAGCTCTGATATTTTGTATATTGCTTTATCCTTTATTACCATATGTTATAAATCGATTTTAGACTTATTGAACATTCACCTAATGATTACCCAATTCTGAGGTTTTTATGCAAGGCATAGTTTTCGGAGCATACTCAATTGTTCTTCCAATTTAATTTTTGTCACACATTCCTTAATTAACTTGATTATCTCACTGTTTATTTAAAGGATTAATTTTGGGAAATATCAAAGTAGGCTCTATAGTACCATCTGGTTTACAGCGATTTTATGCTCCTAGGTCATCTACCGTATAGCGGGAAATTTTCGCGAGGTTCTAATTTTCGCTATATTCGCGACCATTACTCTATCACAAAATTTACAACCCGCGTAAAATAAAATCAACATAAAATTGTATTGAGAAAATGATTAAATCGCGAAAATGAATGCCCGCGTATAAAAAAAACTTAGTCATTAGGTATGACATGCTGCGAAAATTACCCGCTATATGTTATTTTCCTATTCCTGAATACTTAGGTTTTTACACATTGGACATAGGTGCAAAGAGTTTGTCTCAGTTTTCTAAGCAACTACCATACATGATGCAGTAGTTTGATATTTTGCATATAGCTTTATCCTATAGTTCCAAATTATGTATAGCAATTTAATGCCCCTAGGTCATAAACTTCCTGTTTGCTGAATACTGAAGTTTATACATGTACGAAAATAATAATAATTTTGGGAGTAAAGGTGTCAATAGTGAGCATTATACATGTATCTCACAGATTTACTTGTTCAGGTCTAAATACTGTGGATATATTTATTTTGATCTAGAATGACGTTTCATTGGATTTGAATTTCATGGAAATAATTAGATGTGGAATAAGTGTATGCAACAGAACCTACAATATAAATGACAATTTAAAAAATCTGCAATGCCTTGGAAAAAAGCTAGCAGCCTTCAATTCATCATGATTATTATCATGATTATAACATCAATTTACCGTAAACTTAACTTTTTTATTTGTGGATAATTGTCACTGTTGTAAACCAGGAAAATTGGAATTCTACAAACAATTATAATATCACAGTATTGTAGTGCACAAGGGACCAAGTATGTTAATTGGAATTCTACAAACAATAATAATACCACAGTAGTGGAAAAGGGACCAAGTATGAAAAAATATCTATACACTCCGAAAAAAGTTAAGCCCCACCAGATTTAAAATTGACAGCATACTTTTATTTAGCCATTAAACTCTCTGAATTTTTGCATGGGGAAACCTTAAAGTATTATCAATTGTTTGCTTTTAAATTAAATCAAAGCGAGTTTTTCTTCTTTTACATCCGTGCCATTTATATTAAACTTGACTAATCAAAGATAAAAAAATCAAGTTTCGGGGGCCAATTTATACGGTAAAAAATCAGTTAATTTTCATATCAAAGTTTTAAACACAACTTTATCATTTGCTTTACGGCATTGCAAAGTACTAAGAGTCTTAAAAACGAGTTTTACAAGTTTCATTAGAAAATTGCAACGTTTTCAAATTAGCCTGTTTTTCCACTGTATTTTGGACCTAAAATTTTTAGAGTGCTAATATTTTCACAAAAACATGTTAAATAAAAACCTTATGTTGAAATTGATTAATCTCATTTATGACTAATATGTGTCACGACATTTTGTTAAAAATTTGCTTTTTTCGGTCATTTTCAGTAAATGGTGGATTTTTGTGAATCTGGTAAATTGCACTCAGAATGAACTTTTCAACCGTTTCTTTAAAAAAACACATGTTAGTAAAACATGTATCAAATGTGAATATGTTTAGAATAAGAACAACAGTTGTGTGTTAAGTTTAAAAGAGAGAAATGACATTTTAGTGAAAAAGACCAATTTTTCAAAAAAAATCAAAATGTGAAAAATGGATAGTGGAAATTAAGAACAACGCCATTCACCTCCATCAATGATAAGTTGATTAAAAACTATTCTACAAAACATTTGAGCCAAAAAGTTTAAATTCTGTAGAGAAAATTGTGTTTTCTGGTTTTTTTGTGCTGAAAATTTCATTCTAACCAAAAAATCTCCCTTTTTGCTTACAATTGATTGTTTTCTTTTCTGTTTTTTACAAAAAACCTCTTCCCAATATGTTAACCTATAGAATATTGGATCGTCTGTTTAAATGCATAACTTTAAATGTACAAAAGCACATTTTTCCTGG
This sequence comes from Arcuatula senhousia, assembly GCA_963971305.1. Taxonomy (NCBI): domain Eukaryota; kingdom Metazoa; phylum Mollusca; class Bivalvia; order Mytilida; family Mytilidae; genus Arcuatula; species Arcuatula senhousia. Next base: position 5,301,302 of record OZ020305.1, read on the forward strand.
AAAGTTTTCTTTAGGACGGTTTTAGTAATTTTTGGTGGTTTGCTTTGAGTTGGCATTTCAAAGCGGCTGACTATATCTTGTTCAACAATTTTGGTGGAAATCTCACATTAAGGACACATTCAAAAAGATATCACTTTAAAATTGGGCTCTAATTCATTTGGGATTTGTAAAAAGGGCTAAAAAGCTAGACTTAAAAAAAAATTATAGGGTGGTGCTTAACCTTTTTCGGAGTGTATATATCTAGAAAATTATCAAAAAGTTGGTATTATTATTTAAACAAGGTCACTTGTACTTTTATTTATAGGTGTGGTGTTATCAATTTATCTGACGGGTTCAGTTACAAACTGTATCAAACTGGCTGTTGGAAGGTAACTTAAATTGTTAGTAAATTTTTATTCGATTTAATCACAAACCTATAATCTTCTCAGCAATTCAGAAAATCATCCCTCTTTTCCTGTGTTTATTAAATCCCCTTTTGATATCTGTGGATCTGCGTCTGGGATTAAGCTTCTTCAAGAGTAACAAACAAATACTCTATTTAAATTATATCTCCCCCCCCACTTTAGTGGGGAGACATATAGTTTTTGTTGTGTCCGTCTGTCTGTCCGTCACAAAGTTTGTCAGTGCAACTCCTCTGAAACTACTGAACCCAATTCAATGAAACTTTGTTTATAGGAAGTACACCATATGTAGTTGTGCATGATACCAGGAAATTTTGATCCTCAAATTTTTGTGGGAGTTATGGCCCTTTGAACTTAGAAAGTTGCTGAAAATCCTCATTTATCAGCTTGTCAGCACAACTCCTCTGAAACTACTGAACCGAATTAAATGAAACTTGGTATATAGGAAGTACACCAAATTTAGTTGTGCATAATACCAGGAAATTTTGATCCTCAAATTTTTGTTGGAGTTATGGCCCTTTGAACTTAGAAAATTGCTGAAAATCCTCATTTATCAGCTTGTTAACGCAACTCCTCTGAAACTACTATACCGAATTAAATGAAACTTGGTATATAGGAAGTACACTATATGTTGTTGTGCATTTGACTAGGAAATGTGAGCATACATGTGATTCTCCCGCCGGGAGACGAAATCACCCGACTTTTTTATCCATATCCCGTTCTCCCGACTTTTCGTGTAATATTCCGCTTTTTCAAGACATGACAAATTCTAATTTTATAGACATTTTAATTGTTCAGTCGTAAAATATTTCCGGTGTTTTAGGGGTTTGTCAATTACGTAGTCGTTAAATTAACAGGTATAGGTGTTAATTAAAGGTTTATTGCAATAATTGACCTGATGATTGTATAAACAGTTTGAGATTAATCAGTGAAGTCATGCATATTTGGCACAGGCTAGTGCCTTCAATTGACATTGAAATGCAATTTTAAAGAGCCTTGGAAATCTCCCGCTTTTTAGTCCAATCTCCAGCCAAAAAAATCCAAATCTCCAGCTTTGTCATCACAGATCCGTCACATGTATGTGTGAGGGCTGTCAATTTAAGAAATCTTCTGGGACCTCTTGTCTCATACAGTTATAAACCAATTTTTTTCTGTCAAGCGCCCGCCACACCAGTTCTTAATCCACTTTTAAATTTTTAGATTTTCAAGACCATTAGTCTTAAATATTTTTAAGAAAAGTTTGAAAAAAAATTTCTGTTTTAAACAGTTAAACAAAATGGTCTTGAGAAAGAATATTTAAACAAATTGCCAGAGAATAGACTGGAGTAAAACTTAAATGCTTTGAAAGTGTATCTGTTTCTATACCGGATTGCCCCAATCCTAAGAGAGAGGGTTATATTGCAATCTCCTTGTCTGTCTGTCTGAAACAAGCTTTCTTAACAGAATTCTCGGCATCTTCAAAATTGATTGATTTCAAATTTGGTACACAGATTAAATACAAAATGTATGAGTTGTACCTTGCCCCCCTTTCCATGTCTGTTGCACATCTACTTCTTGTTTTCTGAGTCAACTTAGACTTTTTAAGGGTAAAAAAGACAATTCATTGTAACAGATTTCTCAGCTTCTACTTAGGGATTGCATTCCAATTTGGTACACAGCTTAAGTATGGAAAGTATTATGCTTAAAAAAAAAACAGAAATCAATCTAAATATTTGTACATTATTATAACATATTCTTTGTACATTTTTGTTAAAGTATGTATATGTTTTAAATCTCAAGATTGTTATCAATTTAGGCCAGGCCCTTATTTTCTTGAGAGATGTATTTGGTCAGAGTGAAAAATCTGGGTATTTTAAAATGGTGAATAACAGGGGGAAGGGCCAGGGAAATTATTTTCATAACAGTTTTCTCAGCAACTACTAATCACAGCATCTTTATATTTGGTATGCTGCATCAGCACAGACTTCCATATGGTGGAATTCTATTTCAGGTCTGTCCCTCATCTAAATCCTGTTAAACGAAATCAGACCATTTCTGTCTTTGACCCATTTTCTTAATGATGTATTTTAGCATTCATAGAGATTTGTTTCAGGCCACGTCCAGATTTTCTTGAGCGATGCTTTCCTAATGGTGCAGTGAGGGATGATTTGAATTGTAAAGGAAATGTGGAAGATGTGATACAGGGATATAAAAGTTTCCCTAGCGGCCACTCATCATGTAAGTTGACTTGTGTGGCCAAGGTGGCAGAGTGGTCTTAGGCACTTGTTGAATACCACATGTACAATATCAGTCATTATTATTAGTCAATTTCATCCATAGATAGGTTAATGGATGTACAGAATGTTGTTACCTTGTTTTGCTTAAGGTTTGTGGTTTTCTCTCAGTTCTCATGTCCATGTTCACTGAAATACTGCCAATCAAAACAGACAGATGGCCTATTTTTGTGTACCTACTCTACCTGTACTCCTTGTGGTCAGGAACACTAAGGCAAAAAATAACACCTTAAATCTGTCTTTACACAGTCTGCCAAGTATGAAAATGATACATTATTTCCAGTAGTAATACAGTTTGTAGGCATACATGTTTATACAATTAGTACTTGAAAAATACAATAGATACTTGCTAGGAAATATATATAGAATTTGGCTTTCTGTGTGAGAATTACTTCTTTAAGCATTTAAGACTTTTTATGCCTCAATGGATTTTTCATGAAACTTACACTGTGGTTAATAATCTAAATATCTCAGAATATGTACTTTTAGAATATATATTTCAGTTGCCTTTTCCAGTCTGGGCTATGTAGCCTTATATACAGCAGGAAAAAGTCACTTGTTTACATCTAAAGGACGTGGACACTCATATAAACTGTGTTTGTTTGTTATACCCCTTGTGTGGGCCTCCTTAATAGCAGCATCAAGAACAGCTGATTTTCATCACCATTGGCAAGGTATGTGGCTTATAGTAAACAAACAAATCTCATCCAGAATTAATTGTATGGGGGGGGGGGTGGAAGGCACTATAATTAAAATTGTATGGTGGGTATAAAAAAAAAGTGCCTTACGACCTCCCCCCCCCCCCCTACATTTATTTCTGGAATAGCCCTTACAATTTAAAACATGAAGTAATAATCACACACCAAAACATTACAATTAGTTAGATGTCTTGTGCTTACATCAATCCGATTAAACAAAGATTTACCAATGGTTCTGTACTGTCATCACATTGCCAGCAAATGGAACAATTGGTTAGTTATTACTCATACATTCAGATATATCTGGGAGATGAATATGAAATGATGATGAAGCACTCTTAAGTGGACTTTTACCGATAAACTTAGCACTGCTGCGGGCAAATTACTGTACAAGTGTCTCTCAGAAGAATAGGACTTGGTTTCATTAATGGTTCACAGCTTGAACATGAGTTGTACCATGCATTGCCTTGCCTGGTCAGTTGGTAATCTACTTCCTGGTGGAGTTGGGGTATGCTTAACACGATTTAGTGCTTGTTAATATTTATAATATGAGTTTGTGCCATACACTTTTACTCAATATCCCTTCTTTTCAAATAATTCACAATTATTAATAAGATTAATTTGACTTTTTCTTTTACAGATGTATCAGTGGGTAGTATTCTAGGAATGACCATAGCTTTTATCTGTTATAGACAACACTACCCATCCATTGCTGATTCACAATGTCATCTACCATACATCTCTAATACACCAATAGATACAGACTTAGTGACACTGCCGCTAGAAGATATATCTATAGAATCTTTATATAAAAAAGTTTAGTACTCATATGTTGTTTTTGCTTGTCTGTTCAGCTGTATGTATACATGTATGAGATGGATGATGGCCCTCATCAAATATGTTGTAGCCTTCTTGCTTACACTTAATCAACATTCCTTGTAACCACAAAAACTTCAGAATAGTTTTAAAATTTTGTTAAGGTAACAGTAGCATAATATCAATATGTGCTCAATAGCTCAATGTATTTATTGGTTAAAGTTGTTTTGCAAAAACATAGATTTTTTTTTATAGAAATTACAGATTTTGAGAATTTCTTTTGTAATGTGAAAAGGATGCTTCCTAATGGTATTTAAGTTGAAAAAACTAAGATGAATCTATGACTAAAAAGATAAAGCTTTAAATTTATTATCCGTATAAAATTAGAACGTATCATTGAAAGTTGATGCTTGTTATTAGTTATTGGCAGCATTAAATTCAGCACTCTCATTATGTTTTTAAATACATGAAGGCAAGTGCAATGTCAGAGCAACTATACATAGGACAAGATTATAAATTGGTTTAGTTTCTTAAGATTGCTTTGAATTTTATGTAATTTACACACAGTAAAGCTTAATGTGGTGGAAGCTATAGCAAGCAGGAACTGCTTTATCTTCTGGAGCACCTGAGTTCACTTTGTTTCGACTTTGGTACATGTTGCCTATTGTGGTTAGGTTGATACCGGTATATGTATTTTGTGTTTTTTTTTTAAAGTGATGATTTTATGTCTACCGATTTCAGACATAGCCTTAAGACAATGGATTGCCCCATTGGCATGTACACCTATGCTTCTGAAGAGGCATAAACGACACATGTTCACCTTAAGGTCAGGTCAGCACAGGTCAACACAATAACTCACTTAACATTGTATTAAAACAGTATTTTAAATTAGTTTTTGTCTCACCTGCTGTGTTACTTTACCAGCTGCGGCGTTCACTTTTTGGAAAAGTTTTATGAGCACCTCCATATCTTAAGAACTATAGGTTCTAGGTTGATGAAACTTGGTATGCATATGCCCCAGTAGTAGCTTAGCACAGTTGCATCCCAATCTTTTGACCTTGACCTTGATTTTCCAGTTGAGTGACTTTGACAATTTTCAATACATATAGTAGCAATGGAAGTTTTGCGAGCACCTCTTTATCTCAAGAACAATAGGTCCTAAGTGAATGAAACTTGGTATGCATATGCCCTAGTAATAGCTTAGCACAGTTGCATCCCCATCTTTTTACCTTGAACTTGATTTTCTGGTTGAGTGACTAATGAAAACAAAAATTATGTCCAAAAGACAGCTACATGTACATGTTTTTTTATACCACCTGCAATCAAAGTATTTAGGGGGTACCGGTATATTGCAATCACCCTGTCTGTCTGTCCACATATCTTGAAAGTGCAATCAACTCCTCCTTAACCGGTTTATGGATGTTGATGAAACTTTACATGAAGGAAGTACAATCAAATGGAGATCTGTATGAAGAATTTTGTTGCTCTCAGATATCATTCAGGGGAGATAATTGGACAAATAGAGTAGTCAGTGGGAGGCCTTGTAAGCACAACTCCTAACCTGCTTAATGGATTTTGATAAAAAACTGTACATAATGTACATGGAGAAGGTTTATATCATTATGGAGATGTGTATGAGGAATTTTCATTGCACTTGAATATCACTCAGAAAAGATGGCAATATAGAGTATAATAGCTCACTCACACTTTTACTCGTTTGGTCAGCTATCACTGAACTGTTTAGTTGAAGTTTGAGGTACAATATCTTTAGATTTTTGTTTGCTGTCATCCTGATGCATATGTTTATAATTTTTTATAATCAGATAATGACATCATATTTTAGTTGACATGGAATATTAACTAAACCTCTTTTAAACTTATGCAACTTTAATAAAAATTTGTGTAACAAAATTCTAACATAACATGTGTAAATAAAATAACACTTTAAATATTCTTTAAAATTTCCTTGAAAATGTCATTAGAAGACATATTACATGCTCTACAGTCAGTTAGTTTTTCCATCACAATCTGTTTTGTCCTTCTGTTTGCCTTACTAAGATGTTTAAAATAGTTACAGAGTTGGTCAAATGTCATGTGGATTTCCTTACGGTTTATATCTTTGAACTCCCAAGTGTATGATTTGTCTGCATTCATGTTACAGACGAATGAAGATGCCTTATTTATTAACAGCTTTAAAAGTATCTCTGCAAAGCGATAATCAAGACCAGCTACTTCCAGTAACAGATTAAATGGTACATTCTCCACAGGTATATTGACGTGTTGTAGGAATTGAAAGATTGACTGACAAATGTTTTGTACAATTTCATCTTCACTCAACCCTGACATCAGATACATAGAAATGATTACTGAAAATCCACTTTTAAAGGTGACAATTCTCTCTAGTAATTTCTTTACATAAGAGTCTGCTTTAGATGTAATTGATATTGTTTTTACAACTCGAGATATTCCTTCCAACATTAGCTTAGCTTGTGATTCAATGTGCAATATGTTTTCAGTTTTTCCGAGGCCTGTAGACTTTGTTTCTTCTTCCACAATCACTAGAGAGGTCATTTCAGATGATAACGTTGCACACTTAGAAATTATATCAATATCAAAGCGCCTTAGGTTCGAATTGTAAGACACCATCAATTCTTGTGCATATTTTTCTGGAAAATGTGGGTTCTGTATCAAGGTAAAAAATAAAATCTCTGTAGATTTTCCCAAATCATCAAAACATATTTGCAAACAGCTGGGTGGAGACAAATATAATGTCATTTCCTGAATTTTAACATTCAATTCCTTTCTAAAGGCTCTGTCTTTTAGCTTTGTGTAAACTTCTTCTGCATATTTAGCCCAGTTAAATGCATTTTGTATACTTTTAGAATCCCATTTACTCACTTCATCTGTATGGGCTTTATTAAGAGTAGTTGCAAAGGTAAATATTTGCTTTAAAACTGTTTCCATAGACATAGTGAAAGTAGATTCCCGCCATTTTCTACTTTCGGTTTAAAAGATAAAGTGATGGTTTAAAATGCCAGCAGTAATTAACACGAAGAAAGTGTTGCTATAAACTTTGAGGTCGAAAAGACAATCAATTAAATTTATTTTTCTATTTTGAACGGACAGAAAAAGAAACCATGTACAACGCCGGATAATTTTACTACAGGTAAAAATGTATTGTTATAATGAACACCTCACTCTAAGAAAAGAGTTTGTTTACATTAGAAATGGCTGAGGTTGACAGAATTGTGTTGTATTTGATGCCGCATAAAATTCAAAAGAGACGATATGATGACATGAAAAAAGCTGCAATGAATAGAAAATTTAACATTTTTGACACTTTCAGGTCCATACATTTTTTGATTGAAGCATAACATGCAGAATATTTCTACATTGTACTTCAAATACAATGGTCATGTTGACATTTTTTGGGTTAAACAATTTAGAAAGCAAGGAGTTTAGCAATTTCATTTCAAATATTTTATTGATTCAACAAAAGGGTTGGATAACAGGCAATGCCTTAAAGGATCCTGTCCTATAAACAGATGGTACTAATTAAGCAACACAAAGAGTCAAAATAGACATGGACATCCCAGCTGTCATAGAAAAGGCTTGAAATACGAACCACACCAAAAAGGCACATAAACATGTCTGTTAGTACAACAAACCTGTTCCATTAACCATGATAATGGGTATTTAAAGTGGTGACTATAGGAGAATGCTCCTCTGCAGCGACTATTTTATTAGATCCGTGTAAATGATCTAACTTAATTAAATAAAACAAACTCGTTTTTAACTAAAATTCTATATTAACTAAACTATTTCGATTACATATACATAAACTAAGACTAAATATCCAAAACTCTCTCCTTCTCCAGACTACACGTGCATTTATCTGATAAACATCTCATGAATATTCATATTTGACCATACTGACCACAAGCAAAGATAAAGAGGCGTGTCATTGACCATGGAATCAGTCAATCACATGCCAATATACAGCTGCTCTGATTTCAATAACCAGTATCAACATCATGATTATAACATCCCCGCCCACAAAAAGAAATTTCCCAAATTTCTAAAAGTTTATGAAATCAGTGCAGAGATAAGAAAATATGAAGGTTAAAAAAAATTGTTTTAACAAATTATAAGTGAAAAACTTTATCATATAAGAATTTATCAAAACTTTTTAATACAAATTTATAATGGAAAAAGATATAAAAAAACAAAACAATTAGTATGATAAAGAAAAAAAAAATGGATTATTGTAACCAAAAAAAAAAAACTAAATCAAAATCATTTTTTTATTTAAAAAAAAAACAGAAGTAATTGCAAAAAAAAATATCATTTATAAATAAAAATATATAAACATTCATGAAAATTAATCAACACATACACACACATGGTGTTTGAAACAAAAATACAAATATCTATAAACTTTTAAGTGAACCTTATATTCAAACATTTATTCCCATTAAATCTTACTTCTGCTGACATATTGTTTTGAAAACATGTGGTTGCACATGGCATCATGTTCATAAACTTGTCAAAGTATACCAAGATTAATGATGGTCAAGGGGAATATAACTTCTGATAAAAGAAAGATAAACATTAAACTAATGAGCTACTTCTCCCGTAAGCTCATCAACACTAATAATTACTCTCACTAAACCAATAAGATTTGTCATTACTCATGTTAAAGTGACCATTTGCACTGTGAAACTATCAAGTTTCTGCATTTACATGGTTTATAACAATATGACCTTTTATTCATCAATGTATTCTCATAGACTATTTTGATAAATGATTTTACAATGATTCTAGCAGAGACCTTTAACTCTTAAAAACAAATATTTAAAATAATAGTTTCTATTATGAACTCACATACACCTTTCAAGTAACCCGTACGAAGTTACTTTCCTAACAAACAAAGATACACTCAAAAGAAAATATTATTAAAAATAAAGGTAATTTCTAGATATTCAACAACCATCACATCATAGTCCTATACTAGCATTATTATCAACATCCTTGGTACCAAATAATTAATAAATCAAACTTCACAACAATTATCAGAAGTTTAGTTGAAACATGTATATTCTATGAGCACGTGCAGTCTGGAAAAAAAACTAAGAAGGCATGCAACATTAAAAAAAAAAATAAAAACAATTAATAATCATATCAAAGTCAATTTTAAAGTTCATCATCTGTATATCATCAACGTCTGGAAACAACTTTTTAATTTGGTAACACTGGAAACAATCATCATACATGTAGTGGCGAAACAATTTTCACACACCTATATAGCGAACAATAGTGGCGAAACAATTTTCACACACCTATTTTAATATATACAACGTTTTGAGTGGCGAAACAATTTTCACACACCTCTACCCTGGTATGTAGCGAAACAATTTTCACATACATTAAATCGTCGAAGCGCTCTTCAACAGCATTCCATTTTCTTTTAGCAAAATCACTTAAACCATTGAACCAAGTATTTAGAGCTGGGCCTTTTAAATGCAGATGAAATGCTGCTACTTTTTTCCCGTCTACATCTGTTAAATCGTGAAGTAGGGCGTATGATTTGAATTCAGAAAGAAATTTCTTTGGGTTATCATTAGAATAGCCCGAAAAGGTAGAACAATTGGCTAGTCTTTCCATTTTTTTGGTTGCAGATGTTATAGAGTTATTTAAAACTGTTGAATGTCTTTGTGGGTTTGGAAAAGAGCGATAATTTGAAAATCGTAATTCATTCAGTGCCAAATATGAATCGGATAAAATTTCATCATTAATACAAAAAGGTAGACTCGGCAGAACTATTATGGAACAGACATCATCAAGCAGTTTGTAGCGTGTCAATTCACACATACAAAACATTGAAGATCGCAACATTTTGTAGCGCAACTATTTACACATACAAAAGCTAGTGAGAAAAACTTCTATGCTCATCATTTGCATGTAGCGCAACTATTTGCACATACAAATCAATTTAAATGGTAATAGTACATAAAGGGTACTTACGGCGACAGAGTTTCAACAACCACAATTTTGAAAGTTCTTCACATGGATGTATTCCATCTTTGTACGCAGAAAAAGTATAACCATTGAATGAGTGTTTACGTTTTCCTTGCTTCCATGACTAGGCAAACAAATAATGTTAATCCATTTGGAAACTGTTTTACCAACTCCGGTAGTTTTTTCTTCAACACATTTAAATGTTCCTAACAAGGAATTGAAGAACGGAATAGCCACTGAATATTATTGTCAAAAGAAACTTGGTTAAACAAATAACGTCCTTTACTGTCTGATACTAAAACTGGGCAGCGAGAGGTAAAATTTAAAGTTTGCGGAGTTTCGAAATTATGTAACTGTTTTATAATGTTATTCATCGAAACACATTAAAATAATAAAAATTCTCCACCATATTAGATCCGTGTAAATGATCTAACTTAATTAAATAAAACAAACTCGTTTTTAACTAAAATTCTATATTAACTAAACTATTTCGATTACATATACATAAACTAAGACTAAATATCCAAAACTCTCTCCTTCTCCAGACTACACGTGCATTTATCTGATAGACATCTCATGAATATTCATATTTGACCATACTGACCACAAGCAAAGATAAAGAGGCGTGTCATTGACCATGGAATCAGTCAATCACATGCCAATATACAGCTGCTCTGATTTCAATAACCAGTATCAACATCATGATTATAACAATTTTACCTAAATGTAGGTAAAGACTGGGCTCTATATGCCATGGGTCGTCCAGCCCATGACACACTACCGCCAGTGATAGCTGCTCCAGAGTATCCTTTGTGGTTGCTGGAGCAGGACCTATCTTCCACCAAGGTGAGGTACTGGTCTGAATTCTGAAGGACTCCATTTAACAATAAAAAAATGTCATTATTAATTGTTCCTGCAGAACAATGTTCACAATATGCAATGTGAATTTAAGCATAATAAAGCATGCATAAAAATTGTGAAAATACATGTATACACATTCCGACATTTTCTGATCATGACGAATAAAAAGCTTAGTCTCTAATTTTAAACATTTAATGTTTCAATTATCTCCCTTGAATTTTTAAATATTCAGTGGGCCTGAAAGGTAATTACATGTAAATTGCCAGTTTGCTACCAGGCTGTATAAAATTCATAAAGATCATTTTGTGTTGTCAATAATTATGACACTTTAAAAATGCCTTTTGTGATCCTATATTTTTAGGGGAGAAACAACACACATCATTACAGAGTTTGAAACTAAAGAACAAGCCTTAAGACATTTAGAACTCTCTGACACCTCAGGACATTCAGTTGAAATTCTCAACACTTCTTGGTTTACAGAGTCTATTAGAGCTAAGAAACCAGTACATATTGAGGAAAGACACAAGCTAAGGTCTGCTGGTCCAGATGCAGAGGTTATTCTACATGTTTATGATTTGGTTACTATATTTTATTCACTGGGTTGGCATGATTCAGTGGGGATTTTTCGGGTAGCAGTCTGAATTAATTGATTATTTACCAGAAAATTAACCTTTCTTTTTTGTGTAATGCCATACTGTAACTCCAACTAAATTATTAAGGAAAGCATAACATATAAGTGTTTTTTGTGGTGATTTAATTTTCACTTTATTCAGGGTGATAATAGGGACATAAAAATTATAACATCTAAAATATTAGTCATTCATATCAAAAGTAACAATTTTGATAAGAAACAGCGAAAATATAAACACAAAAATATTCTGATTAACCAAATGTTGATGAATTTTTCTTTAATGTTTTATACCATAAAAGGGTGAATGGGATTGATTTTGGGGGTCCTTTCTTTATTCGTTTAGAAATTAGGGGCCCAAAAAGGGCCAAAAATTGAAATTTTGTATTTGTTTGCACAATAACTTTGATACTGGTTGGCCAATTGCTATGAAATTTGACAATGATATGCATTACCATTAAACCACACATGGGATTGATTTTGGGGGTACCCCCTTTTTTCATTTTCATGTAGAAATAAGGGGCCCTTAAAGGGGCTTGTGCAAATTTTTTATTAATGGTCCGATTTCAAATAATTATTTTGCAGGTTAAGTCTTGTCAAGTGGTGGATCGAAATGGGGGGGGGGGGGATTTTTGTACCCCCCCTTTTCTGTTTAGAATTAGGGGCCAATAGGGGCCAAAATCAAAACTTTTTTTATTATTCATGATTATTGTCAGATTTCAATTGTTTTTTTGGCTAATTATAATTCTTGTCAAATGTTGAATTTACAAAATATAATTTTGTGATACCCTGCTCCTCCTTATAGCTGTTAGGAGCCAAAACAGGGAAAAATTAAAGGTATCAGATATCCTCAACTAGGGACCATTAGGGGTAATATTTTTGTTAAACTGTAATTTATTTTTAGTCTGCTTTTGAAATAATTAATGAATTCCTTGTGAAATGTTTGAGGAAAGTCCACCAAAGGCTGCAAGTGTCAAAAAACTTTGTCAGTCCACCATTGGCTGCATGTGTCCAGAGCAAGTGACTATCCATATTAGGCTTAAAATGTACAGGGTTTGACATGTTGTGGTCGTATCATGCTCCGCTCGGCGAAGCTTTTTATTAGAAAATAAAATCTTTATTATGCATATAGCTACTGTTTCAAACATTGAGAATAATTATCAGATTTTGTAGCACACTTGCTTGGTAATAAATTACCTTTGCTGATAATCTGTCATTTTCTGGTTTTGCTTTTTTAAACAAATTCACAAGATAAAAGTTCAAAATAATTAAAGTTATTTATTGTGATAAAGTGTTTATAAACAATGGACTTACTATAAGTATACCAATCAGCAACATACATATTGAAGTGTATGCAACAGAATACATGTACCAACAAACAGTAATTTAAAAATCTGCATAGAAAACTGTCAGCAGCCTTCATTGTGACCAATAGTGGCTACTTCCTGATTTGAAGTTGGTCCTGGTATATGCTTCAAAGTTCAAAACCAAGCATAAAATGTCAAAGAAAAGACCCACTTCTGGACATAGAACAGCTAACATTAAATTGACAAGAACATACATAAAGTTGTTTTAAAAAAATGAATATGCTGAGTGTTCTTATTAACTTTTTATAGATCATGTAGATAACACCAATAAACATGACCCACTCAGAAGTGCCTGTTCTTATAGGTTACAATCTAGTAAAGAAGTCACCAGAAAATAATTTATTTGTAATAGTTGTTTTTTTACTTTTTCAGGCCAACTCTATAGAAACGCCCCTAGAGAACAGGATACCAGAATGGGCGTGTCAAAGATCTACACCCCTCAAACACCATAATCACTTTCTTTCTGTAAGTTGATCTTCTTTGACTTATACATGCATAACAACTGGCAAGTTGAATCAAAACAAAATAAAAAATCATTTGTATTTGTAGGGTTATAAAGTCATTATTGATTTGGTTCTTTGGATTTATCTCAATACAGCAAAAAAGGCAAACGTATAAATGTAAGGTCCATAAACATGTATGTATACATCATACTCCAACAACATTGCAGGTTGGATGGCATGCTATTTTTGGACTTGTTGTGGCAGTATTGAGTTATGAAAACAAGACCTCTTATGTTATAGGAGTAGTCCTGTGATTTATACAAATCAGTCCTAAAAAATTGTAAATAATTATTTGTTAAAAGTTTACAAGAAATTGAACACAATTTTCTTTCAATGCATATGCAACTTATAATTTTCTATAATTTGTCATTGTTAATAAATTATATTTTAAGTTATTATTACAGAAAACATGTAAAGTTTGTAATTTGTTGATTACCACACACTTATTAGCTTCAGTACATGGACATATAGTGTTAATAACATAGAGCAAAGGTGTGACAGGGCTGACCTTAAGTTCTAGTGAGGTGCAAGCATTTTTTCCATATTGATGGCCTTCCTGTGACTTGAGGATGAAAGACAGCAATAAAAGCTCTATTTACATGATTTAAATGTGATTTTGTGTCATGCGTTATGAATGGGTTGTGAAAACATTAAATCTGATTGGATATTGAAGAATGGTCTGACTAACGTTGTACGCAGCTTTCATCTGATTGGCTTTTCCTACTGTGACGATTTGCAGTTTTTAGCTCACCTGACCCGAAGGGTCATGTGAGCTATTGTCATCGTTAAGCGTCCGTTGTCCGTCGTCCGTCGTCCGTTAACTTTTCTTCAAAGATCTTCTTCTCTGAAACCACTGAAGGGATTGCATTGATACTTGGTATACATGATCTTTAGGATGTCCTCTTCCAAGTTTGTGAATTATATACATGTCGACCAACCAACATGGCCGCCGTTGCTAAAAATAGAATAGGGGGGTCAGACCATTGTTTTTGGCTTATTACTCAAAAAGTATAAGAGATACAGAAAATCCGAAGCAACCTTCCTTGTTCAGCATCAAAAGCTCTACGAATCTCTCCATTGAGTCTAAGTTGTGAAATGACTCCTTAACAGAGTTATTGCCCTTTAATCGTCAAAATTGACCATTTTTGCAGTTTTTGGACTATATCTTGAAAATCGTTAGAGCTAGAGGAAAAGTTAGCATTTCAGAATTGTTAAGCTCATTGAGATCTACAAAAATGATTCCAGGGTCTTAATTGTCAGATCAGCCGTTTAAGAGTTATTCCCCTTTAACTGTTTTTTCCATGAATTTACACTGATTTTCAAAAATCTTCTTCTCTAAAACTACTGAAGGGATTGCATTGATACTTGGTATACATGATCTTTAAGATGTCCTCTACCAAGTTTGTGAATTATATACATGTCGACCAACCAACATGGCCGCCGTTGCTAAAAATAGAACAGGGGGGTCAGACCATTGTTTTTGGCTCATAACTCAAAAAGTATAAGAGATAGAGAAAATCCGAAGCAACCTTCCTTGTACAGCATCAAAACCTCTACGAATCTCTCCATTGAGTCGAAGTTGTGAAACAACTCCTTAACGGAGTTATTGCCCTTTAATCGTCAAAATTGACCATTTTAGCAGTTTTTGGACTATATCTTGAAAACCGTTAGAGCTAGAGGAAAAGTTAGCATTGCAGAATTGTTAAGCTCATTGAGATCTACACAAATGATTTCAGGGTCTAAATTGTCAGATCAGCCATTTAAGAGTTATTCCCCTTTAACTGTTTTTTCCATGAATTTACACTGATTTTCAAAAATCTTCTACTCTAAAACTACTGAAGGGATTGCATTGATACTTGGTATACATGATCTTTAGGATGTCCTCTACCAAGTTTGTGAATTATATACATGTGGACCAACCAACATGGCCGCCGTTGCTAAAAATAGAACAGGGGGGTCAGACCATTGTTTTTGGCTTATAACTCAAAAAGTATAAGAGATAGAGAAAATCCGAAGCAACCTTCCTTGTTCAGCATCAAAAGCTCTACGAATCTCTTCATTGCGTCTAAGTTGTGAAATGACTCCTTAACGGAGTTATTGCCCTTTAATCGTCAAAATTGACCATTTTTGCAGTTTTTGGACTATATCTTGAAAATCGTTAGAGCTAGAGGAAAAGTTAGCATTGCAGAATTGTTAAGCTCATTGAGATCTATAAAAATGATTCCAGGGTCTTAATTGTCAGATCAGCCGTTTAAGAGTTATTCCCCTTTAACTGTTTTTTCCATGAATTTACACTGATTTTCAAAAATCTTCTTCTCTAAAACTACTGAAGGGATTGCATTGATACTTGGTATACATGATCTTTAGGATGTCCTCTACCAAGTTTGTGAATTATATACATGTAGACCAACCAACATGGCCGCTGTTGCTAAAAATAGAACAGGGGGGTCGAACCATTGTTTTTGGCTTATAACTCAAAAAGTATAAGAGATAAAGAAAATCGGAAGCAAATTTTTTGTTCAGCATCAAAAGGTCCTTACAGTAGTTATTGCCCTTTAACTGTTTTTTCTATAAATTTAAACTGATTTCCAAAAATCTTCTCTGAAACCACTGAAAGGATTGTTTTGCAATTTTGTATACTTGAAAGTTTGTGAAATTTATTCAAACTTTGGCTTAAGAGATCAGGTGAGCGATTCAGGCTCCTGGGAGCCTCTAGTTGTTACCATGACAATGTAAATTTTCATTGTTGTGTCAATTGAAAGTCCATAGTTAAATCGGATGGGTTGTATGTACACATGTACTTCATATATTAAATCCTTATATTATAATTGGATAAATGTAAAAAAGCAATTTAATGGTATAAAGACTCATCAGATAAATTCATTTGTTGACACTTACCTAAATGGTTTGCCTGTTTTTAGCATTTACCTTCTTACAACTTTTTATATTGGATCTGATTTGTTGTACTGAGATGACCATCTTAATATCCCCATGATTATTTCACAGCTGGTTTAACCCACCATTTCATTTAAAATCCCTGTACCAAGTCAGGACCATTGTGATCTATAACTTTTCTTGTGTGTGTCTTCCATGTTTTTTCTTTCCTCTTTGACATTGAGATTGATCTTCCAAGTTCATTAGTTTTGGTATTACCTTTATTGACAAGTTTGATGATTTTTATACATCAGCAGCCATATTCACAAAAGTTTGTAGATGTAAAGTCAGGCATTATTAAAGTAACATAGACAACATGGGGCGGTACGACTAAAGTTACGTTTACAAACTTTTGTGAATAAGTGTCCTGCAGTGCACCTTAAGTTTGTTTGATGTACTAAGATTGAGAAATTCTTCTTTTTTCAGTCAAAGTTAGAACTCCTTCAAAGAAACCATGAATTAATTGACGGACCAAATGATTATTCTCGAGCTCTGGCATACAGACGAGCCTCTTGTGTTGTAAAAGCTCTACCATTTAAAGTAACCAATGTTAACCAAGTCAACAATATAAGAGACATGGGTCCACATAGTAAACAAGTCATAGAGGTAATTTTGTAAAGTTAAATGACCTGTTATGTATATGTATTCAATGGTGCAAGAAAAATATTATTATCCCCAAGCACAACAGAGTTGGCAAGGGGATATAGTGTTAGATTCGTTTGTTTGTTCGTATGTATGTACGTACATATGTACGTATTTGTTTTGTCAATAAGTGGGTACTAAACATCATAGAGGGATCATATTTGGTCAGTGGGTACATCTTTGATGGTAGTCAGCATCAGTACCAAAATTAAGTGACCTTGACCTATAATGTTCGCATGAATGACTCAGGTTAAAGTTTTGGTTAAGGTCCATACCAACATCTGTACCAAAATTAGGTCACCTTGACCTACATTTTCCGCTTGAACAACTTGGGTTTAAGTTTTGCAACTGCATGTGATAGGGAGATGAGATTAGGTCAGTTGGTACATCTTGGATAGTAACCAGCATAAGTATCAAAATAAGGTTACTTTGACCTATAAATTCTGCATTAATGACTCCGGTTAAAGTTTTGTTAAGGTCCATATCTCAGCAACTGCATGTGATAGGGAGATGATATTAGGTCAGTGTGAAAATTATGGAAAGTAACCGACATCTGTACCAAAATAAGGTCACCTTGACCTACATTTTCCAGATGAATGATTCAGCTTAAAGTTTTGAATAAGCCGCATATCTCAGCAATTCCAATTAGTAAAGGAATGATATTTGGAAAGAGAGTATATCTTGGATAGTAATTGACATCTGTTCCAGATTTAGGTCATCCCCACTTACATTTTAATTTAATAGGCGAGGGGATTAGCTGTCGTGTGCGACTGCTCCATATCTTTATTAAAATACTGAAATACCATTTGGGTATTTATATCTTAAAGTTCAAGCTTCAAAGACAAAACATAAAGACATTCAAGGCAGCACAATGAGAAAAAGATGCAATAAATTGACCAAATATGGCAAATAGTCATCCTCCATTCTGTGTCAGTTGTTCTTGCTCAACAGAGTAATGGAGGAGTTGTATAAGAGAACACGTTTTTCCATGTTTTTGGCCTACAGAATGAAAACTATTGCAGAAAGAGACTGAAAAACTGTTGCTTGCTTAAACCTTTTGCTGGTTGAGCTCTACAAAAGTCTCTATTGGGTACAAGATGTCATGCATATCAGATGACCTCTTAAAGGGGCTTTGGCCCAGCCTTTAAAGGTCAAAAATAGGGTTTTGTCATGGTTTTTGCCTATAGATTGAAAACTATTGCAAAAAGAGGAAAGCTGATATTTGCTTAAACCTTTGGCTCAATAAACTCTACAATAATCACCATTTTGTAAAAAATGTCAGATGACCCTTTATAGAAATGATGCCTCTTTAAAGGAATGTAAAGTGTTTTCCATGTTTTTATACGACCGCAAAAAATTTGCGGACGTATAATGGTATGATGCTGTCGTCGTCGTTGTCGTTGTCGTCGTCGTCGTCGTCCGTTAACTTTAGTGTATACACGATAACTTTAGTTCTAGTTATCCAAATGCAATGAAATTTGACAATGATATTTCTTACCATTAAAGGATGGATGGGATTGATTTTGGGAGTCCCCCCTTTTTTCGTTTAGAAATTAAGGGCCAAAAGGGGCCAAAATTGCAACTTTTTTGTTTGTTCTTACAATAACTTTTTCAATTCTTCTCCTCTGAAACTACTAAACAGAATTTAATGAAACTTGGTATGATTGATCATTAGGGTGTCCTGCGCTATAGTAATGTTTCGATTTCTGATTCGTCAAAAAACATGGCCGCCGTGGCTAAAAATAGACCATGGGGGTCAGACTACTGTTTTTGGCTTGTAATTCAAAAAGTATAAGAGATAGATGAAATCTGATGCCACCCTACTGCTTCAGGATCAAAAGTTCTACAAAAGTCTCCATTTGGTCGAAGTTGTCAGAAGACCCCTTATAGGGGTTACGGCCCCTTAAAGGTGAAAAATAGCATTTTTTCATGTTTTTGCCCTATAGTATGAAAATTATTGCAGATAGCATAAAGCTGTTGCTTGCTTAATTGTTCAGCTCATTTAGCTCTACAAAAAACTCCATAGGGTCGAAGTTGTCAGATGACCCCTTATAGGGGCTACAGCCCCTAAAATAATGTTTTTTCATGTTTTTGGCCTATGAAATGAAAACTATAGCAGGTAGAGAGAAGCTGTTGCTTGCTTAAATGTTTAGCTCATTTACACAATTAAGAATTAATTTTTGCGACCCCCCCTTTTTCCCCTATTAGGTAATTAGGGGCCAAATGGGGCCAAAATCGAAACTTTTTTTATTTGTGGTCCGATTTTGAAATTTTTTTTTGCAAGTTTATTCTTGTCAGGTAGCGAATCCAAATTTGAGAATTAATTTTTTTGACCATCCCCTTTTTCACTTGTTATGTAATTAGGGGCCAAAAGGGGCCTTAATCAAAACTTTTTAATTTCTGGTTTGTTTTTGAAATTTTTTTTTGCAAGTTTCTTTTTGTCAAGTAGTGAATCCAAATTTGAGAAATTATTTTTGCAACCCCACCCCTCTTTCACCTGTTACATAATAAGGGGCCAAAAGGGGCCGAAATTGATTTTTTTAAAATTTTGTTACTGTTATGTTATTAGGCACCAAAAGGGACCAAAATTGTAACTTTTTTATTTCTGGTCTGATTTTAAAAATTTTTATTACAATTTCATCCTTGCCAAGTAGCAATTCTAAATTTAAGAATAAATTTTTGCGACCCCTACCTTTTTTTCGCTCATTACCAAAGGGGCCGTAATCATAATTTAAAAAAAAATTCTGCTTCAATTTTTCATTGGTTCCCCAAACATTATTATTTTCAATAGTAGAATACAAAATTGAAAATTTATATTTTTACCCCCTGGGTCGAAAGTCCATCAGAGAAGCATGTGTCAAAAATCTTTGTCAGTCCACCATGGGCTGCATGTGTCCAGAGCAATAGACTATCCATATTGGGCCTAAAATGTACAGGGTTCAACATGTTGCGGTCGTATCATGCTGCGCTCGGCGAAGCTTTTTATTGCCCTTTAAAATGATAAGTATTGCAGATAGATATAAAGGGTCAAAGTGCTAGGTTGATGAAACTTAATATGCATATGGCCCTAGTAGTAGCTTAGCACAGTTGCAGCCCCATCTTTTGACCTTGACCTTGATTTTCTGGTTGAGTGACTTTGACACTTTTCAATACAAACAGATAAAACTTGGTATGCATTTGCTCCAGTAGTAGCCTAGCACAGTTGCATCCCCAGCTTTGACCTTGACCTTGATTTTCGGGTTGATTGACTTTGACAATTTTCAAAACATATAATAGCAAGGGCAAGGTTTTACCAGCACCTCCATATCTCAAGAACTGTAAGTCCTAGGTTGATGAAACTTTGTATGCATATGCCCTAGCAGTAGCATAGCACAGTTGCATCCCCATCTTTTGACCTTGACCTTGATTTTCTGGTTTTGTGACTTGACAATTTTCAATACATAAAATATCAAAGTTAAGGATTTGTGAGCACCTCCATATCTCAAGAACTATAAATCTAAGGATGATGAAACTTGGTATGCATAAGCCCCAGTAGTAGCTTAGGACAGCTGCATCCCTATCTTTTGACCTTGACCTTGATTTTGGTTGAGTGACTTTGATTATTTTTTTGCATATATTAGCAATGTTTAAGTTCTATAAACACCATTTGATCTGAGAAACTGAAAATCCTTATAATTGCAGTGGAAATAAGAAAAAAACTATTGTTTCTAATGGTGCCGGCAGGCGAGACATACTTTAGTGTTAACTCTTGTTTAAAAATACACATGTAGCTGCTTTATAAGCAAGCCCACAACTTAGGCACAATTTAGCTTTTTGTCTGTCTCCAAAACTACTGGTACTTCATACTTTATTTATCTGTCCAGTCAGACTTGTACAAACACAAAGATCTGTTTCCATTCTGACAAATCCATTTACTTAATTTCCATCCATATAATTTTTTATATTTGGACCTTTAGGAACTTTTAGATGGTTATTGTGAAGATGTTGACAAGATCCAGAGAGATGACTGGTTCAAGAAAATGGAGGTTTGTACATGTAATAAAATCTCCAACAGCAATCAAATAGAAAGAGCTGTTAAATTGGATTTGTGAATGGTATACTTCAATATTTTTAGAAATACAGCTTCATAGCAATTAAAAAGAGGCTAAACATATTCCAAAAAGTCATTGTCCTTTGTACAGCGATGATTAGAATAATCCTGGTAAAAAGGTATTGCAGGCACAGTCAAAAACTACTCAGTAACTTCTTAATGACATATAAAACATTACAGTTAGATACTCAAAAATACTTACAATCAAATCCTTTCCCTATAGGTATATATATATGTATTTCGATTAACATGTATAATTAAGTAACGACAATCAAACAATCAGGCTCCTTGGGGTCTTAGTTGTTACTTTCCTTTCGTATTTTTTTATTTAAGTTGTTCATTAGTATATTTGGAGTGTGACCATCCCCCCCAATTCCAATTTACATACCACATGGTAGGAAATGTTTGCAAGGTCCTCATTTGAGCTTTTTTAAGCTGTCAGAATTCCACCAAACAAAAATTCCAAAAAATGTAAAAGATAAAATAAATTACCAAAAGAAAAATTGCTTAAAAGTTATGCAATAATAATTCTCTGTATAATTACAAGAAATCAAACATATACCTGCATTACCCAAAATGCATTTAGTATGGTCTTTTTACAGATGTTTACCAGTATATTTGGGGTAGGACCTTCAACTGCTAAGGATTGGATACAGAAAGGCTGGACGTCCGTGAAAGATGCACAAGAGAGCACTGATAGACGGAAAGATTGGAGGATAGAATGGGGTTTGTATAATGTTATTGAAACAGAATATTGTATAGTTGGTTATTTTCAGGTTGTTCTTCTATTTGCTTTCTTTCCAAGGTCCTGAGAAAATAAACTTGTTAAATTTTAAATTGACCATACAAAACAAGTAGCATAAGTAAACAATAATAATTCCTAAAATTATACAGATATGTTGAGAAAGATGTATTAAATACAGTAGTCCCCCCTTTAAAAGGTCACCCTTGTTGCCAAAGAAAAGTGGCCTTATAATGGAGGTGGCCTTTCATGGGGGGGATTGAATTTGTTGGTCAATATCTAGAAGTAACACTCAGAAAAGATTGGACATAACTTCATAGCTATTTATTATATATATGTACAATATTTTCCCCACATATTTACTCCATTTCTGCCATTTTCAAGATGAACAGTTTGGGGTTTTTCTGTGATTAAAAATATTTTGATACAAGATTTCCAATTCAAGATGTGTTTTTGTAGTATAATTGTTCTGAGCTTGGGTTCATTATATTTTTTCTTAATATCTTACCGTACTAGGTTTAATTAGTTATTGACAGTTTTTCAACCATAATTATATAAAGCCTGCAGACATATTGTCTGATCACTTATTGAAATAAAAACACTTCATTTATATGTCTTGGAAGCCATGTTCCTTTGATTTGTAGATATTTTTTTTATTTTCATTTATCATGTTTATATCAATTGTTAATTTTTTTTTCCAAAATAAGATGAATATATAAAAACAGGCTAAAATATAGCAATAGATAAATCAGACAAATAGTTAAACACACTAAAAAGCTTTTAATATGAAATACATTCTTGATTAAAATATTAAAAATAGTTTAGATTTTTAACTTTTTGGCCATAAATAAAAGGAATCTGGCAATTTTGGCAGCCTCTGGCCACAGCATGGAGGTGGCCTTATATGGGGGGATGAATTACTTGAGTTTTAAGTGGTTGTTGCCAAAGAATTGTGGCCACATAAGGGGAGTGGCCTTATATGGGGGGTACTTTTGAATTAAAAGTGGTTGTTGCCAAAGAATTGTGGCCACATAAGGGGAGTGGCCTTATATGGGGGTACTTTTGAATTAAAAGTGGTTGTTGCCAAAGAATTGTGGCCACATAAGGGGAGTGGCCTTATATGGGGGGTGGCCTTTAACGGGGGGACTACTGTATTAAGAAAGACATGGTGCATTTCAATGGATTCATTTATTTTCGTGGGTACAGTAGTCCCCCCATTAAAGGCCACCCCCACAGTATTTTCAATGTTTTGTATACCATTTTATAAGTAATTTTGGTTGAATGCAAATTTTTGCCTATTTAAGTGGAGTATAAAAAATTGTCAAATTAGATAAGCTAAAAAAAAAATGTAATGCAAATCATAGGTAAAATAATTATTCCTCAAAAATAAACATTGCTTTAATTTATAAATGAGATTCCCATTCTGAGATTCACCAGATTTAAAACCTGACAAAATAACCCACTATGCAGTTGTAGAAATTAGTAAATCTAAAACATTTAAAAGTTACAAAGAAGCAAAACATTTATAAATATATATATAATTGAGATGCCAAAACATAATGTGTCCAATGAAATTTAACAAATTTGATCAAAGGAAGGAAATCAAAGGATGCAAAAACTTTTTTTTTGGCAACTTAAGAATATAAAAGTCAACAGTTTCTGCAGAGGAAAGTATTTCAACTAAAACTTAGAAAAAAATTTGAGATTTTTTATTGGGTTTTCTTTTCCATTTCATCTAGATGTTCTTCAAGTCTTACTTTTTCGAGGCCTAAGTTTTGTTTTCCATTTCAGCAGGATGTTCTTCAGGTCTTGCTGTAATTTTAAACCTTGTTCTTGCAGGTCTTGCTTTTCATGATGATTTAACTGACTTGGTCAACCAAGAAGAAGCCGAGAGATTTACCAGTATCATAAAAACAGAAGCAGAAAAAGTCCTACCAGGAGTTATTGTACAACTTACTGGGGGATTTAGAAGGTAAAATAAAATTAGGTTATAAACCACAGAACAGGGATCACTCTCTAATATCCAAGAAGAGGAGACAAAATCAGGAAAATGTAACTACTTTTTGAGAAAATTGAAGAATACAATGGTCCTGACTTGGTACAAGCATTCCAAAATGATGGGTTGAACCTTGTTTTATAGCACCAGATCTGCCTCTTCCATAGAATTCTATTTGTTACATTGACTGTAGAATGAAGCATTCTCTATTAAGTCAAAAAGGTATTGTTTATTTCATGAGATGGTAAAATATGTTTTTTATCCATCTTTATAAGACAATATATAAGAGGAACCACACACTGTGTTCCAGGTAGAGTTTCTACCTATTACCTGAGGAGTTGCCTGATTTTGATAGAATCAACTGTCCTTATCTTGATACTGTAGGAGCAGAAATATTCGGCGGGGATTAATTTTCGTTTATTTTGTAAGTCAGAAAAATCCACAAAAATAAATCCCCATGTATTTAAAATATCTGTAAGTCAGAAAAATCCACAAAAATAAATCCCCATGTATTTAAAATATCTAGTTTAAGAGTGTATATCTTAATTAAAAATCCACAAAAATTGGCCCCACCAATTCAGTTTTGAGCTCTGAACCACAAAATTTTATCCCCACGAAAATAAATGATTATACAGTAGTTGTTGTTCTCATAAGAATTACAGATTACTTTAAGATTAAGGCAATTATATATAGATATATTTGACACAGTTTACCTTGCTAATTAGCTAGCAATTTTATGTGTGTGTCTTGGTTTTTAATATCCGTATCAATGCACCTAGGCCATACAGGGCAGTCAGTTTTAATGGTAGAGGAAACTGGAGTACCCAGACAAACCACCGACCTTGGGCAGGTAACTGACAAACTAATCACATACTGTTCTGACTTGTAAACTTCCTGTTAACACAGGCAATGTCGGATTCCACAGAAGATTGACTGCATTCTATTCCTATGCTCTGTCTATGGAAGTAGGACCAGAGGGAAACATAGTTTTTGGTCTGTTCGCCTGTTGTCAGTTTGTTCTTTTGTTGGTTCTGTTTATTTCTATGTATATTGGTCTATAACAAGTTTTTTATACCCTAATTAGGTAAAAGTTCAGTCCCTTTACTGTGTAACAGCAGTTTGATATTGTCATGAATCTTGTGATACATATTGATCAAGGCAGGAACAAACAAAATTACAGTAAATGGGGTGTCTAAAAAGTTATCCTTTTATTTCTATACAAATGATCTCCCCTTAAAAAGTACAAGAAAATATTGAAATTTGCAAAAAAAGTGTATTGTTTTCTGTTTTTTTTCGGTTGTAATTATCAATTTTGATGTTTACCTAGTTAAATAGAAATCAATTACAATAACAAGCATTATAAATTTAAAAGTTATGATAGATGTGCAAAAAGATGCTCAGTGATAGACAATCCTACCTTAAATTATCATATAATCATACCCTCACATCAACTTAATTGTTCAGAGATTGCAGAAAAAAAGTTGTGTTTTGAGGCAGGACGTCATGATATATTGGCATCTGTTTGATTTTTTTTTTTCAGAGGGAAAAAATTTGGCCATGATATAGATATACTTTTCACACATCCAAATGAAGGAGAGGAACTTGAATTTTTACCTAAGCTACTAAAACGATTAGAAAAACTCAATTTAATTCTGTGTGGATCCCACGAAAAATCTACATTTCATGAACGGGTGCTCACAGAGGACTTTAAACTTTCCATGAGGGGACAGTTAGACCATTTCGAGAAATGGATAGGAATTTGTAAACTACCGAAGAATTTGACTTCTGATACAAATTTAGCACAGCCTTCAGCAATTGGGTGTGAAAAATTATCTTCCAAGGAAGATTTGGCAAGTTTAGATGATTATGAACCTAAAGCAAAGAAACAGAGGACTAGTTTTAATGGCAGTGAGCCTTTTGTGATGGCTTCTAGTGAGAGAGACTGGATTGCACGTCGTGTGGACCTGATTGTCTCCCCTTATAGTCAGTATCACTACGCATTGGTCGGTTGGACAGGAAGTAAACAATTTAATCGAGATCTACGACTTTATAGTCAGAGAGTTTTGAACAGTAAACTAACAAGTCATGGACTCTATGATTTCAAGGAAGTAAGTATACAGCAAGTGCAAAGTGAAGCTCAATATATCTGAGAAAAGAAATGTAGCTAGAAAGTATTAGTATAAAGCTATGTAAGTGATAAGTGAAGCTCAATATATCTGAGAAAAGAAATGTTGTAGAAATTCAAATTTTGGAAGTATAAGTGATGCTAGTTTCTATATCTGTAATTTCTAGGAGTAACAATAAATAATTTTTTACATGAAAATTTGTGCACACTGACAAAATGATAAAGGTCTACAGGGCATCAATAGTAATTGTCAGTATATTTTTTCAAGTTAAGCGATAAAATCTCTGACAGCAAAAAATACTTGTGTCAGAATCATAAAAATATATTTATACCACCGGTTAGACAAAAATATATCAGGCAAACACATAAATCAGATTAAGGCTTGAGCCCCATGATAATCTTTTATAGATGAAATAAAAATCTGATACATTTGAAATCTATTAGTACTGTTTTTGTTACTTTGTTTATACATAGGCTAATAATTTTTCAACAGATAAGTGTACAATCATGACAAAATCTAACAAAAACCAGCATAATCATGATAATTGTTTCCCTGAAGTCGGCTTAACCAAAAACCTATAACATAATAATAAGATATTCAGACAACTTGAAACACACAAAAAAATTAGTATTAATCCTCATTCCTGAAAAAAGTCAATAATGAAAAAAGTAAAAAATATAAGGTTTCCAAAGATATATCAACAATTATTATTATTATTACTTTACAGAGCAAGAAGATACCAGCAAACAGTGAAAGAGAAGTGTTTGAAAATTTAAATATACCTTATCAGGACCCAGAGCACAGAAACTGCTAGACTAAATGAAAAATGTTAACACGTCATATATTTAAATTATGTTATCTCTCTTTCTAGCATGTTCCAGTCTAACAATAAAATATGTCTATTAATTTAGTTTAAAGAAGTTCAACATTACTGGTCTATTGTTTATCACAAGTACTGAAATTAGATCTGTCAGAAATCTACTTCCTAACCAACTTGGTCAAATTTCATCATTTATGGTCTATTTTTAAACATTTTTGTAACAGTTTTTTAACAGCACCTACTAATCACAGGGATTTGTGTATGACTTCAGTATGAGGTCTTTTGTTGTGAGTAATGACATTATGTTTGTGACATATCTCGGTGTTCTTCCTGTTTACCGACTTTTCAATTTAGTGGATATTGAGGATGTTGTAAATTTTGAATAGCGTAATTCTAGGTATGCGGTCTATGTAACTTCAGGTCCAAACGTAAACCTAAATGGACTTTTTCTTTCATTACAATACCACTATATGGCATTTTGGTGCTGTGACCAGGATAAAGACGACATGAACCAAAAGTTGAAAGCTGTCCGGGCTAGACACATGCACAGAGGAAATTTAAAGAGGTTATTCCAGAAATTTGAGGAATTGAAGACGAAGGGAGAACTAAACACAGAGAACTTTCAATATTAGTAGACTCAGCAAATAAGAAGAAGGAAACCCTTGAAGGACTTAACCAGAAGATCCTAGATATGATATCGGAAGAAGACGTAGCACAGGAACTGGATGATCAAGATGAGTATGCTTATAATCTACGAGAAATGTCTGAATTACTAAACACACTCAAGCACTGAAATCAGCACATGCACAGACAAGATCAAGTACTCAATCCATAAGCAAATAACTTCGTCCCTCACTCACACATGCTTCAGCTCAAACACAGAGTATTCCAACGCATGAACCCATGCACGACCGGCTTCAGAGTACAAATGTATTACACACATAAACCCAAGCACGACCCGCCTTCAAGTATTTTCACACAAAAACCAACGCATGATGAATCTCAGAGTATCTTCACGCATAGACCCAACACATGATGAACCTCAGAGTATTCCAAGGTTTCAAGCACCACAGGACCCCAGTCAGACTTCAACAAGTAACATTTACACAAGCCAGTCAACTAATATTGCACAGAATCCGCCATCAACTTTGTTTTCTAGTACACAGAGCAACTTTCATAAATTACTAAAACTTAAATTGCCTACATTTGAAGGAGATATTCTTGTCTGGCCATCCTTTCGGGACTCATATGATTTTGCTATCCATTCAAATCCTTCACTTAGCGACATGCAAAAGTATAACTACTTAAAGTCACTACTGTACAATGACGCATTACAAACTATAGCAGGCCTATCTATGACAAATTCCAATTATGCCAGAGCCATTTCCCTATTACAAGAAAGTTATGGACAAGAACAAAAAAAATATTCAAACTTATATGTAAGCACTACTTGACCTTCAAGCAGGAGTATTTACGCTACACAGCCTCTGCGTCTACTAAGATAAGATGGTAGCTTACGTACGTGGACTACTAAGATAAGATGGTAGCTTACGTACGTGGACTAGAGTCATTAGGACAAACAGCAATCCATATATCCAG
The DNA here is from genome assembly GCA_963971305.1 of Arcuatula senhousia. Classification (NCBI taxonomy): domain Eukaryota; kingdom Metazoa; phylum Mollusca; class Bivalvia; order Mytilida; family Mytilidae; genus Arcuatula; species Arcuatula senhousia. Next base: position 5,329,816 of record OZ020305.1, read on the forward strand.
TGATCATAAATAAACTGATCTACAAATTGGCAACTATGTGACTTACGCAAGGCCAAGGAATTAGAGTTCTTCGGGTCAACTGTAATTCACATAACCGTTACTGAACACTTAGAAGTTATGTTCTACTCATCCTCGGAAACCCAGGGGTTCCTCTCTCGCTTACTCATTCATCACCCCTGGGACATTACGCATGAAATACTTCGTTTTTGATAGTTTTGTAACGAGCTTCCTGATTGGTCGCTTTAGATTTTTCAAATGCGATTTTAACTTGTTTCTATATAGAAATAATATCAAGTTCAAGATCAGATCCTGAACTGGAAACGAACAACTTCATACCAAGTGTCCCAGGGGTGATGAATGAGTAAGCGAGAGAAGAACCCCTGGGTTTCCGAGGATGTGTTCTACTGTACTCTAATTCCTTGGCAAAGCTAAATATTATGGAAGTCGGTAAATTAACTACCTGAGTTGAAAACCTACCTGCAAAAGCAGCTTTTATGACAAATACTTAGAGTAATCACAATCTAACAGCACCCGCCTTTGTTAAGATCAACAAAACTTGTGCATTTTGCAAAGTTACAAGACACATTGCCTTATACTGTACAAACACGTTACCACAGAATCTGGCATGTCTGTCTTTAAACAGGAAGGACACAGAGACCTAGAGATGAAAATCTTAGAGACGCCTGAAGGGGTTCATTACTTTCCACATCATCCTTTCAGGAAAAGATAAAAATATGGACTTGATTGCGTATTCCATGTGAGACTTAAATGTCTAGACTGTTTAATTTTCAGGATGATCCAAAAAAACAATATTGAAGGTTTGCCAATTTGTAAATTTTCCAAATTCCAAATTTGAAAATGATGAAATTTCCTGGTCTTAAAAAGATAACTTATTTCTTTTCTGATTCTGTATAGTAGATGTATAGTATATACAATATAGTATACAAATATATCTAACTATTGATGAATATCGTGGCAGGGTATCATTTAATGTCCCATTACATGCCCTTTTTAGCTCACCTGACCCGAAGGGTCATGTGAGCTATTGTCATCACTTGGCGTCCGTCGTCCGTAAACTTTTTAAAACATTAATTCCTCTAACACCATAAGTCCAATTGCAACCAAACTTGGTATGGTTGTTCATTAGCATTTGGTGCTTAGAACTGGTGTGGGGATTTTTGATTCGTCATAAAACATGGCCGCCATGGCTAAAAATAGAACATAGGGGAAAAATGCAGTTTTTTGCAAATAACTCAAAAACGGCTACAGATATCAAAATTCTGGCATAGGGTAAAAGTAATCAGCACATCAAGATCTACCTAACCTGAAATTTTGTAGAAAATCCAACAATCCATGTAGGAGTTATTGCCCTTTTTGTGGATTTTTTGCAAATTTTGCACCTGTTTAGCTCAATATCTTGAAAACTATACAAGATATTTGAAAAATTTAAATTGTAGTTTGTTAAGCACATCAAGATCTACTAAATATATAATAGGGTCAACCTTGTAGGACCTTTCCTTTTAGGAGTTATTGCCCTTAGAACGTCAAAATTGAGCATTTTATCAGCATTTCCTCATTACATTGAAAACGTTAACTCCTCTGACACTTTAAGTCCAATTGGAACCAAACTTGGTATAGTTGTTTATTAGCGTTTGGTGTATAGAACTGATGTGGGGATTTTTGATTGGTTGTAAAACATGGCGGCTGTGGCTAAAAATAGAACATAGGGGTAAATGGCAGTTTTTTGCAAATAACTCAAAAACGGTGACAGATTTTAAAATTTTGATTGGGAACAAAAGTGATCAGCACCTCAAGATCTACCAGCTTTGACATTTTGAAGAAAATCCAACTACCCATGTAGGAGTTATTGCCCTTTTTGTGGATTTTTTGCAAAGTTTGCACCTGTTTAGCTCAATATCTTAAAACTTGTACTAGATATTTGAGAAATTTAAATTGCATATTGTTAAGCACATCAAGATCTACAGAATATGATATAGGGTCAACCTTGTAGGACCTTTCCTTTTAGGAGTTATTGCCCTTAGAACGTCAAAATTGAGCATTTTAACAGCATTTCCTCATTACATTGAAAACGTTAACTCCTCTGACACTTTTAGTCCAATTGAAACCAAACTTGGTATAGTTGTTTATTAGCACTAGGTGTATAGAACTGATGTGGGGATTTTTGATTGGTCGTGAAACATGGCCGCTGTGGCTAAAAATAGAACATTAGGTTTAACTGCATTTTTTGCTAATAACTCAAAAAGGGTGACAGATTTTTAGATTTTGATTGAGAACAAAAGTGATCAGCACCTTAAGATCCACCATATTGTCAGATGACCCCCTTATTAATCTTATGACCCTTTCAACGTCAAATAGATTTTGCCTAATAACCTTTACTTCAGGCACTTATATCAGGTGAGCGATTCAGGCTCCTGGGAGCCTCTTGTTTCAGATTAGAATGTCATGACTTTTTCTATGGTTTTGTTGACAAACACTGTCTTGTATTGCTTGTATTATTAGGTGGTTCGTCTAATTTTATTTAATATTTTATTGCAGATAACTTATTTGGGAGTTATTAGTATATATTTTATATTTTGCTTTGCTTGTGGATATTTTAATAACATGTGGATTTTACTTCTCCATGCGATTCAACTTTATCAATTAGGTTTTTTTTATTACTACATTTGAAGTTCAGTATTATGTTTTGAGTTCACGAGATATGAGCAAAACTTACCAAGATTCAAGTAGATTTGGTTTTGGTAAGATATTGAAATGGGATATGTTTTGTTCAGTGAAGAAAAAAGTAACCACAAATATTTACCAAAACCATTTTAACCTGAACTCACCTTACTAGGGGTGACTACTTCAATTTGTTTTAAATGTTCGGTAATTTTTAATTTAATTATCCCCGCGCTAGCAAAACGGGATAATGTTTTGCTGTTCGATGTACGTACGTATGGCGTTAATGTCCAGGATAATCTCTGTAACCACTGGGAGTAGAAAGATGTAACTTGGGTCATTGATTGCATTGTGGGTGGGGACTGTGCCAAAGGTTTCGGAATTTTGATTTGGCCTCTAGGGGCTGGGCTGCATAGGTAGCCTAAGGGCACATTATTCCTTTGTCACGCAACTCCTCCCAGGTTATTTGTAATACCGAACTGAAACTTGGCTCAGTAGTTGCACTATGTATGTAGATTCTGCCGAAGGTTTCGGAATTTTGATATGGCCCCTAGGGGCTGGGCTGCATAGGTAGCCTAAGGGCACATTATTCCTTCGTCACGCAACTCCTCCCAGGTTATTTGGAATACCGAACTGAAACTTGGCTCAGTAGTTGCACTATGGATATAGATTCTGCTGAAGGTTTCGGAATTTTGATATGGCCCTAGGGGCTGGGCTGCATAGGTAGCCTAAGGGCACATTATTTCTTCGTCACGCAACTCCTCCCAGGTTAATTGGAATACCGAACTAAAACTTGGCTCAGTAGTTGCACTATGGATGTAGATTCTGCTGAAGGTTTCAGAATTTTGATATGGCCCCTAGGGGCTGGGCTGCATAGGGAGCCTAAGGGCACATTATTCCTTTGTCACGCAACTCCTCCCAGGGTTTTTGGAATACGGAACTGAAACTTGGCTCAGTAGTTGCACTATGGATGTAGATTATGCCGAAGGTTTTGGAATTTTGATATGGCCCCTAGGGGCTGGGCTGCATAGGTAGCCTTAGGGCACATTATTCCTTCGTCACGCAACTCCTCCCAGGTTATTTGGAATACTGAACTGAAACTTGGCTCAGTAGTTGCACTATAGATGTAGATTATGCCGAAGGTTTCGGAATTTTGATATGACCCCTAGGGGCTGGGATGCATAGGTAGCCTTAGGGCAAAATCCTTCGTCATGCATAATTCTGTACATTACTGTCACTCCCACCACCAGGGAAAAGTCTCATATTAATACAAATACATTTGATAGTATTATAGTCATAGTTTATTTCTTTCAATTATTTGCCCTTATACTATCAAACACCAGAGTAGCGCGGGGATATGCAGCGTGGCTGCTTCGACTAGTTTTTCATGCATTTTTCCTTTGAAGTAATTTTTATCTATTTTGTTTTTTAAATCTACAATATACCATTTTTGTATGGATATAAAGACATATGTATATTTCAAAAAATCATACATTGATGTTTTAATGCATTGTATGTAAAGGGCTTAGGATAATTTTAAAGTAGTTAAAGTGCTATGTAAATATCCTTAATGATAAAAATAAAAGAAGTTGCACTTATATATTCGATTTTACCTTTTAAATGTGGTTAACCTACTAAACAATTCTTTTTTACTTATACTAATTAGTAAGTACCTAAGTATGACACCGGACCTTGAGCTCATTTTTGGCCGGATTTCACGGAGTTATCCGGGTTATAAAATGGTGAATGTAGGGCGGCGGGCGGGAAGAAATTTTCGTAACAGTTTTATTAGCAACTACTTATCACAGCAACTTGATATTTGGTATACAGCATCAGATTTGGGTTCCATAACGTGGGATACGATTTTGGGTCTGTCGCACATATACTTCCTGTTTAACGAAATCCGGCCATTTTTGACTTTGACAGATTTTAGCTCTTGTAGGTGCCCGAAGGTCTATGTGACCTTTTCCAATCACTTGGCGTCCCTTTTCGTCATCTGTCGCTGTTCTCTGTTAACATTTTTTTCAAAATCTTCTCCTCTGAAACTACCTAACAAAATTTAATAAAACTTAGTATGATTGATCCTTAAGTTGTCTTTCACAAGTGTTGTGTTTCGATTTTTAATCCGTCAAATGCAAAAAGTAGGCCATTTATTGCTTTTGACTTGTAAATTAATAAGTATAAGAGAAAGAGAAAATATGTTGCAACCGTCCCTCTTCTGCACCAAAAGCTGTACAAAATTCTCCATTGGGTCGAAGTTTTCAGATGACTCCTTATATGGGTATTGGCCCTTTAAAGGTCAAATGTAGTGGGTTTTTTTCAGGTGTTGCAATATATAATGAAAACTTTTAAAGATAGAGATTAGCTGTTGCTTGCTGAAACCTTGAGCTGATTGATCTCTACAAAAGTCCCCAATGGGTCGAAGTTGTCAGATGACATTTTATAAGGTCCTTGAAAGGCAAAAATAGCGTTTATGGTAAGTTTTTTTTATAAAGCTCACAAATTTAAAAGCAATCCATTAGAAATGAAAAGTTGGCTTCAAAATTTATTACGGAAAGGATATGAAATGAATATCTTGGTTAAATCTTTGAATTTAGTGTTTTTGGCAGAAATATTGAAAACTTGATACTTGCTTTAAAACTTCCATAAACATTTTTACTATTGTCATTTTTAAGCATTATAGCGATCAAGCGTGTCGGTTTTGTGTGATGACACTTCACTAAATCATTATTGTTTGAAGTATTGTGTCGGATTTAAAATCGATACGTTTGATTTTTTTACATCAGTCGATTGATGATTCTTAGCTAGCTGTCAGTAACAGCGAGTGTTCTACAGAGAGTTCCTTTACCGTCCTTTTGTTTGTTCTTGTTTTTTGTCTTAGGTTCTCTCTAGTAGAATTGGACTTTGATCGATTTGATTTTTATTGTGTGTTTAGTTTTTGTGCTTTGTCTAGGAATATTGATAGGGGGAAGGTTGGGCCCAAAAAACTAGTTTAACCCCGCCATATTTTTTATGTGCCTGTCCTAAGCCAGGAATCTTTGTCAAAGCCGTTGTTTGTAGCTGTCATCTTTATGTTGTTTGTTCAAAGTTTAAGTGTGATAGCTTTGATGGAGATTGTCAATAGGGGGAAGGTTTGGGCCCACAAAACTAGTTTAACCCCGCCACATATTATATGTGCCTGTCCTAAGCCAGGAATCTTTGACAAAGCTTTCGTTTGTATTTGTCTTTTTATGTTTTCTGTTCCTTGTTTAAGAAGGGGGTCTATCTGTGACTATTTCAGGGGTGGATTTAAATTATATGCATCTTACTTAGACCTTGGGCCAATTGCAGAACCGCGAGCAGTGCCAAATGGCCTCGTTGAAGGCTGCTGGCGGTTGTCCATTGTGGTTTTTCTAAATTGCCGTTTAATTGTGGGCTGTGTCGCGTACACTTATTCCACATCTCTTTATTTTCTATTTTCATGTTTTGGTTTTTTTTGCTGTTTGAATTTGGGTGGGAACCGGTAAATGATTTTATGGAAAGGCTAAGAGTCCAATACTTCGCACGATTAAATGAACTACCATCGGATAGACTCTGTAAAGTAGTCTATAACGAGCTCCGACAAATTTCAATGAATGGATATCAATGTTGCCACTTAGAACATTTAAATTGTATCTTTCAAAATGCTGGTCTTGACCATTATATTGACGGACAAGCTAATGTCAATACTTTTAAACGACTCCATGGTCAGGAAAGCAATAAAAATCTCTGTCGCGAAGTTGCAAATAAAGAAAGTCTTAATCTTTACAAGGCATTTACTACTCTTAAAGGAGACAGCCTTATCTTAATTCAAGAACTGACTTTCGGTCGGCAAGACTTAAATTTTTAGCAAGACTCAATTGTTTACCAATAAATTCCACCTTAGCAAGAATGAATCTAAAAGAACATAGTATATGTGAATTTTGCAGTTACCATGAAACAGAAGATATTATGCACGTCTTAATCAAATGCACTGCTTACGATGACTTGCGCTATACTTTCTACTCAGAAATGCAAAATCTGTTCCCCAAATTCGCCCGACCTTGCCGGGTAAACCTGAGAAGGGGTTAAAGGTCTGTCATCGGGATTTACCGAATCCGAACTCTAGTCGTTTATTTGTTACTTGGGTTAACTCTAGTTAACTAGAGTAAGTCAACTCAACAGACCATGAGTACTTCCTTACTTCTATCGACCCTATATTATATTCTATCGACCCTATATTATATTCTATCGACCCTATATTATAGAGATGATAATAAAGTGTCAATTAATTTTATCCCACGGTCTAGTTGCTTTCTATAAATGCAAATAAAGACCAATTTAAAGGATGAAGGCAAAGATCAAAGCTGGTAACACCACATCCACACTAGAAAGGCAAATACAAAGATTTACATTGACAACATAACGATAACTTTTACCAAGGGCTGACCATTGATGGGACATTGATTGGTAAACAATGCAAGAAACAAGCCACTTAAAATGTTATGCCATTTACGCAAAGAACAATTAAAGGTCACTTTAAAAATTTAATAGAAGCTTCCCGGAGACTCAATTTTCTCACTTGGTATTTTATAAAGCATTATTTTTAACTGAAAAAGTCTTTTAAAACATGCACTTTGCTAGAAACAATCAGCACTAATTTTCAAACTTTTTGTAAAGACACGGAACACGTTTTGCATTCACGTTTTAAGGGCCAAAACCTGGGAAAGAGAACATCTGACAACTTCGATCTGATAAGCTTAAAAAAAGCTTAAGCCTTACTATGCAATAGTTTTATTTCTATATGTAAAAAGGCCAACTGACCATAAACTTATTTCAAGGGACAAAACCTGTGAAAGCGGACATCTCATTATCTTCTATCAGAAACTTTGATCTGATAAGCTGAACATTTTATTTTCAAGTCTATAAGTCAAAAGGCGGACAGACCACAAAACCATGTGTATTGCCAGATTCAAATACCAAAACGGGTATAAGAATGCTGCATATCTTAGGGAGTAACCTCTCATTAGCAGCATTTAAATCAAAACTTTGGTCAGTCAAAAACCAAAAGTACTTAACCCCAAAAATAGACCCTCAAGGAAAACTTTCAACAAAGCTCTATGACAAACGTGATGACTTAAATTTTTCCAATTGTAAACTTTCCCTTATTGTGTAGCAACATTCCGCCCGCTCCAGCTTATGGAAGAAAATGAGATGTGGAATAAGTGTACGCGACACAGCCTACAATATAAACGTAAATTTAAAACATCCACAATGGAAAACAGTTTATGGAGTTAACGTATCACAATTGATTCGTTATTCAAGATGCAGGAATTACAAAGATCGATTTCCTTGGCAGAGCGTCACGTTTGACACAAAAATTGTTAACACAAGGTTATGTTGCTCCTTGGTTGCTGTCGTCACTCAAGAAATTTTATGGTAGACATCATGCACTTGTGGACAAGGATGGGATTTTTACCTCTCAGATGAGTGCAGATATTGGTTTGTCATAGGGTTTTGTTTTGTCATTCTCATTACGACTTAAAGTCGCGTTGTTGATTGATATTCAGTTGTTTTTGTGTTTTTGTGTTTTATAAGTTTCTGTTTTTATGTCCTGTCCTTGTTTGCGTTTGCTGCTTTTGTCTCTGCCCTTTCGAATTTGAAATTTGGATGCCTCATTGGTATCTCTGTTTCCGGTGAACAGGGAAGACAAATTCAGCACCGAGGATATCGACCATGAACAGTACAAGGAAAGAAACCTGTTGTTTTCAACAATTTTGAATTTGACAATCGCAAATTTCGAAGACAAAAAAAAAAAAAATTTGTTGGTAACTTAGTGTCAGACAAGTCTGACGACTAGGCTTGTGAATACCCTCGTGGACCTCTAGTCCACCAGCAGCGGTTATCGACCCAGTGGTTTCAAAACGGGAATAAAACAGTATTTTTTTAAAACTGTATGCATATTTTTAGGAGTAACCTCTTACCAGCAGCATTTGAATCAAAACATTGGAAAGTTAAAAACCAAAGGTACTGAACCAAAAGTACTCAAAAACAAAGTATTGAACGAAAAGTAATCTCACCAAAAAAGTTTGAAAAGGGAGCCAATGCAGAGGATATCGATCAACTGCAGTTCAAGAAAAGAACCTGGTGTTTTGAACAATTTTAAATTTAGCAATAGAAAATTTCGATAACAAAAAAAATTTAATATTTGTTTGTAACTTCCATCTTCGTGTCACGCAGGTCTGACGACATGGCTTGTGTACGCCTTTTTACACTGGTTGAAACAAAGTTCTAGTTCAAAGTTTTATTTCTGAAGTCCCTGACTACGGAATGTGAATAAAAATCAGCATATCTATATCAAGAAAACAAAAAAGGTCAACACAGTAGGCATGTATACAAGTACGTGAAATATTGTGCGGAAGAAATAAACAAAATTTGATGGAACTACATTGCAGAAATTAAATTATTATTTTACAACAGACAACTCTATCTTGCAAAATTTGGCTTCTTTGAAAATATTATTAGTATTATTAGCATTGAACAAAGAATAAATTGAATTACAAATATAGTGCAAGTATATGTTTAGGTAACAATATTGTCTTTATTCTTAAAAATGACATTGAAATCAATAATGTAATTCATCTCCAATGGAGTTTAATTCACAAAGATAACATATTCCACAATCACGTGTTTTTCTACCGAAACCTGTCTTTCTCAACCGGCAATTTATTATTAAGACTTTTAAGTAACTTTTTAAAAAAGAATGGAAAACGGAGGTACAAATATATGGTAGTCGATTATACCAAGACTTACTTTGTCATCAATGAGTCTAAGAAAAAAAAATTACTGAAGACCAAATAATCCACATGCTCAACTTTCTCATTGACAACATATTTGTTCAGTCTTGTGGACGTGTTTTTCAGCAAACAATAGGGATTCCAATGGGCACTAATTGTGCACCCATGCTTGCTGATTTGTTTCTTCATTCATATAGAGCAAACTTCTTACAATCACTTCTAAACAAAAAAGAATCGTAGACTAATCTTTTAATCTCACTTTCTGTTATATTGATGATGTCTTTTCACTGAACAATTCTCGATTTGGTGACTTTCTCCAACTTATATATCCTCAGGAACTTGAGTTTAAGGACACTACGGATTCTAGGAAGTCTGCTTCATATTTAGATCTACATCTTGAAATTGACTCTCAATGAAAACTTCCAACAAAACTCTTTGACAAACGTGATGACTTCAACTTTCCAATCGTCAACTTTCCCTTCATTTGTAGCAACATTCCGTCCGCTACGTATCTCAATTGATTCGTTACTCCAGAGCGTGCGGGACTTACATCGATTTCTTTTGGCAGAGCGTCACGTCTAACGCAAAAACTGCTCACACAGGATTATGTTGCTCCTCGGTTGCTGTCTTCACTCAAGAAATTTTACGGAAGACATCATGCACTTATAGACAAATATGGGATTTCTACCTCTCAGATGAGTGCAGATGTTGGTTTGTCATATGGTTTTATTTTGTCTTCCTTTACCGGATTTGACACACTCATTTGACTGTTGGCAACGCAACGGGTGTGCTATAGCAAGCAGAAACTGTCTGCTCTTCCGGAGCACCTGAATTCACTTTCGTTTCGACTGGAGTTCGCGTTGTTGATTGATATTAAGTTATTTTTGTGTTTACGTGTTTTACATGTTGTCTGTTTTTGTCCCGTTTTTGTTGTTGTTTACTGGTTTTGTCTCTGTCCTTTCGGACTTTTGACATTCGGACACCCCATTGGTACATCTGCTTCTTACACATAGCTTTTCTCAAATCTTTCGGGAGATCTATAAAATATATTTTTTTCAAAACAACAATTTCTATTGAAAAAAATTCTATAATTCGAATATATGATTGTATTACAATAGAGGTTAATTCATTTGTACCCTTAAAATATCAGGTCACTCACACTGTTATAGATTTTTGTAGTTATTGAGGTTTATCTATTTATAAGATAAACCAGTTTAATGAAAGCGAGATTAATAATATTTCGATTTTTCTTCTCCGTAATTTACTATCCGTTTTTTGTTCCGGGTTTTATAATTTTATACATATGTTGACATTGATGGACGAATGAAACAAAATGTGTTTTTTAATCCAAGCAATCCTTCATTCTACCCTATAATTAGAGGACAAATTTGCTGAATTTAAGAAGCATTTATATGGTGCGATATTCTCGTCAGAATTTAGGACAGTTGTTTTGACATTATTTGAGAAAAAATTGAAAGTTATCCAGCCAACCTTGTATAACAGTAGGACATTGAATCAACAAGCATGGACAAACATTGCTTTTAATATTTGTTAAAATAATTTGAACCCTTCTGTTTGAACCATTGTAAAACCAAAGGAACCAGCCGCTTTCCTGGAATTGAATCATTACAACATGACCATGAAGAAAAAACGATAAAAGAAGAAAGATTGAACTCTGTCGCCTGTGTCGGTACATATCTTTTACTTTCTGTCGAAAAACTAAGGAAAAAGAGAATTGAACTCTGTCTGTACATATCTTTATGTCGAAAAACAGAACTTACTAAGGAAAAACGATAAAAGAAGAAAGATTTAACTCTATCGGTACATACCTTCGGTCGAAAAACAGACCTTACTACATGTACTAAGGAAAAACGATAAAAGAAGAAAGATTGAACTCTATCGGTACATATCTTTCGGTCGAAAAACAGAACTTACTACATGTAGTCAAGTACAGGAAGATGCTGATAGGGCCATCTGGTGCTTCAAGGAATCAGGATAAAGCAGGACTGTAGCATCTTCTTTTTCAATGGGGGCACATTTCCGAGATCAGATTTATAATTCAAGGTACATGTTTATGTTTAATTAAGAATAGCAGCTATAACACAAATAAATCTACTTTAACTCAGCTTATACCAGGGTAGGATATTGACCATTAAATTTTACGATATTTATTACTTTCTGAAGTAAAAGTTTGACATGTCAAAATCTTGTCATTCACATCTTGTTTGTATTATGTCAACCAAATCACATGACGGGCACCTGTAAATTGACGTTACGTCACATTCAAATCAAATCATTGATGTCATGTAAACATGGTAAACGAAAACAATCACAAAATGTACAAAACTACATAAAACATATACACATGGTACATGCCGTATTAACAAACTTTACATCAAACTACATCATAGCTACTATTCTTTAAATGATTTCATTTTTAATTTAAAAATTGAGTACTGCTCGTTATATTATATTTCAGTAAACCTTTCTGTTGTGTTCTATAATATGTTTTTCGTTTGCTTTAACTTTGTTTTTGTTTTGCTTATACTTTCATCGCACTTGATAGCCTAAACTAGTGCATGAAGTGACAAGTCAAATCACTGTGTCTTCCCGTCCGTCTTTGAACCCAAGCTTTGAACTTTTTGTTTCAGAACGATTAAGAATTTTCCGAATAAGTACACACTGTCCTTATCTCCATATAAGGTTTAATTATTATAACTTGTAAAGCTATTTTGATTTGTTCTGCATCTAAAGGCTTAATATGAAACTACACATCTTATTTTTTCCAGACTGCTAAACTGTATATTGAATATTACAGATCATATCTTTAGACGTTTTCCTACATTTAACAGGCTGGTCCTCAGATTAATACAAACGTACACAACATGTCACATGAGAAATGGATTGTTAAAATTGTCCTGTGGGGCATTACACCCCCCCTCTTTTTTTAGGTCATTCGATCATTTACTTCCTGTTTCAGACCCAGTCCTTTTTCGTTTTGGTATTTTTTACACGGGGTTATTCAAGTTATAAAAATTTATTGTACAGAAACTGTATTCTTAAATTGAAATTTTGGAGTACTGACAGAAGAATAAATGCTGGTTATTCTTATTTATCATGTTTATTCGAATTACGAGTAAAATATTTCTATAACAGAATGCTCCCCAGCCAAGACTTGTGATCTTTTAATCTGAGTATATGAATTTTCATTCCATACCATTTCAGCATCATTTAAAGGCATATTTTCTACCAAATTCACATATTTTTCGTCGGACACTCCTATCTTTTGATGTCATTTTGACCGAAATGTAATGAAAGATAACTTTGAACATGTATCATGTTTACATTTAAAACCAATATTGCATTAAACTTGGTTTATTTCGCTCACAATAGACCAACGTCTATGATTATTTGTTTGCCTTCGTGACGACAAACATATTTTTAATGTATAAATTTAATACAGCCATCAGTCTGGATCTCATACATGTATGTTTCAGTTGTTCATTATAGTGACAAATTAAACAAATTCATTTACCGGTATATTGTCATTTTCTTTGTTTGGAGACTCTGGCGTTATGGTCGCCTTTAAAATTTCTACACGGACTAAAACCTGAGACGAGAAACAGATAGCTAACAGCGTGCATTAACCGTAAAAGTGTTTAAGCAAAGTTTGACACAGTGTGCATGATGCTAAAGGCGGGATTAGATCTCATGAATATGAATTTTAATTTTTTGTTGTTGTTGTAAAACTTTAGATTATTGGGGTTTTTTTTTCGGTTTTTAAAATAATAGAGTACACCGACTTTATTTTATTGTCGTTTATATTTTAAAGTTTAGAATTAGACAATACCAAGTTTTCTGTAGGCCTTTTTGTTAGTACACAAAATTATTTTCGTAGACAATATCCCTTTAACTTATTCAATTTGTAACATTTGTTTTCTGCATAATTTTTATGATAGTCAATTGATTGCGTAAGTATTCTTGATATAACCATGTTTACTAGATTCCTATTATTTGCATGCTGTACATGTTGACAATACAAATATTTAACGACAAAAACATGAATGCAGACACTGAACATTTACATTTACTTCTTGGATTGAAACTATAAGCATGCCGAATTAAACTAGTGGCACAATAAGAAAATCTTACATATCTTCATTAATGCAAAACATGTTCAACCCCTTTGATCGCTTAACAAGACAGTAGATAAGTTATAGAGATTCGTTCAGGCGCTGATTGATGAATTATGTTGTTTCATTATAGTGAATTGTTTTATCACATTGAAGAAGGAAATTATTCTCATCTTATATACGCTCAGTTCAGAAGAATTTAAGTCATTCAATACTTTGAAACATGAACAGTCCAGCAATACTAAAGAAGTATAGTCTATTTAGGTGGGAAATACAAATCATATTTATGGTTTCTACTTATATTGAATAATTCAATTATACCTATGCTGATGTGTCCCTTATTGGCCCATGTTAACTCAGATTGATAGAATGGTAGATAAAGTGGGCTGGTGGGGTAAAATATGAACGTGTATAGACACTTTCATTTGGCAATAAATGGGAGACACTGTTTTTGCTCCATGTGATATTAATTAAAAATTTCTAACGCTTTACCGTTGGAATTTGGTCTAGACCATCTCATGCCTCCATGAGTGGTCGGTTCTGATGAATTTGGCCAGTGTTTTTTAGTACAAAATAAAATCCAAACTACAATTAAACAAAAAGAAAGTGTGTCCCAAAAGAGGGCCAGGATGTATTTTGAACGTGTATAGACACGCTCATTTGGCAAGATAAGGGGACACTATTCTTTCCTTAATTGTACGTCGGGTCATATTACCAAAAAACTTTCCAACGCTTTACCGTTGGAAGTTGGTCTAGACCATCTCATGCCTCCATGAGTGGTCGGTCCTGATCTGTTGTCACCAGATTGGATTTGGCCAGTGTAATGTATAATAAAAGTAAATCCATGGTAAATCTAAATCAAAAATAATATTAATTTCACTCCCATGTAATAAAAAATAATCCATGGGGTGACAAAATATGAGCTGGCGTACTGGAATATTGTGTCCCTCGTTCTCTCCAGGAACCTGAGAGGAATGTGAGCATCCATTGCCTACCAATGGTGCACAGACTTGTCCGTATATCCTAGTGATTGGCATTCTGTTTCCCTATCTTGTCAATTCCTCTCTTGCAGTTAGCTGTGGCCGTAATTAGCCATTTAATATGTTTGTGTCAGTATTTATACGCCAAATCATTGAGTCTTTAATTAATGAGGTTTATCTATTTATAAGATAAACCAGTTTAATGAAAGCGAGATTAATAATATTTCGATTTTTCTTCTCCGTAATTTACTATCCGTTTTTTGTTCCGGGTTTTATAATTTTATACATATGTTGACATTGATGGACGAATGAAACAAAATCCCTCCATCCATCCCCCTTTTCACCGTCCAACATTTTTGCTGCTGTTGTTTTATTTTCTTTTTCAGGCTTTTCAAATATGACTACAGGAGCTCTACATATATACGGACGATGCAGTTTGAAATACACTTGGATTTTACAAAGATGACCATGTTACTGTTCATTTTGCTAGTTTCATTGACTTGTTTGAAATGTTACTTATATATTTATTTATTTTTTCTAACTGCATACCACTAGTATACCAAAAACAGATATTTTAAAGTTATAAATTATCAGTTTTTCATTCAATTTTTATACATTTTTTGTGTTTGTGTGTATAAACTAATATTTTTAATAAAAATTCCTGTCACAGTCTACTAGGGCGGAATTTGGCAAGATAAGGGGACACTATTCTTTCCTTAATTGTACGTCGGGTCATATTACCAAAAAACTTTCCAACGCTTTACCGTTGGAAGTTGGTCTAGACCATCTCATGCCTCCATGAGTGGTCGGTCCTGATCTGTTGTCACCAGATTGGATTTGGCCAGTGTAATGTATAATAAAAGTAAATCCATGGTAAATCTAAATCAAAAATAATATTAATTTCACTCCCATGTAATAAAAAATAATCCATGGGGTGACAAAATATGAGCTGGCGTACTGGAATATTGTGTCCCTCGTTCTCTCCAGGAACCTGAGAGGAATGTGAGCATCCATTGCCTACCAATGGTGCACAGACTTGTCCGTATATCCTAGTGATTGGCATTCTGTTTCCCTATCTTGTCAATTCCTCTCTTGCAGTTAGCTGTGGCCGTAATTAGCCATTTAATATGTTTGTGTCAGTATTTATACGCCAAATCATTGAGTCTTTAATTAATAAAGCTGATTTGATTCAGAGGCCAAGTGTTGCCAAGTAAAATAAGAAATTTATTTATATTTTATATTTCTTTAATCCGGTTGTTAATGAAGCATTAGCATTATAACTAAGAAAATGCTTGGTCTTATTGAAGTTCAAAGATTGTGACATTTGGTCTAATTCTTGTTTTAATATGCTTGATGAGAAACTGAATTGTTATAAGGGATTTTAAGTTGTAGCATTTGGCGATTGTTTGTCCAGTTGACGTGGCATCAATTTCGGAACATTCCCTCCCCTCGAAGGATAAATTAGGGTATTTCTTTAATATTTTTAAATAGTTTGTTTGGGACATAATTTATGGAATCCTTTTTTGAGCCTTTCTACAAACAATCGGAGTCACTCGGGTTTCACCTTGAAGTTGGCATGGATGTAGTGCGTGGCAAAGACCGGAATGATTAGTTGCCCTGCTATAAATATCTGAGCACGGCAGTGTTCGTCATTCCGTCTTTGGCACTACATCTTGCTTGTTTTATAGGTGAGTTTTTTTAGCAAGAATGTTACTTGGGTTTTATGATTTGCTTATTTTGAATTTTGATCCTAATTAATTCGAATGTTGGTTATTTGAATGTTATAATTAACGTTAATTTATGAAAATTTTATATTAATGAAATTTAGGTTTATCAAAATTGTATATTATGTGGACTGATAATTTTGAATTGCAACTTGAATCAAATATATATATTGTTATAATTTACTTTAAATTTGTTAGTAATGAAAATATGAATAATAAATAAATTCCGTCTTTGGCACTACATCTTGCTTGTTTTATAGTTGACCACTACTGCCCACGGAGATCTCGGTAGCTCTTGCAAGGCCAAGGAACAACACAGAAAACATCGCAAGAGTTTCAAAACCCCAAAGCCCTACATCGCTTTGTAACACCTGGTGGAGAACCCGGGCAACGATCCCGGTTTTTGGGCGGAGGGACGTGTACTGCCGGGTATTTAATGTTATTATGAACCACAATTATAGAAAAATGACAGGGGCTCTTTAGCATACGTTGCAGAATATAAGCATGATAGTGAGATATTGTAACAGTAGCAGGTACATCGAGGGTGTTGTTGGTGTATCTGTTTGTAATAGAGCAACCCGTCCAGTCAATGTCGAGATGTGGTCGGAGAACCCCTCTAATAACAACGGCGTTAATCTGGTGCGGTAAATCGAAGGTCAGGAAGTTTGGATAAACCGGTATTTGTAGAAGAGAAAGAAAGAAACACGATCTCGAATTTGAATTCTCCAAGCACAATTTGGTTTGAAGCGATTTACGACAGCACAAAAAGTAAAGCATACCGCACGATATAGCCAACGTAAATATGCATACTACGAAAATAACATGATCCCATTCAATATTTTCTTTCACCGTATTGAACCACTCAAAATGATCCGGAGATACGGTAGTTGGATATTCAAATTTAAAGGAATCAACAGCATGTACAGGCGAGTACATGGCAATAGCAGCCGAAATTATCCTAATTTTAAAAATCAAATGAAATAAGCCTATGACGTTTAGACATGAAAGAACGATTGCGGCCAGAGCAAGTATATCGGACGTTGTAGGCCATGGGGAAGGAATTTCCGTTTCGCCGTCGACAATTGCTTGTGCAAGATTTTGATATATTTTTTGCTTATGTATTACACGATTGGCTATTTTCTTAATGCTTAAGTGTTCTTGTTTATCGTTGGCGATAATGTCATCCATTTTATGTTTATAGAGTTCGAAGTCGGGGACATGGACGTCAATAGGATTATTGAAGGTCATATTACTTAATATCTCATTGATTTGTTCTGGGTGAAAAAACTCTTGCAAAATAGCTAAGTTTACCAAATGATGCCTGGTGAGGTTATTATTGTTGGCACTGCAACCTGACGTCAGAGGATGCGAGATGACCGGTTCCGATTTTAAACTACAATGACAATCAATTGGTAGAATACAAAAGTTGCATCCAAAGTCAACATATGAACGACCAGGGCATGTAAACGATATATTGAATAGTCTGTATACTAAGATCTCATTAGCATTTATTTGAAGGGCGTGTGGGGTAATAGAATTTTTTCATATATCGGAAATCGCAGTATTCTTTTACGCTTGATGCATTATTAAGAAAAAGTTGCAGAACACATGTCGATCGGGAATTTTCCACAGAGAAAAACGTGGGTTTTGACTTGCATAGGACGGGAGAACTTTGTTGACACTCATTAACAACCTGGCGGTCAAGAGTTGTGAAAAACTTCTTATCCTTAGAGATAAGAAAGTAGTCTGGTAAAGAAGTCAGCATCGTGGCATCAGAAGATTCGTCATTTATAGGGACCAAATAAGTATGGATTTTATATGTTTTGAAAGATTGGGTAATAGTCGTCAGGGGAAAATCAAGGGTAAGAAACAAGGTTGTCGAATTTCTATATACTAAAAATTTCCCGTTTTTGTAGTAATAATCAGGATTGTTTGTCGCTACTTTATAACCAGCATATCTTGTACTCAGAATTCGCTGTATAGCTGAAACAGATTCCTTAATAAGTCTTGGACTAAGGATATTAGGGGAAAGTTTTCCTTCGGCTAAATCAATCAAGCCTGCACGTAAGTCATTAAGATAGTTTTCCATTATCCGAATTTCCTCGCCTTGTAGAGTAATGACCTCCATATACTTAGCCAACAAGGTGGAAAATTGAGTAGTCACGTTTTTGAGATCGTCCTGCAAAAGGAGAATTTGGTGTTTATTCAAGGCCACACCCAAAGCGATATTGAACATTCTTTGATTGAAATGTCGAACGAAAGAGCCCATTTCTCCTTGTGTCTGAATCAGCGCATTTAGGACTCTGTTTGTGCTTTGGGTAATGGTGTTTACATGCCTGACGAGATGATTGAAGGAGTCTTCCGTTACCACACCGAACAAAGAAGAACTAATTTCCCCTACGAACGGCAATAGACTACGTCCTTTACGAGCCTGTTTGGATGGAAGATTGGGAATGAGGTCTTTAAGAAGGTTAATTGTTTCGACGATGTGATGCTTTACACTGATTTTCATATATGTAATCTGTGCGACAGCCTGATTTAGTAACATGCATTCGGTCTTAGGTGCATCCTTATCCGAGGGTGATAGGCACTAGTGAAACTTCTAGCTACCTGAAACACCTCAACCCGTGACATAAAATTCGCGCCACGGTCTGAAACTATTCTGCGAGGGCAACCATATCGACAAAATATTTCTTTGTACAGAATATTTGCTATAGTTAAAGCCTGCTGATTCTGGAGAGGGAAACTCTCCGGCCATTTAGTAAACGAATCAGTGACTAATAAAATAGAATCATGCCCATCGTCAGTTTTGGGCAGGCCACATAATATATCCATGTGTAGCCTTTCAAACGGGCCTTCGATTGGCATCGGGTTTAACGGTGCCTTGTGAGAGGTCGGACGCGATTTCATACGTTGACACTCGTCACAACTGGTCACGTATTTGTACGTCGAAGCGTACATTCCCTGCCAATAATATTTTGTTCGAAGAACTGGGTAGACCTTGTCTACACCAAGGTGACCTAGATTGTCATGCAAATGGAATAAGATTTTGTTGCGTAAGCAAACAGGGACAACTAATTGAAGCTTTAGATCTTTAATGGTTCGTTTCGGGCTTCTTGGTTCGAAAACATGATACAATGTATCATCTACCAACTCATATTGTTGCGATTCGAAGACAATTTTCTTTGCTTCCTTTTGATTAATCGGGAGGGAACTGTTGCGTATGTATTGGTATAATTTGCCAACATCAGGACATTGAGATTGTAGAGACCCAACATCCAAAGACTCAAAAAGTTCACCTTCAAGTTTTGAGACCAACGAAGATGTATCAGTATCTTCGTCAGAGATGTTAAATATGTATTCAGTGTAATTCAATTGGTCTAGCAATGGAATGGAATCTTTCAAACTTGGTGATGTCGCATGCAGATCGACGGATGTACTATCCGCTGGTGAGTTAACATTACAATTACCGACATCCTGCTCAGAGTTTTCAACATCAATGTTGTCAATATGGGCAAAGAAGGTGTCATGAGACTTAAGGATGATTGCGCGTCCGACGACTTTTCCAGAGATGACACAGTGGAGAAAGTCGATTCCTTAACATTCTCTTTTGATGGACGATAATCGCGTCTACTTAATGCATCCGCATTTCGATTCTTGACCCCCGGACGATGAATAACGTCGAATTTATAATTCTGCAACTTAAGCGTCCAACGAATTAGCCGACTAGACTTGTGCGAGAAATTTTATAACCACTTTAAGGCTATGTGATCTATGTAGACTGTGAATTTATGATTTGCTAAATAAACATGAAAATGATCAATGGCAGAAACAAGGGCAAGCAATTCCAACTCTGTCACAGTGTAATTGCGTTCAGCTGAGGTAAGATTTCTGCCTCCGTAGGCAATAGGGTGCTCGAAACCAGATGTTGGGTCCTTTTGTGAGAGAATATACCCAATGGCGCTGGTGGAACCATCGCAACTCAACAAGAATTCGCGGTCAAAATCTGGAAAAGCAAGAACTGGGGCATTACAAAGTGCATCCTTTATTGTTTCAAAAGCTTCATGACAAACAGATGTCCATTTGAAAGGCACATCCTTTCTAAGAAGAGACGTCATTGGGGAGACTATTTGACTGTAACCTTTTATAAAACGCCTATAATAGTTTGCGAGGCCCAGAAACGATTTAAGATCGTGTTGATTTTTGGGTACAGGGAATGATTTACCTTAACGCCGTTTTTTGAAAATATATGCCCCAAGTAAAGAACTTCAGATCTAGCAAAAGAACATTTTTCAGGTTGTAGGGTCGCGTTTGCCTCAGACAATCGGTCGAAGATTTGCTGTAGATGCGACATGTGTTGAGTAAGGTCGTTTGACCAGACCACAATGTCATCAATGTAAACAAGACAACGTTTCCAGGTAAGTCCCCTAAGTATTTGATTCATTGCCATCTGGAATGAAAAGCTTGCATTTGAAAAACCGAATGGTAGCCTTTTGAATTGATAAAGGTTATCATGCGTCACAAAGGCAGTGAGAGGATGACTGGCTTCCGCGAGACGTATTTGCCAGAACCCACTTTTCAAGTCTAAACAGCTGAATAGCGTTGGAGAATTTGAGGCAATGGTATCAATTACATCCTCTAACCGGGGTAGTGGGAACGGACGAAGAATGGTTTGCTTCTTGAGAGCTCTAAAATCGACACAAAAGCGATATTTGCCCGATTTCTTCTTAACCAGGACAATAGGACTTGCAAATTCACTGTTAGAGTATTCAACAATGTCATTAGCAGGCATTTCCGATATCTGTCGGTCTATCTCTTTCTTGGCGTCAGGGGAGGTTCTATAAGGTCTTGACCTGACAGGGGTGGAATTGGATAGTTCAATCGTGTGTTCATAAGCGGATATCTCGCCTAATTCTTCCATACAGGTCGAAAACACCTTCCTATTTGCAATAAGGAATTTGCGAAATATGATTCTGTCATTCTCATTGAGAGCAGAATCAGATAAATTGAATTGTATGTCGTCACCTGAGTCATTGGTACCAGACACACTCGACGCCTGGACATTGTTGATAAAGTCCCCATGATCAGTGATGCATGACACATTCAATTCATCTATGACACTGGCTACTGCTATCTCTGTGCCCTTTTCTATGCGTAAAGAATTAGAGGAGAAATTAATAACCTGGACGAAAGTTCGGTCTGGGTCGTTAAATGCGATACATTTGGCAAAGTGTAAATTTTCATCGGATGAACCAAATGGTTCAATTAATAATAAAGAACCCACCGGCAAACCAGCTACAGAGCAGGTAATCGTTAGCAAAGAATTTGGTGGAAGGACGCAGTCTTCCGCGATGAACACAACACCTTCCTGGTCAACGCTTGAGAGTAAGGAGACTTTTTGATCGTTTAGAATCAGATAGTCATTTTGTAAATCTAAACACGCCTTGTGAGTCGTCAGAAAGTCGAGTCCAAGTATAACGTCAAATTGTAGCCCAGGAATGATTAAGAAAGTATGTGTGAACACAAGATCGGCTATAAAGAATTGAACGTCTAGCTGACCCATGACAGTGTGAGAAGTGCCGGCAGCAGCCTGAATAGATTTAGTGTTTGATGATTCAATGTACAGGTGCGATAAGTCTGATTTATGAAAAAAATGAATCGCTGATTGCAGATATGGAACTACCACTATCTAACAGAGCCTTTTCTGAAACGGATCCAATTCGGACGGGCAGGAAACAACCCTGAATCGGTGTAACGAGAGTTGCGTCATGCAGATTTGTTCTGTGCCTGTCCGAAGTGATTCCTCGAACAGGCGCGAGTTCCTACCTGTCAAAGGTGGAACTCGCGCCTGTTCGAGGAATCACTTCGGACAGGCACAGAACAAATCTGCATGACGCAACTCTCGTTACACCGATTCAGGGTTGCATTATATTACAATAGAGGTTAATTCATTTGTACCCTTAAAATAACGCAAAAACTGCTCACACAGGATTATGTTGCTCCTCGGTTGCTGTCTTCACTCAAGAAATTTTACGGAAGACATCATGCACTTATAGACAAATATGGGATTTCTACCTCTCAGATGAGTGCAGATGTTGGTTTGTCATATGGTTTTATTTGTCTTCCTTTACCGGATTTGACACACTCATTTGACTGTTGGCAACGCGACGGGTGTGCTATAGCACATGTAGCAAGCAGAAACTGTCTACTCTTCCGGAGCACCTGTATTCACTTTCGTTTCGACTGGAGTTCGCGTTGTTGATTGATATTAAGTTATTTTTGTGTTTACGTGTTTTACATGTTGTCTGTTTTTGTCCCGTTTTTGTTGTTGTTTACTGGTTTTGTCTCTGTCCTTTCCTTTCGGACTTTTGACATTCGGACACCCCATTGGTACATCTGCTTCTTACACATAGCTTTTCTCAAACCTTTCGGGAGATCTATAAAATATATTTTTTTCAAAACAACAATTTCTATTGAAAAAAATTCTATAATTCGAATATATGATTGTATTACAATAGAGGTTAATTCATTTGTACCCTTAAAATATCAGGTCACTCACACTGTTATAGATTTTTGTAGTTATTAAAGCTGATTTGATTCAGAGGCCAAGTGTTGCCAAGTAAAATAAGAAATTTATTTATATTTTATATTTCTTTAATCCGGTTGTTAATGAAGCATTAGCATTATAACTAAGAAAATGCTTGGTCTTATTGAAGTTCAAAGATTGTGACATTTGGTCTAATTCTTGTTTTAATATGCTTGATGAGAAACTGAATTGTTATAAGGGATTTTAAGTTGTAGCATTTGGCGATTGTTTGTCCAGTTGACGTGGCATCAATTTCGGAACATTCCCTCCCCTCGAAGGATAAATTAGGGTATTTCTTTAATATTTTTAAATAGTTTGTTTGGGACATAATTTATGGAATCCTTTTTTGAGCCTTTCTACAAACAATCGGAGTCACTCGGGTTTCACCTTGAAGTTGGCATGGATGTAGTGCGTGGCAAAGACCGGAATGATTAGTTGCCCTGCTATAAATATCTTAGCACGGCAGTGTTCGTCATTCCGTCTTTGGCACTACATCTTGCTTGTTTTATAGGTGAGTTTTTTTTAGCAAGAATGTTACTTGGGTTTTATGTTTTGCTTATTTTGAATTTTGATCCTAAATTCGAATGTTGGTTATTTGAATGTTATAATTAACGTTAATTTATGAAAATTTTATATTAATGAAATTTAGGTTTATCAAAATTGTATATTATGTGGACTGATAATTTTGAATTGCAACTTGAATCAAATATATATATTGTTATAATTTACTTTAAATTTGTTAGTAATGCAAATATGAATAATAAATAAATTCCGTCTTTGGCACTACATCTTGCTTGTTTTATAGTTGACCACTACTGCCCACGGAGATCTCGGTAGCTCTTGCAAGGCCAAGGAACAACACAGAAAACATCGCAAGAGTTTCAAAACCCCAAAGCCCTACATCGCTTTGTAACAATTGTAACTAATAGTGTAACGGTAAAATCAAAGAAGAACCAACGAGGCATTAAAATGTTGACAAAAACCCAAGACAACAACAGTAGACACGAAAGACAAGATGGACAACAAAGAGGGAACGTATAAAAATATTTACAGAAAGCAATTAAACTAAAATCTACAATGCCAACTCATGTCAATATGAGAGGTTCGCTGGACCGAAAAGCACTTTTTGGTTGCTGTAAACTTTACCCCTGAAAACTTCAATTGACATGCATTTATTTAAAGAAATGTTGCGAAAGAATTGCAATAAAGTATTTGGTTACAACTGCTTGAAATATATAATTTTACACATTTCATACAAATGAAGAAATACACACCATTTCATGTTTATTACATGACTATTCTATAAAAATACCAAATTAAGCAAATGTCATTTCTGAAAGAGAATAAAAAAAAATGTTTAAATATATTTTATAAGAATAGAAGTATTGAGTACACTACATTTTTTTCTACCTTTGTTTGTTTTAATGTTACAACTAATGCTAAAACTCCAATAATCTCACTTCATTGATTGATTGATTGGTGTCTGCTTAAGGTCCCGTCGGCAATATTTCAGCCATAATTAGGACATAAATAAGTTATAATAAATGATCTCACAAATAATATACTGTTTCATATACATAAATGTAAAGATAATTTATAATTTAAAAAATTGTTTTTGAAAAAAAAATAATAACCCATACAACTATTGTTCAACTGGTAAAGAACAATAAAAATACATGTACATACAAATTATAGACAGTCCATTTAGCGATTTGTTTGTTGAATCATTAAGATTTTACTTCACTTCGAAGAGAAGCTTCCAATAGCAATTTTGAAATGCGTTCACAAAAGTGTTCGTTACAGGAGCCAAAGATATTGAATTTTTAGAAATGTTAGATTCTCTCTGACATCCTTACCTTCTAAGTGGAGACTGCCCCTACTGATCGGCCAGGTAGACATCTGCATTTTTCTCTAACAACATACTGGCCATATCTTGATTATTATTCTTAAGGAGCACCCATTTGATTTTATGGGGGGGGGGCTATGAAGATTTTATTCGTCCTGCTTTTTTGTTTTTGGAAAAAGCTGAGCCTGGATTTTTTAAATTTAAAAGCTACTGTAAATTTTTCAGCCAAAAATACCATCCTGCCTTTTTTTATGTAATTCAAAGCACTGCCCTGCACTGTTGTATTACTGGATTTTGTCGTCCTGCCTTTTTATTTCAAATTTCACCATAGCCCCACAAAAACCAAATGGTCGCCCCCTTACGTGCCAAATACAATTGGAAATTGTCCCCCATCAATCAGTCAGGTGGACATCAAGAGAACCAGTCTGTTAAACATAAGAATTTCTCTCTAACAACATCCTTACCATATCTAGATTATTATTCTGACGTGCCCAGAACAGCGGAGACTGTCCAAATCTGTCATTCTTGTTGACATCAAGATTTATCTCTAACAGCATTTTTACCATATCTATATTATTATTCTTACATGCAAAATACAAGGGAGATCGCCCATCCTTATCAGACAGGGTGACATCAGGATTCATCTCTAACAACATTCTTGCCATTTCCAGATTATCATTTCTACATGCCAAGTACAATGGAGATTCTCCCCACTCATCAGTCAAATTTACAACAGGATTCTTGGTTAACAACACGCTTACCATATCTAGATTATTTTTTAGACATGCCAAGTACAATGGAGACTGTCCCAACATATCAATATTGTTTACATCAGCATCCTTCTCTAACAACATTCTTACCATCTGTAGATTATTATTCTCACATGCCCAGTAAATTGGCGATTGTCCATAACTATCAGTCTTATTTACATCAGGATTTCTGTCTAACAACATCCTTACCATATTTAAATTATTATTCTTACACGTCCAATATAGTGGAGACTGTCCTGACTGACCTGTCTGGTTGACATTAGGATTCCTCTCTAACAATATACTTTCCATATCTAGATTATTATTTTCACACGCCCAGTACAGTGGTGATTGTCCATACTTATCCGTCTTGTTTACATCAGGATTTCTCTGTAACAGCATTTTTACCATATCTAGATTATTATTCCTACATGCCCAGTACAGTGGAGACTGTCCATCCGTATCAGTCTTGTTTACATCCGGATTTCTCTCTAACAAAATACTTACCATATTAAGATTATTATTCTCACATGCCAAGTTCAGTGGTGACCGTCCATACTCATCAGTTTGGTTGACATCAGGATTTACCTCTAACAGCACACTCACCATGTCTAGATTATAATTCTCATATGCCCAGTGCAGTGGAGATCTTCCATACATAACAGTCTGGTTTACATCAGGATTCCTCTCTAACAACATCCTTACCATATCTAGATTATCGTTCTCACATGCCCAGTACAGTGGAGACCGTTCCAGCCTATCAGTCTGGTTGACATCAGGATTTCTCTTCAACAACATACTAACCATATCTAAATTATCATTATTACATGCAAATAGCAGTGGGGACCGTCCAAAATCATCAGTTGAGTTGACATCAGAATTCTTCTCGATCAAATTCATTACCATATTTAGATTATTATGCGCACATGCCCAGTACAGTGGAGAACGTCCCCCTCTTTCAGTTTGGTTGACATCAGCATTTTTCTCTTACAATATCCTTACCATATCTAGATTATTATTCTCACATGCCCAGTATAGTGGAGACCGTCCATCCTCATCAGTCTTGTTAACATTAGGATTCATCTTTAACAACAAACTTACCATATTTATATTATTGTTACCACATGCCAAATGCAATGGAGACCGTCCACAACAATCAGTCTGGTTGACATCAGGATTTTGCTCTAACAACATCCTAACCATATCTATATTATTATTCTTGCATGCCAAGTACAGTGGAGATTCTCCCGACTTATCAGATTTGTTAACATCAGGATTTCTCTTCAACAACATACTAACCATATCTAAATTATCATTATTACATGCAAATAGCAGTGGGGACCGTCCAAAATCATCAGTTTGGTTGACATCAGAATTCTTCTCGATCAAATTCATTACCATATTTAGATTATTATGCGCACATGCCCAGTATAGTGGAGAACGTCCCCGCCTTTCAGTTTGGTTGACATCAGGATTTTTCTCTAGCAACATACTTACCATATCCAGATGATTATTCTTACATGCCCAGTATAATGCAGTTCTTTTATTATCATCGGACTGATTAACGTCGACATCCATGCTAAGTATCCATTCTATAAAATCTTTATACCCATGATAACACGACTCTAGCAATGCTGTACTTCCTAATCTATAACTGTACCATTTGCGTTGCTTACCTTTGTCCTTAATTGACACAAGCTTTATTTGCTCTTTACCTTCAAGATGTTTCAGATAGTTTAGAAATTCTTTTCTAAGTAATTCATTCCTCATATGAAAGTTGTCAAATACTTTGATGACCTCACCTTTTATCCATTCCTTTTCCAGTCTGTTAAAATAATTGGTCAAATATTTACCAGGAATATAAATTATAAACTGAAAATCTTCTGATTTGTCACAGTCTACATCTTTTTCAGATTTTCCACAAGTTTCCAGATTACAAAGCATTCTCTCATTGATAAATTCATACTCCCCAAAATCAATCAAACATTCAATCATTTTTTCTCCAAAGTACCAAGCCAGGAAATCAAATATTTTATCATGAACAGCTTTGTATGAAGTGTTGTCTTTTTGGATATAAGAGTCCAATAACGTCTTTAAATGAGTTTGTATTGTTTTCTTTGACAATCCTTCAGGTAGGCCACAAGCATTGTACAAGTCATTCAGTAATTCTCTCTGCTCAGACGTTTTCTTACCTTCAAACCATTGATCCTTTAGTTTGTTGTTAAAAAGAACAACGAGAGCTAACGCACAAATCTTATACTTACCTTCATCTTCTTGCTGATCGAACAAATTATTTAAGTGATCCTTAATAATATCAAAGGGATTCTTAAGAAATTGCATGACAGATACACCACTATCAGCCCTATATAACGAACATAAAAGAGGAAGAAGGGGACCAACACATTCTAAATATTCTTCAATTTCTCTTTCACTTATAGTCATATTAGTGTAAATTTTTATCAAGTCAGATTTTTCTGCTCTTGTAAGACGGTTATCAGAAGAAACCAAGTTACACTTACAAGAAGTAAATGGTTTTAGCGATTTGAATCTATCGTCATTGAAAATCTGAAGTCGACATGATACTATTATCTTACAACTCTTGTCATTTACAATGTTTTCTATGACAGGTAAAACTTGTGTCCATGTGGCAACCTGTTGTTTATTTGCTGTAAAGTTTCCACATATGTCATCTACAATAAAACACGTCTGTCTACCTGGTTTGTAATAGTCTCTGATGTCTGTCGGTGTGTAGATAGGAATGATGTCATATCCCTGTTCTTTGAGAACCAAGGCTGTGTGTCTTGCGGTGAATGTTTTTCCACATCCAGATGGCCCTGTGATGGTAACACAGCTTTTGTCTTGGACAATACTTAATACATGTTTGGTTGCTCTGGTAGGTACATACTTTTGGTCTTTTTCCATCCATTGTTCCAATTCTTTCTTTATTTGCTCTATCAATAAATAAACTTTAAAAAATTATTTATTAAATATCGGCTAATTAAGTCCCGACGTTTCGGCAGGAATGCCTTCTTCTGGGGTTGATTGTCCTCTTAGCTGACTACATTTTCACTTTCCTTCATTCATATCATGTGTGTGTTCTGTTGGTAGGTGATGACGTCATAGTTGACGTTAGTAACGTTACACCATAAGTCACTGTCTTTTTGATGCCAAATTGCCTTATTGGAACTCACTCCAGAGGATTCCCATCTTCTTCTTGACATTAGCTCCCCTTGGTGTTACGGTGTCTAGTTCTTCGATCC
Source organism: Arcuatula senhousia (assembly GCA_963971305.1). Lineage (NCBI taxonomy): Eukaryota > Metazoa > Mollusca > Bivalvia > Mytilida > Mytilidae > Arcuatula > Arcuatula senhousia. The sequence continues at coordinate 5,358,567 of OZ020305.1, forward strand.
ACCGGAGCTCTTTGATTTGTCTATAGTATTTGGATGTTGATATAAATTTTTCTATTATCATAAATTCAACATTGTCTTTTCCAAGTCCATGATCATTGAAATGATCGGCTACACTCTTCCTTCTTTTCAATCGGATGTCATCGAGATGCTCCTTTAATCGGTCCTGTGCTGATCTTTCTGTTTCTCCTACATAGACAATACGGTTGCATTCTTTGCAGAATATGCCATATACAAGATTCCTGGTTTTGCATCCAAAGTATGTATTTATAGGTATAGTAAGCCGGTTATTGATATTTAGTTCTTTTTTCTTCGAAAATCTAAGGCATACTTCACAACCACAAATTACAGGTTCAGTTACGGTCTTCCTTCTCTCTATTCGGTTTAGTTTACCATGAACTAATATGTCCCCTAAATTTTGGTCCCTCTTAAATGCAACTAGTGGGGGGTCTTTGAAAACTTCTTTCATTTCCTCTGATTTGTGTAAAATTCCCATATGTTTTCTAATGATTTGATGGACATTGGGAAGATGTTTACTGTACGTTAGTACCATTGGTACTCTGTCTTTCTTTGTTTTCCTATTTCTGTATTTTAGTAATTCACTCCGGTCTAGTTTATCTACTTTTGCCAGTTGGGTTTCGATGTGTTTTGAACTATATCCTCGTTTTCTTAGCTGTTGCTATATTTTTATTTATTGATAGAGCAAATAAAGAAAGAATTGGAACAATGGATGGAAAAAGACCAAAAAATTAGACATTGAAAATGACTGCTTAATATCATTAAATCTTAATAGGAAGACAAATATTCGATTATACTGATATATTGATTGACAACAAGCACAAGCAAAATAAAATTTTCTATTTTGCCTTATATGCGAGCGTAGCGAGCTCTCTAATGTAGAAAGTATGCCAAATTGCACGAGACTCAAAATACTATGGAAGAAAAATCGTTCTCACCGGAAACATTCGATTTTCGGAAGTTTTATATATGTATTCTTTTCGAGAAGGTCTTTAGCTAGGTTCATCGAACAGAAGAAACTATCACAGAATAGAAGGTAACCAAGGTTTAATATATCTGCTGATGTCATCAAGTCCGTAACAACTTTAGAACCCTGAAGCTGACCAGCAGGTGTGGGATCAAACGCACGGCCTCTATATACAGTTAAACCTGTCTATAGTGACCCTTCAAGGGACCTTAATAAAAAGGTCACTGAAGACAGGGGGTCTTTATAAAGAGGTTGTCGAGATAAAAGTATAATGTTAGGTATGTGTATTGGTATTAGCTGATGCATAGTTTCCATAGATCTATAGGAAGTACATGTATACTGATTTGTTCATGACCTTTTGAAACCAAACAATAGACTCAATATAACTTGCAATATTTCGTGAATATTTTTGAACATTCTACAAAAATGTATGTCTTGAAAATTTATCTATAACTTTGTTAAATACATGTTTGAATCTAGGTTTACAGTATTTTTTTTATATAATTGTGTAGTTTTGAAGTATATTTCTAGAAATCATTTTATCTTTTTATATCTTATTCATAAATAAAGGGAAAATTGTTTAAAAAAAATCTCATATCAAAATTATAAAAAAATATCAGCATTTGCTTACTATGGTATTACATTTCATAAATCTAGAATTAACAACATTATTTCTTCTCAACTTTTTAAGACATAAAAGTTAAACTGACCCTGACACAAGTAGTTAGTGATAATTACTTCTTATAACTTCCTCAAATTTACCTAAATACTAATTACTAAAGATTAAAGAAAGGTGACACTTCCTAATTAGCTTTGATCTGACAGCTAACCCAAGCCAATTAACAATCATTTTCACCAATTTAAGGTCCTTGTATACAGGTTTTGGCACTTCAAGGGACGGTTTCTGATGGTCACTAGTCACGTTGGGCAGGTGGTCACTATATAGAGGTTATATATATTGGAAAAAAATGTTGGGGGGACTGAAAATAGTCTTTATGGACAGGATGTCTTTATATGGAGGTGGTCACTAGTACAGGTTTTACTGTACCGTCATCTGAAGAATATATCCTGTTGCAGACTCGCATAGCATCCAGAATTTATCCCAAACTTTGCCGCCTTTGAAGGAATGTATTGTCTCATCACGGTGTGGCCTTTTGTCGGCATTAAAGTTTCATCAACGCAAACTTCTCTCTCGGGTTTCAGAAAACGACAGAACTGTTTGGTCATGAAGGAAAGGAGGGGTCTAAATCTTGAAGCTGGGTCATAGGCTGGGTGCTGTAAAATAAGTTTTAATAACATATATAACCTGTGAAATTATATTTCTTAATTATTTGTTCTTAACTCTCGTATGTGTTTATACTCGTTATATCTTTGCAATCCAGCATTATAAAAAAGCAAAGTCTGTTTCTTTTCTCTATTATTAAGTTAAAAAGTATTAATAAATAAAAATGAAAACGTATTTCAGTATATAGGAACCGTTAGTTATAAGTATTATGATGATGATTGAAATTTCGCTGTAGACTTTCTTAATAATAAAAAATATACCTCTCTAGGGACATTCTTGGTATGATCTGTGACATAAAGGAACTTCAGGATATTCTGGAACCTGTTTCTGGACATTACTTTCCGAAACCACACAGATGCTTGACTTGGTAAACTCGTATTCCAATATTCCTCTATTGATGACTTTTTGATTAGGCTCATATTAAAAAACTATTGCCAGGAAAGACTTGAATTCTGTGATTGTGAGTGGCTTCCATAATCTTTGTCTTGCATATCTTCTTGCTGTTGCGGCTCCATTTCTGATAAACTGTCTTGCGTAGCTGCAGAATATGATAGTTTGATCTTTAAACTTATAAATATTATAACATTTACTTTTTACCGGCCGCTTTTACTAGACACAGTATTTATTTTTGAAAGAAGATCTGTAATATATTTATATTTTTTATGGAATTCATTAAATTAATTACTTTTAAATGGACCATCACAATATTACGAATACTTTATAAACTCTATCGTCATATGAATACTATACAATGATTCAAAATCATATATCTGAATATGGAGCGTATCCCGTAAAAAACACTTTACAATATTATTAAAAAAAATAATTAGAAGAGTCCTAAAACAAAATTGGAATAAATTTTCGAGTTCAAACGAATTAAATCTAACATTCTAAATTTTGTACATGATTCCCCGAATGTCTAAAATATGATTTTTGACGGGGTGGGGGGAGGGGGGGAGAGGGGGGGGGGGTGGGGATGGGGGTGGGAATCACAAAGTTTTTTTTTCTTACCTGTTTGTTCGTCTGACAATTTCTTTCATTAGATTTGTGGTGAACAGGAGACAAAAGTAGGTAACTGGTGAAGATGTTGCTCTTGGTCTGTTTCTTAATCCCGGTCTTCCACTAAATCCTCTAGCGGAACGGTCCGGTTCCGGAGAAAAGGCACGTACCCACACCGGATTCATTTTTCCTACCCGGCCGATCGGGCAATGATTTGACGTCAGAATAACGTCACGATTATTATGACGTCATGAAAGACAGAACGTAAATGAAAAAAAAAACAACAAATGAAGAAACATGATATTCATATTTAATTACATTAGACATTCCTTTAATCAAATCGGCCCATATCGGCCTAATGGCAGTTAAAGAACAACGTCAATCGGCCCAGTCGGCCCGCTGGCAGTTATCGACAACGGCAATCGGCCCGATTGGCCCACTGGCAGTCAAAGGGCATCAATCGGCCCAAATCGGCCCGCTGGCAGTATCAGAGTTAAGGCAATGTCTTTCTCATATAAGTTATATCAAACATTTGGTTTATCACTTAGGATAGACCCGTGGGGGGGGCACCCGTTTAATCATGTTAATAAAAGGGAATATTTGATGTTTTTATATATGAATCATTCATAGCTATTCCGGAGATTAGATCGTTCTTCGTATTTGTTTTTTTCAATGCATACCAAGTGACGTCACAAACATTCTCCGCTCTTGCAACCATTTTATTCAAACGTTTTTTGGTCAAAAACCCTCCCACAGCCGCTTTGACCCTCTTCTTACCTTTTCCATTATACGCTCCCGAAGGGAGCGATAATGGTAGAAATGTCAATATTCTAGTTGTACTATGGGCTCAATTTTTCTTCAACGTCCGGTAAATCACGCGCGGTTTCCCGGACTTTCTGCGTCTTTTTAACGCTTTTTTCTTTGAAAATTCCTGACGTCATTAAGCGCACAAAGGACCAACAAGAAAAGCTACTTTGTTTTTATTTTCGAATAAGAATTTGTTTCAACTAATTGCCCAATAAACATTCAAAAACTTATTTTAGCTTGTAAAATATTTAAGGATACTTTCAAACTTCGGGAGCGTCACAGGTTTAACCTGCATCATATTAGATAATATGAGGCAGGTAAAACCTGTTAATACGCTCCCGAGGTTTCAATTAATTTATTTTTTTGGTTCGAAAATAAATACAAACTAGCTTTCCTTGTGGGTTACGTGAGCGTGTAATGATGTCTAAAATTTCAAAGATAAAAACGTTAAAAAAGACACCGAAAGTTCGGGAAAACAAGCGCGTGCTATACCGGACGTTGAAGGAAAATTCAGCTCATAGTACAACTAAAATATTGACATTTCTACCATTATCGCTCCCTTCGGGAGCGTATAAACTGTTTTTGTACAATTTTTCAGGTTGCCATAGATCGTGTTTTTCAGTGTATGCTCTAGGTCCCTTTACTTAAAGTAGCATTTGATTCAAGCGGAAAAAAATATAATATACTTAGTATATAATTGAGGGTGTCACAGCCCTTTTGGTACGCAATATTCCGTGCTTTTTAAAAGGTATTCGGTACGCCAAGGTGTGGTACGCGATACGCGATGTTCCGAATTTTTAGGCTTTTGGTACGCGTACGCCGTGATCTTTAGAGTATTCGGTATTCCAGTCTTTTTAACGGTATTCTGTCCTTTTTTAAACGGTATTCGGTATTCCGGGGGCGGGGGCTGTGACACCCCCATAATTTTTTTCTGTTGTGGTTCAAAATGAAAAAAAAAGATAAACCACAGTCGCTTGAAGAAATACCCCTATTATATAATATATAGTATATATTATAATATGAGAAAGACATTGCCTTAAGAGCTCGCGTAGATAATTCCATTGAAAATTTCGAATAATGCCTGGGACGAGATAATTTGGGACGATGTATTACTATTTCCCGCAATTTTTCAGCACGCGCAGACATTTTCGAAAAGTTCCGAAAATCGAATGTTTCCGGTGAGAACGATTTTTCTTCCATAGTATTTTGAGTCTCGTGCAATTTGGCAGACTCTCTACAATAGTGAGCTTCGCTACGCTCGCATATAATAGGGGTAATAAGGGTATTTCTATCTATTTTAGCTGTTTTTTTTACCTAGAAATTCAAGCGACTGTGGATAAACTAAACATCGACCCAGGAAATTTCTGACATTTCTTCTATGTATATCAATACAAAATACAAATACAAATAAGTTTATTGGCCAATTTAGGACCCTCAAGGGGCAAAGACAGTACAACGTATATGATTATAAGTGATATCAGAATGATTCATGAACAACAAATGTAATAGCAGGACGTTCCTAATTCAAAGTTCAACAATTACATAAATTTTTCAAGTTATGTTTGATTCCTGTAGAAAGACGCTCAAATGATGAATGATTTCAACATTTTCACAAGTGAAACACTAGAGAAGTTTATCAAAAGCAGATAGATTAATAAAATTGTCATTGGACTTTTTAACAATATCAAAAAGTAATTTTCTATCATTGACAAATTTAGGACATTCAGAAAAATAATGAATCTCATCTTCACCTTTATTTAATTTACATTTATCACAAGTTCTAAGATTAAGTGGAATGGAATGTCTTCCTAATTCTACTTTAAGTTAATGGTTGCTTACTCTAAATCTAGCAAAACACTTTCTTTTATTGAAATCTTGGATGATGTTGAAATATTTTTCATAGCCAAAATTACATTTAATTTTAAGATAGGTTCTAAGCTTTCCTTCTTCAGAAATAAGCTTTTCTCTAAGTTTGTACCACAAATTATGGTATAGATCACTCATGTGTTTACTAGTAGAGTGTTTAATATAATTATTATTAAAAGCATTTGAGCTACTCTCTATAGGAATATTTAAGTTTTTTAACATAGACAATAAAGAGCCATACCAAGTGTCTACCCCATTATTATGCAATATCTTCATTTCAGGTCATGTTTAGTCTCAATAGAGAGCCCGAGGCAGAAAATGAGATCCTAAGATATTTATACTTTCTTATATTTTCTATTGAACTGCTTCTAAAAGTAAATTGATCATTGATAAGTTTGCCTGGTTTATTGAAAACTAGAATTTTAGTTTTTGTTGTATTGACTTCAATACACCAATCATCACTAAAATTTTCTAATAGATTTAAACTATTTTGGAGACCAGAGGCTGATTTTGACATCAGTACAACATCATCAGTATATAGAAGGCAGTTAATTTTATTGTTATTAAGATAAACACTATCTGATGACCGGTCAAGATATCTGGGAAGATCAATAATAAGATTTTTAAAGAGGTTAGGGCTGAGAACCTCACCTTGACGATTCAACTCCAATACTAGAAGGAAATGTTTCTTTTAATTCTTTACCAACCTAACAGAGAGCAGTGATTTGGAATACATATTCTTTAATAAGTTATAAAAGAGACCACCTATGCCATTTTGTAACATTTTAATGTATATTGCAGCATGAAGCACTGTGTCAAGTGCCTTTCTGAAATCAACAAAGCATGCATACAGTTTTTTTTATGTGAATTTGTGTATTTATCTATTATAGTTGTTAAAACAAACATGTGATCAGAAGGCCTTGACTTTTTGGTAAATCCAATTTGAAAAGGTGAAATTAATTTATGATTTATGATTTATGATTTATTTGTCAAGTCTTCTATTAAGATGGAGTTGAATAGTTTTCCTAGACATCCATTTATAGCTATACCCCTGAAGTTTTCAGGATTATTGCGGTCACCAGATTTAGAAATAGGGCTAAGATAACCGAAAGACCAGTTATTGGGGTAAAAGCCAGATAAAAGTATAGAGTTGAACAACTTTTTAATACTAGGAAGTAAAAGAGGTGGTCCATATTTTAAAATATTATTATTTATCAATTGCAAACCACCAGATTTGTTTTTTTAAAGATTTTTGATACCTGATAAAATTTCAGAATCCGTAATAGAGAAGTCTAGACCCGTAAAGGACTTGTTATGTTTTTCAGAATCTATAAGTGATGCTTTTATTTCATGGATTCTATTCACATATTTTTCTGGTATTTCATTTAAACTTTCATTTTTTTTATTAATCAGATGGTGCAACAGGTATATTAACATCATTTTTATCTTTGAGGGAATTTATTAATGACCAATAAGACTTAGGATTATCGGATTCAAGCTTGTCTAACTGTTTTATAATGTTACTAGTATAGTTTTCTAGTCTTATTATAAATTCTGTAAAGTCTGTTGTAGCTATTTTTAAGTTCCAGATTGAAAGGGTTTTGAGACATTAGATTTGCCTTGTATCTTAGCTAGGATTTCATATCATGAAGTTTAGAATCAGAGAAATTCTTATGTTTAATAAATTTCTTCTTTTTAGAGGATGATGGTCTTTTCAAGCATTTATCACAGGCGTCAGTGATAATAGATTCAACTTTAGAACAGGCATTGTTTATGGGGGTTTCATTTGAAAGATCAATTTCTTCACCAATAAGGTTGTTAAGTCTTTCAGAAATTAGGGGACTTTGGAATTCAGATTCCAGCTTATTGTGAGAAGAGTCATACCATCTATATTGTTGGGGTGCTGATTTATTAGATTTTTTGGGGGGACTGTTAGGAAAATTTGCATAAATGTTCCATGACAGTTTACAATGAGCATCAGAAAGTTTAGGGATAACATCGGATACTTTAAAAAATGGAATCTGGCTTAGTAATGATGCCAATACATAATCAACTGTGCTACAACCAAGGGGTGTGAAACATGTAAACTTGTCAAAAGCATCACCCATTAGCCTCCCATTAAGTATTCTAAGTTCATTTCCTACACAAAGATCCAACAAGCATTTACCTCTAGGGACCACAACATGATAGACCAGCATCAACATCGGAAACATAATTTGCATAACCTGCAGCATTATAATTATCATTGTCACAAGTGATAAAATCAGATTCTATGCCAGTTCTGGCATTAAAACCACCGCAGATTAAAATATCACCTGCTTTGGAAAAGTTATCTATATCCTTGGATATAATATCTAACAAAGATTTACCATCATTCTCAATAGCAATGGATATCAAAGACCTTTCCGGTGGAAAACTTTAGGAAAACTTATGAGTTTTGCGCGAAAATAATGAGCACAATTTAGAGTGCGACGATTTCTGTTTTGAGTGCGTTTATTAAAATTTTTAGTGTGTATTTTCAATCTGCGTTTTTGAGTGCAAAATATAAAATTTTGAGTGCGAAATTGAACACTTTGAGCGCGAAGTTTGAAATTTTGCATGGGGGGATCCAGAATTTTTGTTTATGGGGGCATGAAGCTTTTTTTCCGCCGAGCGAAGCGAGGCTCGATTTTTTTTTACGTGGATTTCACGAATAAAAGCATTGTTTTTGCCAGTTTTAGGGGGCGCACGCCCCTCATGCCCAACTCTGAATACGCGCCTGTTTTGAGTGTGTAATTTATGATGATATTTTTAAATCATACTTTTGACGAGATCTGCGTGCCAAACATTATCTTTTGAACAGGAAGTGATGCTACGTAAAATTCGATGTGAATAAGAAGAAACTGATACTGTGGTTTCATTATTATTCGTGGGGTATCAATTTTCGTGGTTTCTTGGGTAGCCTTGAACCACAAAATTTTATATCCCACGAAATGAAAATTAAACATTGGTGTCTATGCTGCAGGCTAAAGTCACCACGAATTTAAGAATCCACGAATTAATACTTTTTTATCAAACCACGAACATTGGTACCCACGAAAATAAATGAATCCACAGTATTTAACTTAGTTCAGACAGACGTTAGTCGGAAATGAGGAAGTTGAGGAATAAGGATAAAACTTTACATAATTATTCCCGCGCTAGCGAAAGCGCAGGGATAATGTTTTGCTGTTCGATGTACGTACGTACGTCCGTACGTACGTATGGCGTTAATGTCCAGGATAATCTCTGTAACCACTGGGAGTAGAAAGATGAAACTTGAGTCAATAATTGCATTGTGGGTGCGGACTGTGCCGAAGGTTTGGGAATTTTGATATGGCTCCTAGGGGCTGGGCTGCATAGGTAGCCTAAGGGCACAATATTCCTTTGTCACGCAACTCCTCCCAGGTTATTTGGAATATCGAACTGAAACTTGGCTCAGTAGTAGCACTAAGAATGTAGATTCTGCCGCAGGTTTCGGAATTTTGATATTGCCCCTAGGGGCTGGGCTGCATAGGTAGCCTAAGGGCACAATATTCCTTCGTCACGCAACTCCTCCCAGGTTATTTGGAATATCGAACTGAAACTTGGCTCATTAGTTGCACTATGGATGTATATTCTGCCGAAGGTTTCGGAATTTTGATATGGCCCCTAGGGGCTTGGCTGCATAGGTGGCCTAAGGGCACATTATTCCTTCGTCATGCAACTCCTCCCAGGTTATTTGGAATACTGGACTGAAACTTGGCTCAGTAGTAGCACTTTGGATGTAGATTCTGCCGAAGGTTTCAGAATTTTCATATGGCCCCTAGGGGCTGTGTTGCATATGTAGCCTAAGGGCACATTCTTTCGTCACTCAACTCCTCCCAGGTTATTTGGAATATCGAACTGAAACTTGGCTCAGTAGTTGCACTATGGATGTAGATTCTGCCGAAGGTTTCGGAATTTTGATATGGCCCCTAGGGGCTGGGCTGCATAGGTAGCCTAAGGGCACATTATTCCTTCGTCATGCAACTCCTCCAAGGTTATTTGGAATACCTAACTGAAACTTGGCTCATTAGTTGCACTATGGAAGTATATTCTGCCGAAGGTTTCGGAATTTTGATATGGCCCCTAGGGGCTTGGCTGCATAGGTGGCCTAAGGGCACATTCCTTCGTCACGCAACTCCTCCCAGGTTATTTGGAATACTGAACTGAAACTTGGCTCAGTAGTTGCACTTTGGATGTAGATTCTGCCGAAGGTTTCGGAATTTTCATATGGCCCCTAGGGGCCATGTTGCATATGTAGCCTAAGGGCACATTATTCCTTCGTCACTCAACTCCTCCCAGGTTATTTGGAATATCGAACTGAAACTTGGCTCAGTAGTTGCACTATGGATGTAGATTCTGCCGAAGGTTTCGGAATTTTGATATGACCCCTAGGGGCTGGGCTGCATAGGTAGCCTAATGGCACAATATTCCTTCGTCACGCAACTCCTCCCAGGTTATTTGGAATATCGAACTGAAACTTGGCTCAGTAGTTGCACTAAGAATGTAAAATTCTGCCGCAGGTTTCGGAATTTTGATATTACCCCTAGGGGCTGGGCTGCATAGGTAGCCTAAGGGCACAATATTCCTTCGTCACGCAACTCCTCCCAGGTTATTTGGAATATCGAACTGAAACTTGGCTCATTATTTGCACTATGGATGTATATTCTGCCGAAGGTTTCGGAATTTTGATATGGCCCCTAGGGCCTTGGCTGCATAGGTGGCCTAAGGGCACATTATTCCTTCGTCACGCAACTCCTCCCAGGTTATTTGGAATACTGGACTGAAACTTGGCTCAGTAGTTGCACTTTGGATGTAGATTCTGCCGAAGGTTTCAGAATTTTCATATGGCCCCTAGGGGCTGTGTTGCATATGTAGCCTAAGGGCACATTATTCCTTCGTCACTCAACTCCTCCCAGGTTATTTGGAATATCGAACTGTAACTTGGCTCAGTAGTTGCACTATGGATGTAGATTCTGCCGAAGGTTTCGGAATTTTGATATGGCCCCTAGGGGCTGGGCTGCATAGGTAGCCTAAGGGCACATTATTCCTTCGTCACGCAACTCCTCCAAGGTTATTTGGAATACTGAACTGAAACTTGGCTCAGTAGTTGCACTTTGGATGTAGATTCTGCCGAAGGTTTCGGAATTTTCATATGGCCCCTAGGGGCTGTGTTGCATATGTAGCCTAAGGGCACATTATTCCTTCGTCACTCAACTCCTCCCAGGTTATTTGGAATATCGAACTGAAACTTGGCTCAGTAGTTGCACTATGGATGTAGATTCTGCCGAAGGTTTCGGAATTTTGATATGGCCCCTAGGGGCTTGGCTGCATAGGTGGCCTAAGGGCACATTCCTTCGTCACGCAACTCCTTCCAGGTTATTTGGAATATTGAACTGAAACTTGGCTCAGTAGTTGCACTTTGGATGTAGATTCTGCCGAAGGTTTCGGAATTTTCATATGGCCCCTAGGGGCTGTGTTGCATATGTAGCCTAAGGGCACATTATTCCTTCGTCACTCAACTCCTCCCAGGTTATTTGGAATATCGAACTGAAACTTGGCTCAGTAGTTGCACTATGGATGTAGATTCTGCCGAAGGTTTCGGAATTTTGATATGACCCCTAGGGGCTGGGCTGCATAGGTAGCCTAATGGCACAATATTCCTTCGTCACGCAACTCCTCCCAGGTTATTTGGAATATCGAACTGAAACTTGGCTCAGTAGTTGCACTAAGAATGTAAAATTCTGCCGCAGGTTTCGGAATTTTGATATTACCCCTAGGGGCTGGGCTGCATAGGTAGCCTAAGGGCACAATATTCCTTCGTCACGCAACTCCTCCCAGGTTATTTGGAATATCGAACTGAAACTTGGCTCATTATTTGCACTATGGATGTATATTCTGCCGAAGGTTTCGGAATTTTGATATGGCCCCTAGGGCCTTGGCTGCATAGGTGGCCTAAGGGCACATTATTCCTTCGTCACGCAACTCCTCCCAGGTTATTTGGAATACTGGACTGAAACTTGGCTCAGTAGTTGCACTTTGGATGTAGATTCTGCCGAAGGTTTCAGAATTTTCATATGGCCCCTAGGGGCTGTGTTGCATATGTAGCCTAAGGGCACATTATTCCTTCGTCACTCAACTCCTCCCAGGTTATTTGGAATATCGAACTGTAACTTGGCTCAGTAGTTGCACTATGGATGTAGATTCTGCCGAAGGTTTCGGAATTTTGATATGGCCCCTAGGGGCTGGGCTGCATAGGTAGCCTAAGGGCACATTCCTTCGTCACGCAACTCCTCCAAGGTTATTTGGAATACTGAACTGAAACTTGGCTCAGTAGTTGCACTTTGGATGTAGATTCTGCCGAAGGTTTCGGAATTTTCATATGGCCCCTAGGGGCTGTGTTGCATATGTAGCCTAAGGGCACATTATTCCTTCGTCACTCAACTCCTCCCAGGTTATTTGGAATATCGAACTGAAACTTGGCTCAGTAGTTGCACTATGGATGTAGATTCTGCCGAAGGTTTCGGAATTTTGATATGGCCCCTAGGGGCTTGGCTGCATAGGTGGCCTAAGGGCACATTCCTTCGTCACGCAACTCCTTCCAGGTTATTTGGAATACTGAACTGAAACTTGGCTCAGTAGTTGCACTTTGGATGTAGATTCTGCCGAAGGTTTCGGAATTTTCACATGGCCCCTAGGGGCTGTGTTGCATATGTAGCCTAAGGGCACATTATTCCTTCGTCACTCAACTCCTCCCAGGTTATTTGGAATATCGAACTGAAACTTGGCTCAGTAGTTGCACTATGGATGTAGATTCTGCCCAAGGTTTCGGAATTTTGATATGGCCCCTAGGGGCTGGGCTGCATAGGAAGCCTAAGGGCACATTATTCCTTCGTCACGCAACTCCTCCAAGGTTATTTGGAATACCTAACTGAAACTTGGCTCATTAGTCGCGCTATGGATGTATATTCTGCCGAAGGTTTCGGAATTTTGATATGGCCCCTAGGGGCTTGGCTGAATAGGTAGGGGCTGTGTTGCATATGTAGCCTAAGGGCACATTATTCCTTCGTCACTCAACTCCTCCCAGGTTATTTGGAATATCGAACTGAAACTTGGCTCAGTAGTTGCACTATGGATGTAGATTCTGCCCAAGGTTTCGGAATTTTGATATGGCCCCTAGGGGCTGGGCTGCATAGGAAGCCTAAGGGCACATTATTCCTTCGTCACGCAACTCCTCCAAGGTTATTTGGAATACCTAACTGAAACTTGGCTCATTAGTCGCACTATGGATGTATATTCTGCCGAAGGTTTCGGAATTTTGATATGGCCCCTAGGGGCTTGGCTGCATAGGTAGGCTAAGGGCACATTATTCCTTCGTCACGCCGCAACTCCTCCCAGGTTATTTGGAATAAAGATCTGAAACTTGGCTCAGTAGTTGCACTATGGATGTAGATTATGCCGAAGGTTTAGGAATTTTGATATTGCCCCTAGGGGCTGTGTTGCATATGTAGCCTAAGGGCACATTATTCCTTCGTCATGCAACTCCCCCCAGGTTATTTGGAATAACGATCTGAAACTTGGCTCAGTAGTTGCACTATGGATGTAGATTCTGCCGAAGGTTTCGGAATTTTGATATGACCCCTAGGGGCTGGGCTGCATAGGTAGCCTAATGGCACATTCCTTCGTCACACAACTCCTCCCAGGTTATTTGGAATACCGAACTGAAACTTGGCTCAGTAGTTGCACTATGGATGTAGATTCTGCCGACGGTTTCGGAATTTTGATATGGCCCCTAAGGGCTGGGCTGCATAGGAAGCCTAAGGGCACATTATTCCTTCGTCATGCAACTCCTCCAAGGTTATTTGGAATACTGAACTAAAACCTGGCTTAGTAGTTGCACTATGGATGTAGATTCTGCCGAAGGTTTTGGAATTTTGATATGGACCCTAGAAGCTGGGCTGTATAGGTAGCCTAATGGCACATTCCTTCGTCATGCATAGTTCTTTACATTACTATCACTCCCGCTACCAGTGAAAAGTATCTTATTAATACATATACATTTGATGTACAATGTACTAGTAATGCTCATTATAGTCATAGTTTATTTCTTTCAATTATTTGCCCTTATACTATCAAACACCAGAGTAGCGCGGGGATATGCAGCGTGGCTGCTTCGACTAGTTTTATTTTGTTTTTTCCCTTTCTTTTAGCACTGCTGGCGGAGTTTTAATTCCCAGAAGTTAGCCCGCTCCGGCACCAACACTTTTGAGTTGGTGAACACATCAAAGCTTTAAATTATCTGCTTAAATTTCCAAATTTTCTAAACTCTAAGGGTTTTCCTATCTCAGACATAGGTTGATCATCTTAGTAATAATTTGGTTCCCCAGTAGTGTTAAGCATTTTTAATATTTTTGGTAGAGCACCTCTGATGAGTCTTGAATAGACGAAACGCGCGTCAGGCGTAGCAAAATTTATTGTCTGGATCTTTGTTGTCATTTGTATTACTAACTTTGAAGCTATAAAGATGTATGTATTGAACATTTAATTATGATTTGATTTCGCTTGATTATATTTGGGTTTTAATATTTGCTGAAGCATGGGGTTCTTATTCCTTAATCACTCTTGATCATGTGATATTCGATCGTGAACCGGGAGGATTATATAGCTTTTACTTAAAATGTCTTTTACCGGTTTAGCACAGGCTTGCCAAATTATTTATCTGGCGGTCCGCCCCTTTCATCTTGTCATATCCTGCTCACGCTATTATCAACTGTGGTACATTACGCATGAAATACTTCGTTTTGGATAGTTTTGTATCGAGATTCCTGATTGGTCGCTTTACATTTTTCTAATGCGATTTAAACTTGTTTCTATCTAGAAATAATATCAAGTTCAAGATCAGATCCTGAACTCGAAACGAACAATTTCATACCAAATGTCCCAGGGGTGATGAATGAGTAAGCGAGAATGAACCCCTGGGTTTCTGAGGATGTAAAACGGTATTCTGTTAAGTAAAAAAAGCTTGCTTTAATATGCAAAAGGAAATTTGATTGGTTAAAAATATATATAAATATGAATCAAAACCATATCAAGAACGAATCTTTTCTGTAAAATATGTATTTTAATTTTAACAAATGTGTGCATCAAGGAAGTCAGTGTTGTTTGTTATAATAGTGAACACGTTACCTCTAATATTGATTTGAACGGAATCATTCAGCTGTAGTTCCACTTGATCTGGAATCAAACAATCAACATAACTTATTATTTTTAACATCATTACCATTGTAATCGAAGGTTAATATACCATAAACTTTGCCGAACGTTTTATTTGAATATGCAAAGAATTATCGCTATCATAGCCGATTCTCATAAAAAGTCACTGCAAGACCTCAAACGTGGATCAAATGATCCAGACAGGATAATCAAAGGGACGTTAAAATACCATTTGTTCGAAAGATTGAATACAAATTAAACTGGAAGCTTGGAGCCTGAATCGAGCTCACCTGGTCCTTTAGCTTTAAAGGTCTATTCTTTGTGTTATTACACCGACAAAAGAGCAAAACTTCTATAAGGGGTCATTTTACAACTTCCTCAGTTGATTACTCAATCAACTGAAGGTTAAAACAAGAGACAACTTATACTGCCAATGCTATAGGGAAAAAAGTGGCAAACCACTATGGCAAAGTCCATTAAAGATCACCTGACAACTTCAATTAAAAGGAACTAGTAAACGTAGTGCTAAATGAGCTGAACATTTAAGCAAGCAACAGCTTTTCTCTATCTGCAATAGTTTTCCTTCTAATGGCCAAAAACACTAATTTTTGCCTTTAAGGGGTTGTTACCCCTATAAGGGGTAATCTGACAACTTTGACCTTATGGAGAAGATTGTAGAGCTAAATTAGCTGAACATTTAAGTATGCAACAGCTTTTCTCTATCTGCAATAGTTTTCATTCTATAGACCAAAAACACTATTATTCGCCTTTAAGGGGCTGTAACCCCTATAAGGGGTCATCTGACAACTTCGACCATTGTAGAATTTTGTAGAGCTTAATGAGTTGAACATTTTAGCAAGCAACAGTTTTTTTCTATCTGCAATAGTTTTCATTCTATTGGCCAAAAACAATATTTTTCGCTTTAAGGGGCTGTAACCCCTATAAGGGGTCATCTGACAACTTTGACCATACGGAGAATTTTGTAGAGCTAAATGAGCTGAACATATAAGCAAGCAACAGCTTTTCTGTATCTGCAATAGTTTTCATTCTATAGGCCAAAAATATTTTTCGCTTTAAGGGACTGTAACCCTATAAGGGGTCATCTGACAACTTCGACCTAATGGAGCCTGAATCGCTGGTCTTGAGTTCAACCCTATGAAAACATTTTTTATAGCTAAATGAGCTGAATGTTTAAGTTAGAACAAGATTTTCTCCATCTGCAATAGTTTTCATTCTCATTAAGCAAAACACACTTTTATTCAATTTTTAAGGAGCTGTAACCACTATAAGAGGTTATTTGACAACTTCGACCCTATGGGGACTTTTGTAGAGTTATTGAAATAAGCTGTTTTCATTCTAAAGGCTAAAAAAATGAAAAACAATATTGTTCATCTATAATGGACTGTAACCCCTTTAAGGGGTAATCTGACAACTTTGACCTTATGGAGACTTTCGTAGAGGAGCTAAATGAGCTGAACATTTAAGCAAGCAACAATTTTTAAGGGGCTGTAACCCCTAAAAAGGGGCATCAATACAGAAGGGTTATTTTAATAACTAAGTCCTTTACATAGTTTGACGTTCCAAAACTTACATTGTCTTAGTATTGCTGAAGTTATCTGTTCATCCTGTCTGTTTATTTCTTCACTGTGTATATTCACTGTCTGTAAACAAACATTTTTTTAATTAAACCAAGACTTAATTCAGTAGACTTAAAAGAAGAGTAAATACAAAACTCGCATAACCAATAAACTTTGATAGTGGACCTGCAGAATTACATTCTCGAATTTTATTCAACAGCGTTTAAAAAAAGTTTTCAAATATCTGTTCCACTTTAAAATTTCCAAGTCCAAAAGGGCAACAAAGATTTAACTTAGAACAATAAACACAGAGATACGTCTCGCACAGCATGACAAAACTTAGATTTAAAGATGTCTATGCTAAAAATGACTACAGAACAGACGATTACTCAATTACATTATTCTTTACTGATGCAAATGCAACTGAATATGTAATATCAATGGTGTATCATTACTTGTTCATATGAAAATCGTAGAATGAAAAAAAAAAACATCAGCATTTTGCAAAAGAAGTTCGAGCTCTCAAAGTCAATAAACCATGATTGCGGGAGTATACAGATATAAATCCTCTTGATATTGATCTGTTCAGCAGCTTATGCACCCCGTACTAAATATCAATGATGTGTAGAAACTGCTTCATGTTGCTCCGACATAAAACAAAAAATGGTAACAGTTAAATCAGTATAAAATCCCAAAGTCAAACAGTCAATAGACCGTTATTGCAGAATCATACAAAAATCAAATAAGTATAAAATCCCAAAGTCAAACAGTCAGTAGACCGTTATTGCAGAATCATACAAAAATCAAATAAGTATAAAATCCCAAAGTCAAACAGTCAATAGACCGTTATTGCAGAATCATACAATAATCAAATAAGTATAAAATCCCAAAGTCAAACAGTCAGTAGACCGTGATTACAGGAGCATGGAAAAATCAAATCAGTATAAAATCCCAAAGTCAAACAGTCAGTTGACCGTGATTGCAGGAGCATGCAGAAATCAAATCAGTATAAAATCCCAAAGTCAAACAGTCAGTAGACCGTGATTGCAGGAGCATGCAGAAATCAAACCAGTATAAAATCCCAAAATCAAACAGTCAGAAGAAGGTGATTGCAGGACCATGCAGAAATCTAACCTGTATATATTCCCTATATATAAGTCAAACAGTCAGTAGAACGGGACTGCACGTGCATGCAGAAATAAACCCTTTTGAAGTTCATTGATTTTCATATATCTTTTTTTTATTTTCAGTTATTCTTCTTTATGAGAGATTTTGCGTCATGTAACCCGGTTTATTTCTTTTAAAATGCCAAAACCAAGTAAAGACCATTTCGATCTTCACTTTTTCTGGACTGTCCGCCTTGTATTGTGTTTTTTCTTTTCTTTGACAGCTGAGATTGATCCTCCAAGTCCGATAGTTTTGTTATTTCCTAAAATCATATTTTTAAGTATAAATATAATTTTTTTAAATATGCATTATAGGACAAAACACATTACCTATATCGCACCCCCTATATCGCACTTCTTACCCTATATCGCACCCCTTACCCTATATCGTATACCCTATATCGCACCCCTACAAAATATCAATATTTTATTCTATATGATATGGCAAAATTTGCATCACATGCTGTATTAACCCTCGACCTATATCATACCCCGGGCCGTTGGCCCTCGATTTGATATAGGTGTCTCGGGAAAATACAGCATATGATACAGATTTTGCCATGTATTATTCAGTATATAATATACCTTCAGTTGTTTAGAATTATAAAACAATATAATTGTATACAGAATAAAAACGTGTTATCTGCAAATAAAAGTCGGAAGAAGAGTGAACTCGAGTGCTCCAAGAAGGAGAATAATCAGTTCCAGATGGTGAAAACACACATATTACGTTGCCAAGAATCAATCTATTGAACGTTCAAGCGAATGAAGATTTAAGAGAAACAGAAACATAATATATCCTCTTTCTAGCACCTGGATCATAAAGTCAGTTTTAATGGTTTAGGATACCACAAACCTTGGAAAGTAACCGACAAAGTTAGCCACAAACAGGTAAAGAATCATCTTTTACCAAAATTACAAGTGGGTGTTGTAGATTGTGTCCATTATTTTAATATGATGTAAGGAGTCGTGGAAAGCTTCTGTTGAACGAAGAAGCTTTTGATCAGAATACAAAGATATTATTCAAGGTCAATACCCTACCTCTTCCAAAGTGTGTATTCTACTAGAATGATCTGCCAGAACTTTGTCTATATTGGTCAGTTCTGTCTGAAGTTTTTCTATTTGTTCCTGGTGATTTCCAGCGATAACATTGACATTCTGTACCATGGCATGTATCTGATCTCTTACAGTTGTTACCAGCTCCTGTTCTGGTGAACTTCCATTTATTATCTCCTCTCCTGTAAATATAAAGGTGAAAATCTCTTACTGTTGTTACCAGCTCCTGTTCTGGTGAACTTCCATTTATTATCTCCTCTCCTGTAAATATAAAGGTGAAAATAAAACGTATAATCTCCTTTAAAACATCATTTTAATAAGTTTTAAGTTGTATTACTTGTGGTTCATGTCATTTCTTAGGCCGTCTCCTCGTCCGATCGGCCATCTTGGATCTCGTCAGCCATTTTGCAATCACAAGTTACATGCCTAGTATGTAACAAACATACAGAAGGGTCATTCAATGGTCAGATCCCGAGTGACCACTGTCCACTACTAGCCGAAACAATTCATTAACGCCATATACACCTCGCGACCAGTCCAACGATATACGACAATCCCACCATTGAAGAAAAATAAGAAAATGTCACCAAACGGTCAAGTCCCAAATGACTACTGATCAACACAGTGCACTTCACTTACAAGACTGTGTCCTCTCAACACAACCGAAAAGAATCGGGCAAGATATATAAAAGATATGGGCCTTATACCGTGCGGTTACTTTACGAAATTACCTCGCCTTTTTAGAACACTGTCAAAAACCAGACGTTACGTCACGGAACCGGAAGCAAAATACGTACGAAAGCGGATGTGACGTCACGGACATGCGAATAAGAGGGGACGGCCTAGGGGATCGCCTGAAAAGCACGAGCATTTCTACTTAATTATTTATTAACATTACAAAACGAAGCTTAATAGTTATGCTTTATATGCACAATCCTGCAATAGGAATATTTACCCATATTACATGTAATATGATTAAGGCCCTGCCTTTTTAGCGAGCATCGAGAATACCTTTTAAAATAAATCCATGTGCTCGACTGGCTAAGTTTAACGTAAAGAGGGAACTTTTAAAAAAGGAATTAAATAGTAGCAAAGTCTGGCCCCATCCAACCCAAATCATATGCACTTGAGAAAGTTGTTGTTAAAATATCTGGGATCAATAACTACTTATTAAAAATTCAATTATTTGTGCAAATAATAAATCCTGTATCATTCTTGGACGACATTAAGCGGGGACGAAATTATCCATTTTATGGATTACGTGACGTCATTTCCTTGTCAGAGAATTTCGCGCTTCTTCAGCAGACCAACACAACATTCAGATTCTGTCCGGTTTTGTGAGATTTTCTGAGTATCAGTGTTTTATTTGAAGCATTGGTTACAGATGGTACATTAAGAAACCTGGCGGAAAAAACGGTAAAGTAAAAATATCATGCGGGACTCGGAGGAAAGTGATTGAAACCCCACAGGATGCCGGGACTCTTCTTTCATTTTCAGGTAAGAACCTTTTATTTATTATAATGAGTAGGTTTTATTCAGTAAATTTATGTAATTCTTTATCTTATTTTGTCCTGTTTTATCTTACTTAGAATTTAACAAAGCTTGGTCAGTATCGTGCATTTGGTACGACCAGTAAATGGGACGACGTTGCCAAAAGCTAGCTCGGTAATTTCCGGAAAATCGTTTTTCAGCGGAAAAGACCGAATGGTGTTAAAATAAAAATCTGTGTGTAAAAATAAACAAATGGATGAATGAGGGTTTTATCATTGATTTTGAATTCAATTTTTTTATTTTTGCATAACAGATTATGATGTATTTTTTATAAGCCCAGAGGGTTGATTGATTTACTTGCTCCGTGCCTATTATTTTTTTCACTCCGTAAAAGTAAACCTGTTCCGGTTTTATCGTCAGTATATTTCTGGCACATCTCAAAACATGCACAATGCCGTAGGGCTCGCATCTGCGATGCTCGCTATGAGTTATATGAAAGAAAGCAGGGTTTTTAGATGTTCTAAAAAACAAAGTTTCTTAAAACTTTTATTGGTAACATAGAGGCTCCAAGAAGTCTGAACCGCTCACCTAATCTCTACTGCATAAAATTCTTGCCTAGTGTGCAATATGGTCTACATGCACCTTGTAAGTAACATTCAAGAAATTAGTTATGATAGAAAATACTCAAAAGATCAAGTACACAAATTAAAGTCTCAAAAACTTCCAAAAAAATTGGTTAAAATTGATAGAAACAGTAAAACATTAAACATTCTTTAAATGTGCCTGTCCTAAGCACGGCCACCAGACGGTCAAACGAGCGAAAGTCTGTTAATTTACCTGTAGCATGGAGATAAATGCGCCAGAAGTCTGTTACTCGAGTTGGTCAAAGACTGTTAATAAAATGTTATCGAGAAAATACCCACAGGTAAGTTGCATTTTTTATTATTTTCATTTTTATAGAATCTTATTTGTAAAACAAAATATGTCTGACAAAATGGTTGCTCGTTTTGCATTGATATACAAAATTGCGTTTTGATTGGATTTAAACGAAAGAAGAAATTTAAGAAGGCGTCTGACTCAATCGAATTTATATATGTGTACACAATATTCCGACATAACAATTTTATCATTTTCTGTTGTTTTTTTCAGTAATTTTACACAAAATGATTGTGTTATCGTTTGTGATGTGTGAAATGGTCTCATAAGATTCTAAGCTCAAAATATTGTACGTTTTCGTGTCTTACAAATGAAGATATTGATTGTTATTGAAAATTCGGTCGGTTAATGAGTCATGTCAAATGAATTTTGGTCTGTTAACAGGTCGGTTACGAATAAATCAATATAGATTGCAGCTAGCGATCTGATCTTGAAGGTTCACAAAAATCTTAGTGTTCCTAACTTAATTTTATTCCTCATTACCATGTATCTCTTTAACATGTTCCCCATTTCCACTTCTCGATACTTTATGTGAATGCTCAGAAACATATTTCCTTAATTTGTTTTCTTTTCTCTGTCTTATTCATCAAAATGCAATCTAAAAATGCATTTGTTTTTTTTATTTTTCCAGATTAGAAAATGAAAAGAAAAAGAAATTCGAATTTTGGAAAGAGAGAGTTTCTATGGAAAAAAAAAAGAAAATCCTAGAATGAAAACCCTATTCACGGAATAAAATTTATAATCCTCAAAGTAAAAATATTTTTTTGCTTCCAATGTATGGTGAATACATGTACTGTTACAAGTACTATTGTCATTTAAGACCAAACATAAGAATCTCCGTGTTTCCTGTTACATGTTTGAGAACAAAAATATGTCCAAAAGACATAATGCCCCATCTCGCAACATTTATTTTTTTTCCGCAATCACTAAAGCATCATCATGGTTGCTAAGGCAGTTGTCCGTCAGATGGAATGGACTTTAACCATTCTTCTATAAGTGGTCATTCATGTGGAAAATATAGGTCAATGCCAGCATCCGAAGCATGCATTGTGATAATCATCACTTGGTTCACCTACCATACCAATATGGTT
Source organism: Arcuatula senhousia (assembly GCA_963971305.1). NCBI lineage: Eukaryota > Metazoa > Mollusca > Bivalvia > Mytilida > Mytilidae > Arcuatula > Arcuatula senhousia. The sequence goes on from OZ020305.1 coordinate 5,381,078, forward strand.
GCTATGGCACTTGTCAGTAAGAAGAAATGGACTTTAACCATTCTTCTGTTAGTGGTCATTCATGCGGAAAATATAGGTCACAACCAGCATCCGAAGCATGCAGTGTGCTTAGCATCACTAGGTGCACATACCATAACAATATGGTTGATGTGGCACTTAATTGTCAGTAAGTGGGAATTTGGAAATATAGGGATTCGGGACGGACAGATGAACGGACAGACGGACGAACGGACCTGAACACTATATGCCCCTCTACTTTTGTAGATGGGGCATAAAAATAGAGATTGTAGGTAGGCATTATTTTGTACATTTTTGTTCTTACCTTAAGAAAATGAAGAGCATAATAAAAGTTAAACAGTGCTTAAGCAAAATATGACAATGGAAATGTTAGATTAGGCATGAAAATAGGGAAGGTAGGGAAACAGGAAACACATGTTTTTATTTGGCCCAATATATTGGCATCCAATTACACTCTAGGGTATAACGAAAACAAGTCACATTTTCGTTTCTAACATAATGAAGAAATCTGATAAATTACTCGCAAATATAAAGCACTATATGCATAGATGCGTACGCATTATATTAAAATCGAATTGGGATAATAACACTCTTAACAGACAGTTTTTACTTTGACTTACTCTTTAACCGACATTATCTTCAGAGTTTATTGAAAATCCTGTTTTAAAAAAGACGGAATAATACAAATATCTCCAAATGTACCCAGTATTATTCTGGGGTGTAAGATTAACAATTATGATACTGATATTTCCACTTTTCGGAGTAAATAAATTTGAAAAACTCAGAAATTCTGTTTTTGAACATGTTTTTTTCTTCTACCTCTCCTATCGCCTTTTCATTTTATTTATAACTCCGTTGACAAAGATTTTGCTTTTTGCGTCCATTCAATCCGCTAATGATAATCATTTTGTCAGACAGTTTTTGTTTTCGCCAAAAACAAATCATTATTTCAAAAAAGTAATGATTTTGTACATAAAAGCCTTTTAAAACTTATATTTACTCTTAACAGTCATAGAACCGACTCGAGTAACAGACTTCTGGCGCATTTATCTCCATGCTACAGGTAAATTAACAGTCTTTCGCTCGTTTGACCGTCTGGTGGCCGTGCTAAGCCAAGAATCTTTATCAAAGCTGATCTTTATATATATCATCGAATTTATTGTTTATTTTTTTTGTCAAGAAGAGGGTCTTTTATTTGCACTTTAGGTTTTGGCTTGAATCATATGTATTTTTTCAATCCAGGGACAATCGCAAAATAGCGAGCAGCGACCACTGAAGGCTGCTGGGTGTTTTCCATTGTGGATTTGTTATATTGTCTTATATTGTAGGTTGTGTCACGGACACTTATTTCACATCTCATTATCTTCTATCTGAAATGGTTGATCTGACAATTTTGACCGCAATTAGAAAAATGATCAAGAGAAAGTCCTTCTTTATTTATAAGTCAAATGAATGAAAAAGATAAAACAAATAAATTTACATGTATAAGAATTTTTTATGTTATTTATTTGAAATTGCTTGTAAAAACATGGTGAATATCTATGATTTCTCTCTTTCCAGAAAATGGACAATATTTGGGTAATGTTTTCAATGTTTAGATGCCAGCGACTACTCAGACCACAGTTGTTGTTTATGAACTTTAATTTGCATTATAAAATGATAATGAATCAGTCGAGAAATTCATGGTCTACGTTGTCGTTGATCATGAAAAATAACAAAATAAGCATGAAAAATGAAATTTTTCGACGAGTTTTGTTACTTTTTACTACTTTAGGCCTCTATAAAATTAAAATTACGGTAGATGATGGAAAATGTTTAATATCGTCAAAAAGTTTAATCACCTAACTTGATACCTTAATGATATTTTAATAATTTAATTAGGATTTGCTTTTGTTTTTTAATATGGGGGCCAAATATGGCCCTTACTGTACCTTGTCCTTTTTCCTCTAGCATGAACGGTTTTCACGATAAGCTTCGAGCAGGTAAAGCCAAAAAAATGGTATTAAATCAATGCTCTATTTTTAGCAACACTGGCCATATTGGTTTGTCGGTGTGCATAAAATTCACAAACTTGGTAAAAGACATCCTATACCATGTGTACAAAAGCAACCCCTTTTAATTAGTGGTTTCGAAAAGAAGATATTTGAAGAAATGCTTACTTACGACGGAACGTAGTGATGACAATTATTGATTTATTTAAACAAATATTACTCCAATTGTTGCAAGCTAATTTTAAGAGGACCTTTCATTTTCTCAAAAGTATGAACTCTGGTTTATGCAAAGTTGATGGTTCAATAAGGACAAAAAATCAATTGACAATATACAAACCATGACCAATCCATCTATTGAACAGAAGGAAAAGTTCATCATCATCATCTCTGGGTAGCTGTAGACTTCTGAGGAATTTTTCAATAAGTTTAATACTGTCCTTATACTTTGTACCATTCCACTCAGTAAAGTTACAATGAGCCCAGGGGTTTCTCAGCTCTTCTCTAATCTAAAAATCAGTAATACATGTGATCTGTAATCCTTAAAACATAAAGGTAGGAAAGCAGCAACTAAGAAATTTACAAAGAAATTAAGTGATAGCTATACAATATATGATAATAATGCAAACACAAGCAGTAAATATTCATGCGGTTATTCAACATACAAGGAAGGAGAATTAAACATTCACGTTAAGCAAAAATTTCGTTCAAGAACATACAGACACTATTGTCTCTTCTAAGACCCTGTTCACACTAGCCGTATTTGAATCGATCGCAATCGATTCAATTCTATTTTTGCTGTTCAGATTGGACAGAGATCGATTGCAATCGATCCTTTTTGGTCCGATAAAGGCCGATGAAATATATGGTCTAAAAATGATCGATTCAAATTGAAACGATTGCGACGCTGATGTGAACAATTTGAATCGATTGCAATCGGTTCTACACAGACAAAATGTGGACTGCGTTAAACGTGCGTCTGACGTACATTAAACACATGTCATCTGACGCATATTAAATTGGTGTTTCTAACCGTGTACGTTTGACGCACGTTAAAAAATTATCTTGGCAATATTTTTATTCAATAATAAAACACACTAAATAAATAACTAACCAATTTCATACATTTTAGGAAACTATACGTCTGACGTATGGTAAACGTATGTTTGACGCACGTTTAGATAACGTACGTCTGACATATGTTTTGACAATTATTTGACGTACCTTTACCGTACGGCGGTTAGAAACATATGTTTAACGTACATTTATACACTACATCAGACGCACGTTTATACAAACTTATGTCAGATGTATGTCTAAATTTTGCCTGTATAATGCTTGAAAATGATCTCCGTCCAATGTAACAGCAAAAATAGAATTGAATCGATTGCGATCGATTTAAATACGGCTAGTGTGAATACGGTCTAAGTCTTATGGAAGTAGTTTGATAAAATCGTCATCAGATAAATTATTTACGTTACTTACAACAGATTTATATCTTTCCCAAATATCTGTATACCAAATGCATTTTAAAACAAAGTGTATCTCAGTTTCAACCTGATTTTTACAATATTTACAGAAACGTTGGTTTGCAGGAATAGGTGGTCTATTATACCTCCCTGTTACAATAGCTAAAGGGTTAGCACTAATTCTAAGCTTTGATAAATTTGCACGAAGTTTTTAATCTAGACCAAAGACAAGATACTTCTGTAGTTCGAACCCAGATCATATCTTGCTATAAAATCGAGGTTTTCCAGCTTCATTTATTTTAATATGTGATAGTTGATTAGCTACTCTCTCTCGAACTAATATTTAAGAACTCATTTGATTTTATTGCATGAGATTTTAATTCAAAAGTTGATTGCATTTGGTTTACAAATTTGGTAAGTGATGAAATACTCGTGTTCTGAAATGTTTTGTCCTCCTTATATGCTGAATGTAAAATGTTTTAGACATTACTCTTATCAACATTTTATTGTAAGTTTTCTAATCTGTTTTAATAAATGAACAGAAGTTTTAAAATCTTTAAACACAGCGGATATAATCCAAGTTCTACATGTATAGCTAAATATTAAGTCTTACCATGAACACCAAGAACAGATTTCTTAATCATATTTTGTATTTTTTCGAAGGACAAGCTATCTACGCTTTCTAATTTTATCTTGTAATCTGAAATCCATATCTCCGAGCCATATTTTATGATGGAGAAATAACCGAGTCATATAATTTAATCCAAGTTTTGACTGAAAGATCTTCTGCGTTAGGAATTTTAGATTTGAGCCCAAAGAAATCTTTTCTTGTCTTTTCAGAAAGATATTCTGAAGCTCTAGTTTATTTGCCACTCGAAAAAAAAATTCCCAAGTATTTATATTCTTGGACTGTTTCTATTTGATTACGGCCGATATAAAATTGGGTGTTTACCTCGGACGACCTTTGTTTTTTTTTAGAAAGTTATTACTTTAGTTTTCTTGGTGTTCACATCAAGATTCCAACGATTACAATATGATTCTAAATGGAATCATCCGAATAAAGCAAGTCATTTAATTTAGTATTATCAATTGTAGCTGGAGATGTCTCAGAATTGTTTTCAAAACAAGATGAAATATCATCAATGAAAATATTAAATAATGTAGGACTTATAGAGCTATCTCCTTGTTTTACTCCAAGTGTTCCCCTGAAAGGATCGCTGTAGTTGATACCAGATTTACAGGAGAATTCAGTATTGGAATGTAAATTTTTAATCATGTTTAGGAATTTTCCTCCTATCCCATTTTCAGTCATTTTATAGATAACATGTCTTCTTACAACACTGTCGAAAGCCTTTTTAAAGTCAACAAATCATAATAATAGATATATGATCATTGCATGCAGTGGTTCCATAGCCACTTCTTAAGCTATCTTGATTTGGACTTATTAGATTATCATGTTCAAGGCAATTTGATAGTCTGTACAAGGCAATTTGATAGTCTGTATTGTAGTAAAAAAGTAAATTTCTTCCGTAAATGACTATTTTCAGTGTGAGATGACCAGGTTGAGATGCGAGCACGTGCAGCGATCTCACACTGGTCAATAAACCAATAATAACCGCTGTTACTGATATTGATCGATGATGTCGACCAATGAAATGCAATGATATTTAAAATTTTCAGTTTTTAGAATGAAGCCACCTATTAAAGGTTTCAGAATATAAAAAAATATTTTTTACGGAAGAAATAGGTACTTACACGCGTTCTTGGAAAACCGGCAATGATCTTTCACTCGTGATAGAATTTTTTGGGTCTTTTGGTTCGTTCCGCTGCGCTCCACTCACAAAAAGACTGAAAAATTCTATCACTCGTGAAAGATTATCCGGTCTTTTCCAAGAACTTAAGTAAGAACCTATAAAACTTTCCTAAGCAACTAGTTATAGAGATTCCCATGTAGTTGTAACAGTCACTTTGGTCACCAAATTTATAAATGGATGAGATCAGGGAGTGGTTCCAAGCTCTAGGGAAAACACCACCTTCAAGATTCCTATTAAATAGTTTAACTAAAGTTAGACAAATTTATTACTACCAGACTTTATAAATTCATTTAAGATCATGTCTGTACCTCCTTTCTTTCCATTTTTCAGTTTTAAGATGCCCTTTTTTATTTCAGCACAGTTAAAAGGAATATCTATGAGTTATAAGTCAGATCGTTGCTGATGTTTTCGAAACTAGACTCTTGGGTCTTTAGTTTATCAGTTAATAAATCTTTATAATAATTTATCCAATCCACATCTGAAATGGAACTTGCGGGTTGATTTATCACGTGTTTTGATTTTATCAAGAGATTTCCAAAACTGTTTAGAGTCTTTGGGATCTAACTGATTGATCTTTTCAATAAATGAATTAAAATTTGTAAGATACACAGTTTTGAATTTTAATCAGAGTATATGGAAATCAAAAGTCGAAAGTTGATAGAACTATAAAATATAAAGACCCATCATGCATGTTGTTTACCAGGAGAAGTCTAGTTTCAAGATGATTGATTTGGTTCGTTTTTTTTAACCTTAGGATAATAGGAGACAAAAAATTGAAAAAGAGTATTCTTTCCATGCATATACATGTATGCATGTACAAAAAAATGTGTAACAATAACTATTTTTTACCTTTTTTTTTCTTTTCGGTTTTGCCACTGTCATTGTAGTCCAAATTTAGTTTTCTATGAAAACTTAAGTATTCGTTTTTTTTAAACGTGTAAAGCTAACATTTTCTTAGGTGTACACAGCTATGGCCAGAGCCAAAAGCTCAAATGAGATAGAAGTTTCCAAGAACTAATAAATTGAACCAATTAAGAAAAAGACTAGTTTTAAATATTTTTCCAGATGTAAAGAAAATGTTAGTCCAAAGCAACGTATAACTCGCATATCTTGAGTTTTAAATATTGTTTTTTTATATTCATGATATACAAACCTTTCTGGCTGCAACTTTTACTTTCTGTTGGAAAACACCTATGTTGATAATCATTCCAAGTAAAGCAGACGAGTCACAGCTGTCATCAAATGCTGTATAATGAGCCATGTGGGTCAGTAGAAACAACTTTGACAGGTCAACGGGGCTGAGTACTCTGTAGTCATAGTTTTGTCTCTGGTTACCATAAGCAATCTTGTTGTTGTTAATAGGTTCATAGTTAAGTCTTCTTGTAGGCCCGCTTGTAGTTGGCTGTGGATATGACATCAATTGTTTTGGGTACTGCTGAGTGTCAATTGATTTTGATGACTCTAAAGTTAGCCAAAGCTTGTCTAATTCTGGCTTTACATATTTCCGGAGAACTGGTGTAACTATTTTGTGAAGATATATTCCCACGAACAACCATCTCTTTTGATTTCCCTCCAAATCACATTTATTTGCTGAGAAAGAAAAAAAGTATGTTTATTGTACGTGTTCATTTGATTAAGTTATTTTCATACCAATAACTTTAGCTACTCCAACTGAAAGTTTTAATTTTCAAACTTATTAATCATAGCAACTAAAAACGATAGATATCTGCTTCAGAAAGACGAATTGATTATTGTTATTCAAAAAAGTTTTAAAATATATAATTTGATATAAAAGTTTTAAAAAATGAGATTTTCCACTTCCTCTAAGTTTTTTTCTTTTCCGATCAGTCGAATATTCTACTGTTCTACCCCATAGCTATGGGTTTTAACTAGTTCCCGAAATTTTTAAACCTAGAATTACGGCACTTTGGTCGTTGTAAGGTTCTTGTAAGCACAGTTATAGTATTTATGCGGATGTTAGATTAAGGTCATAATTGTGTGTTTATATATACCTTTCCTTGAATTTTCCAGCTCTTCTAACACCTCTGGTTTCAGAGGATGTGATGCTGTTGCCATTGTAGGTATTGTCAAGTATTTGTTATTGACATTTGATCTATGTATTTAATAGCTACAATAAAAAGGTAATTATAAAATTCACTAGTGATCGTAATTATTTAAACATCTCGGTCACTAAAAACAGAATCTGAGGTGCATTTGAATACGATGTACATTTATCATACATCAAACTATCTTTCTATCATAATATCAAAACACAAGCAGAAATAAGCCATATATTGTTTTGAAAGTTGCTTGACAATTACTCTGTAGAGCTGTTGATCTACAAAAAGCTTTTCAAAAAAGCTGACTCTTTCGTTTGTATTTATTTATATGTTGAACATGTTGTTTAAAAGATGAAACTACATGTATATTAAAAAAGTTGTTTAAAAAGGTATATTTCTATAATAATAATTTCTTATATGTCTTACAACGTCTACAGGATTGTCTGATATGAAATATTTAAAAAATATGTCCGTTAAATACTAGAATAGCGTTAAAATATGTGAATTCCTAAACAAGATGTTCACATGGATTGACTGATCGGTGGATGATTATCAGAAGAGCAGCACCTGGCCGTGTTCAGATGAGGACTGGTTACTTTAATGCTTTAACTTGGCCTATATTTTCGCGAGCCCTTAGGCTCGCGCAGTTAAGTATTACTGAGTTTTGTAGTCTTGCACGTGAAGACGCTTTAACTGATGAGCGAAAAGATTAGAAATGCTATAGTCTTTCGGCAGCTTATTAATTAAAGATTCGGATGTCCTCTTGATATCTTATCTCGTCTATCTATGAATATGTTGTTTGCTAGAATTAGCCAGTTTGCATAATATTAAAAGCAAAAGGGGCGAAATTTGACGATATTAACCGCTCAAAATAAAAGAATATAAATTTAAAATCAAAGAATTGTTTAGAAAGTGAACCACATTTTAAAAAGGAAATTTAAAATAAATAAATCATAATAAAAAATAAAAAAATTAAATAAAACATTAAAGGATAAAAATAAAACTGAAATCGAAAGAGGTCTGTCGACAAGCCTCCTATGTTATTGGAGTAGTCAGAGTACATGGGATTATTGCTAGGAATATAAATGTGCAATTATAAAATCCGGGTAAATTTTACCTAATGAGGTGAAATTTAGCAGAATGGAGTACTATTGTAAAAATTGATGATGCCGCAAAGCAAAAAAATTAACATTTTGATGGAACCAAAATTGCAAACCCTTCCTACCGGGATGTGTGGTTGGAATTGGTGAAAATGACCAGTCAAATGTCATAAATGTAATAAATAATTAACTTGGAAATTATCATTTGATATCCGGGTATAAGATTAATTAGTTTCCTCCAGTTGGGTGATCATATGATACATATTAAATGGGAGTACGAGATGAATTTGAGCAGAACTGAGGAAAAGTAAACTAAATTTTGTGCCCATCCTTTTCTAGCCTATAGAAATATATACTTGCTTCCGAAATTTGCCAAGGGTAGATATTTTAAATTAAAGTTAGCGCGCGGCAAAATTACAATTGTCTAACTGTATTAAACGTAGATGAATTATTTTGACAACTGACGAGAACTGAAACTTTCTTAAATCAGTGTACAAAACTGTAAGTAAATAATAAATACAGCAAGGTTAAAAAAACCATAAAAAATACCCAGAATTAGGGTAACTATTCAAGCTCATAAAATCATAGTGATTTATGAAATAAATTTTTCAATCACTAAATTTGAGGGAAGAAGAAATGACATCAGCAATATACTTACTTTTACATACTTTAAGAAACCTTATAAGAATTTTTATTTAACTTTAATGCACCTATCGTATTTTTATGCCACAACATGTCGGGGATAAACAGTTATACCAATGTCCACGCATTGCCGGTTTCCGTTCGTTAAATAGAAAGTAAATTGAAACTGCGCGGAGTTCCTTCAAAACGTCAGTGTACGTTTGTACCCAATTTGTTCAGCAAGCTTTTCCCAGCAATGGTTTGTAATCTGACAGGGTTATATACATTTTTGAAGAATGATACACTGTATGTTCTAAGAAACTTTCAAACTTGTCGGACTTCTACTTCCTGTTTCTTCCAAACGAAAATATACTGTGAAATTTCCGTCAAGCTCTTCTTAGAAATCGAACATGAAAGCGATTTGGAATTTGTATTTCAAATGATTAAAATAGAAGCTAATTTACTACATGTACTATACAAAAATTCAAATTTTACAAACAGAAAGCTAAAAGTTCAAATCTTCGACTGAACGGTCCAAGATAGATTTTTGGGTATTCGTATAAATAAGTGATATAGTCTCTGTACAATTGAAACCGAAGCCAAAAAAGCACCACAAGCAAAAAATCATGAAATTGAACATAGAGAAAGTACTTGACACCACCTTTAATGGTAAACCTGCAGTAGTTAAAAGAACATTATATAATAGAAGGTCGGTATGACATGTCTGAATTTTTTCAATCACATGTCCATCTAACCATCACTTACTTTTCATACAACTCCTGTGCAAAAACTAAGAATTTTACAAGCGCAACATTTTTGGTTGTAAATGGAATTACCTTTTTAACATTTTATTATAATCCAACTGATTTGTTTCTTAAAAAGAAAGTACGTAAAATGTACTTTGTAGTGATATATCACCAGTACAGTTGAATACTAAAAATGCTTGAAGTGCTTAAGTAGACGATAAAGAGATGTGGAATAAGTCTACGCGACACAACAAACATTAAAGAAACGACAATTTAAAAATCACAATGAAAAACAGCTAGCAGTCTTCAACATGACCAGAGGTCACAGCTCGCTGTCTTGCATTGGCCCTAGACTAAAAATACAATACATAACATTCAAACAAATCCCTAGATTATCAAAGAAAGACCAATTTCTGGACATAAAACAAAAAAAACCCAGATAGTAGACAAGGACAAACAAAAGCTTTGACAATGATTCCTGGCTTAGGACAGGCACATATAAAATGTGGCGGGGTAAAACTAGTTTTTTGGGCCCAACCTTCCCTCTATTGTTTATCTTGTACAAAGCACAAAAATAACACACTTTAAAAATCAAATCGATAAAAGTTCAATTCACCAAGAGAAAACCTGAGACAAGAGTACTATACTAGAACAACAAAACGTAGAGGAACTCCCCTCAGAACACTCGCAGGTACTGACAGCTAGCTAAGAAGCATTTATCGACAGATGTAAAAAAAAATCAAACATATTGATTCTATATCCAACATAACACTTCAAACAACTAATGGTTTAGTATTATTTCATCACACAAAACCGACATATTTGATCGCAATACACTAGTCAAAAGTAAAAGATTATTTTTTTAGAGTTACTATCAAATTATCAATATTTCTATATACAAAAAATACCAAATTTAAAGATTTTTCTATAACTTCCAACTTGTATCCTTTCTCTAATAAGTTTTTAAGTCAAATTACCATGTCCAATGGGTCCTATACGTTTATCGCATTTGCTGCACGTTACGAGTTTTTTTATCGAGAAAGTGGCACGTTACTGAGTTCATTCGGGCACGTTAATCAAATTTATCGGAGAATTTTCACAAAGTCTAGTATTATTTTGTTTATATTATGTTTTAATGAAAAATAAAGAAATTTTTAAATTACATCTGTCGAAAAAATATATCTTTCTTCCCATACATATATAATCAGAACACAGGATTAAGGTCTCCTTTATCAGTAAAACGAGGATTCGTGTGACTCAACCTAAAATTTTCAATGTCATTTTTTAGAACGGAGTAATGTTTTTTGCCTTGGAAATCTGTATTGTTGATAGAACAATACAACCAAAAATAGATTATTAAAGATAACATGCTTATGCATCATTCTAGAAATTTTGACATTGTTTTCTTTTGTAAAAATGCTTTATATGTCCATTTTTCAACATTGTTAGGAAAATTTGGTCCGTTAATGAGTAAGCGACAGCAAAACTCAACCGTTAAAACTGCACGTTAATGAGTTAATGTAATGATTATAGTAAAAGCGATAGCTTCTTTTTAATCCTTGTTTGAAACTTACTCTTGTGCATGATCTTGATATAGCACCACTCAATTCAACTATGCTCGTGATTATATACCCGATACGCATATGATTTGATTTAAAACATTTTTATGCATAAGTTGATTGTATTTTCATTAAAAAAAAACAAATCAAGGATTAATTCTTTAATTTGATGCTATTTATCATATTTTCAGATCATGAAACGCCAAAAAAAAAAAAAAAAATGGGAGCAAAAAATATCCGGAGAAAGAAAAGTCGTTTTGAAAAAGATTGCTTTATTGTGGTTCTGGTAGAGGATGACCACACAACACAATGACCACTCAACGATTGTACTCATCTTATATGTATAAATCTTGTGTTTGTATTGCAACAACAACCGAAACTAAAATGACCTTATGTTGTCAATCCGCGAGTGAGACGTGGCACTCTGTCACGGAAATCATGATATACTGCACATAATCAATTGTGGAACGTAAGATTCATAAGGCGAAGCTAAGAAAATATTTCCATACCCAGGTGAAAGTTGACTTAGAGGAAGTTAGTGGAGACGTTTGTCTGAGAGTTTTGCACAAAGTCTAGCTCGGTGTCTATTTAGAAATGTACATTTAAATGTGAAAATATGAAGCTATCTTTGTTGAATCTGTATTGTGAACACTTGTGGCTGCAAAGATCTAAAGTGGCAATTTATACTGAGTATATCTTCACGAAAAAGTGGAAACTTTTAATCAACATTGAGACAAAGTTCTTTGCAGTCAATTCAGATGTATGCAGATAATAATATTTAAACAAGTCTTGATTGACTGCAGGAATTCACATCTTAAAAAAAGGATTAATAGTCTAGTAGATTGACGAGTCATAAAAAAGATTTTTTTTCAGATGCATTTAGTTATCGATGATCATAAAAGTCCGTTTCATACAAGTTGTAATGTACCAGTGAAAGTACATAGGAATTTATGGGATGGTTGTTTATTTTAGAACACCATTTATATGACGAAAGGTGAAATGGGAGTCGACAATTCTTTTGTTTTGTCAAATTGATTGTAAAATGTCCGCTATATATGGATTTTTTTTAAAAAGGCAATTCGTGCCAACTGGGTGCCGATCTTTTTCTGAAAACACTCTATCAAATTGTAAGAATATTTTTCTATAGGAAAAGTTATAAGCACTTCGATTATTTGCCCTTCTCCACATTTCTTAATTTTACTGGACTCGACAAAAAATATCTTAGCATAATCGAAGAAGCAGAGGTACCAATGGGGCATCCGAATGCCTAAGTCCGAAAGGGCAGAACTAGAAACAAACCCAGGACAGGATTAAAAAAACAGACAACATATAAAACACGGAAAAACAACTTAAAAAAATAACAACTCGACCTCTAGTTGTGAACTCAGAGTCTCTGGATTAGTAAGCGGTTCCTGCCTGCTATAGAACACTTAAAGAATTGTGTACCTGCGTCTGTCATTCTTTAAAAAAAACTTGTTTAACTAGCATTTCAAAACGAGATTATACTATACATGCGGAATTTAAATGTATATTGAGGGGAGGGGGTGAACATGATCATAATCTAATTATTATTTCACGGTGGTAATATTTTTTTTTCACACCAAAAAGCGACAGAATTACATCAATCAAATTATCAACAATACTTTAATTGCTTAACTGATTTGGAAACGTGTGATGCAAACCTTGATGTAAGACGCCAATCAAGAAAAACATATTGTATTCGATCATTATGAAATGTTCGGCTACTCTTTAACGGGTTTAAAACGCCGAATGAAATCATTAACGGCAAAACAATGAACAAATAATACGTTTTTAACGTAAAATATGTATGTAACCTATATCTATTACTCAACATGGTGTGTTGATCTTTTGCAATCGTGAACCACCCAAAAAATTAATTGTTATCTGTAAGATAGGGTCTGAAATTTACTATTTTCCTGGTTGATGCATTATAAAATACGATTGTAGCAACACGCTTTCAAATTTATGAAATATTAACTCATTGAAAACCTTTTTCTTTTTCACCATTGGATTCAGAAATAGCTACGATTTAGACAGTGACATTTATTTTTTTTTCAAAGACTCCATATATTTTGTCAAAACTGTGTTTTGTACAAATTTAGACGATTTTACTCGTAACGCACCGACTCACTAAACGTTTAACGTGCCATTCTTAGACCGAACCTTGGTTAATTATTATTAACGTGCAGAAATCTCGATAAACGTATATGACCCCTTGATGTCAAGATGATTGTTTTTTGAATTTACATAACTTATAAACTACATTTTATGAAAGCTTATTTGGGTCACTTTATGTGGTGCCACATAAAAAAAATCAACACAAATCGTTCCCACGATTTGTCAATTCGTGGCCACGAATAAACAAATCGTTCCCACGATTTAACAATTCGTGGCCACGAGAAACAAATCGTTCCCACGATTTAATAATTCGTGGCCACGATTTGTTGAAAAACAAATCGTTCCCACGATTTAACAATTCGTGGCCACGATTTGTTGGGTAAACAAATCGTTCCCACGATTTAACAATTCGTGGCTACGAGAAACAAATCGTTCCCACGATTTAGCAATTCGTGGCCACGATTTGTGGAGAAACAAATCGTTCCCACGATTTAACAATTCGTGACCACGATTTGTTGGGTAAACAAATCGTTCCCACGATTTAACAATTCATGGCCACGATTTTTCGGGTAAACAAATCGTTCCCACGATTTAACAATTCGTGGCCACGAATAACAAATCGTTCCCACGATTTAACAAATCGTGGCCAAGAGAAACAAATCGTTCCCACGATTTAATATTTCGTGGCCACGGTAAACAAAACGTTCCCACGCTTTAACAATTCATGGCCACGAACAATTCATTAATTCGTGGGAACGATTTGTTAATTCGTGGCCATGAATTGTTTAATCGTGGAAACGATTTGTTTCTCAACAAATCGTGGCCACGAATTGTTTACCCAACAAATCGTGACCACGAATTGCTAAATCGTGGAAACGATTGGTTTCTCAACAAATCGTGGCCACGAATTGTTTACCCAACAAATCGTGGCCACGAATTGTTAAATCGTGGGAACGATTTTTTAAATCGTGGGAACGATTTGTTAAATCGTGGAAACGATTTGTTTCTCGTGGCCACGAATTGTTAAATCGTGGGAACGATTTGTTTATTCGGGGCCACGAATTGTTAAATCGTGCGAACGATTTGTTTACTCAACAATTCGTGGCCACGAATTGTTAAATCGTGGCCACGAATTGACAAATCGTGAGAACGATTTGTGTTGATTTTTTTATGTGGCACCACATAATGTGACCCAAATAAGCTTTCATAACATTTCCATAGAATTCGGGATGTGATATTCCTTTTACAACAAAAAACGACGAGTAAAGTTAAAATTTTCAATAGGATATCCATATTTATGAACGAATTTAGTAAAAGATTTGACTAATTTGTGGTATCGATAAAGTAATATATAAGCTTTTGAACTTAAAAAGAACAACTTATTTCTCAGTCAACTCTAAATATATATATATGCTCAACCAATTTCCGACTCTGCTGAACCAATTTCCATGAAAGTTGATACATTTTTGCCGCATGTACAACAAATATTTATCAATACATTGATTTGAACTGGATACCTAAACTTCACAAAAATCCGTACAAAGAAAGGTATATAGCTGGATCTTCATCATGTTCAACTACAGAGCTGTCCGTTCATTTAACTAAAATCTTGTCTGCTGTCAAAGAAGGTCAACAAGCATACTGCGACACTATTTATAATCGTAGTGGAATTAACCATATGTGGATTTTGAAGAACTCAAATGATTTGTTAGATCATTTTAAATCTAGATAATTTTCTGAGGTTCACTCTTTGAAAACGTTCGATTTTTCAACTTTATACACTACCTTGCCACACGAAAAACTAAAATGTCGCCTGAAAAAACTTCTCGAAAAAGCCTTTTCAAACTCTAGGAATTTTGTTGTTTTGGGTTATAATTCTACATTCTTTTTCAAAACAAGAAGATGAAAGAGGCAAGGTCATTTAATCTTACATTCAGATATATTGATGATGTCCTTTCTGTCAATAACATTTCATTTGGTAGATGGATTCCTTCAATATATCCTTCAGAATTGGAGATTAAAGAGACCACCGAATCAAATTGTGCACGTCTTTCTTGGATTTGCACCTCGAATTTGACCCAGGTGGTCATCTCAGTACAAAAATTTACGATAAACGAGACGATTTTAATTTTCAAATTATTAATTTTCCTAATCTACAGAGCAATATACCTACTTCCCCTGCATACGGTGTTTATATTTCACAACTTATTCGATATGCCAGAGCTTGTACGCATTTCACAGATTTTTTGATCAGACACCGATTTCTTCGTGACCGACTTTTGGAGCAGGGTTATAAGAAAATACGTCTCATACGATCCCTAAAAAAATTCTTTGTTCGTTATCAGCCACTAGTAGAAAAGTTCAAAATTGACTTAAAAGATATGATAGTTAATGGTTTTAATTAGTGTTTGACTGGTCTGTTGTACTGAGATGATCACCTCAATATCCCTATTGTGTCTCACAACTATGTTGTGTTCTATGGTCATTACCGGATCCTAAGATCGCAATGGAAGAGGGAGGTTTGGCGCCATAAAACCTGGTTTAACCCACCACTTCTTTGGAAGTGCCTGTACCAAGTCAGGACCATTGCGATCTTTTATTCTTTTGGTTTTGTGTTTCTCTCAAATAAAGATTACAACATAGTTCCAGACAAAAGCTTCTGTATTTTGTTCATGATAATTTTCATACCCTACATGTTCTATTATGTACGACTAATAAAACTTAATTCCAAGAAAATTTTTCAGTGTCACACTTTTTTACATAATTATATATTATGGGTTAAGCAAATTTTACAGTGTCACACTATTCTATGTAACTATATATATTATGGACTTGAAGATCGCAATGGAAGAGGGAGGTTTGGCGCCATAAAACCTGGTTTAACCCACCATTTCGTTTGAAATGCCTGTACCAAGTCAGGACCATCGCGATCCACCATTTCTCCGGTATGACTGATTCGTTCTTGTCATTTTCTCTGGACTATGAGATTGATCATTCAAGTTCGGTAGTTTTGTTATTACCTTTATTTACTCAAAATTAAAGATTTATTTTCAACAACAAAATCTTGCTCATCAGAAAGCAAAAACACAAAGCTCGTGTTTGCTTTCTTTTTTTTAAAGAAAGCAACTTGTTTAAGTTATTTCTTATCTAATAAGCAACCGGCGATGGAAAATAAAATCTTTCAAAATAAGTCACCCTTGACAAATATAAATTAATTAGTAGACACCGCATGCGTCATTCTGTGATCTTTGAAATGTTTTCAAGAGCCTCTCTGTACTGTTACCAAACATTTCAACGACCATGAGTTATTGTAACTTCAAAAGGTCAATAGTTTTTGTGACGCAACAGAAAGAAGACATGCACATTACAACAATTGACTCCTATACGTCGTTTGCAAGACTTTTTCGTATAGTTCAGTTAACTAATGGTTAAAATAAGAGAAATTAGGTGGCTTAATTCAAAACATTAGCGTACATTGAAGGTAAAATGGAATATGTGGATCGATCGATAGCAAATAAAAATTATCAAAGATCAAATTTATCACCAAGAGGCCCCAGGAAACCTCAATTGCTTACCTGACTTCAATGACTGATAGAATGAAAATAATCATTGGCATATGTAACTTGATTTTGGGGTTCCTACCTGAGTTATTCCCTTGATCTTAGGTTGGTCTTATAAACTGGTTGCAAACTAAACTGTAATCTATTATATTAGCTCTGTAACTAGTCTCGAACCCAAACGCATACTACCAAGGTAGTGAGTCTGGGAAAACACCTATTGATTTCTCGTAACCACTAGGTGGCGATCGTTATACCTTTTAAACTTTACCACGTGTGTATATGACGTGTTTAGCATACAAAATTCATTTCAATCTAAAATGAACCAACTTTAGAAACTCAACGTTTCACTGGTCATCCTTGGTTTTTGAAAACAGGTTCTGTAAAATCAAGAATCGGATTGGCCGAACATGCATGGTTTTGTAATCAAGAATGTCCCCATTTTTGACTCCAATAAACATAAACAATTTCCAAAACCAAGTAGACGTCCGTGAGTACAATTTAACCATAAAGCGATTTTCTTTTATAGTTTACAAAGCCATCATCTGTTCAAAAATGTAAAATAGGATGTCTTATTATAAAATAAGAAATATTATGTTATTTGAAAACAGCTCACATCAATTCGAGAAGTTATCTCGCTGTTGCATTTGCATAAATTCACTGGACCATAGGCACGGAATTCTGAACATACGGTTGAATGATTTTCGTCGAACACTATGATTAAGCCTGAAAGTACTCCGAATGCACACATAACAAAATAGGTAATGGGACTGTCCCAGACTCTTATCATCTATTGATAAGCGTCTGGGTGACCGAGACTACTCTGTAACTCTCTAGGCTTATCTTCAATGTATAAGTAGGATTTCGTCTCTTTAATACTTGGAGCAAAAACTCTTTGTTTCTATTAGAGATAAAGGTGTACCCAGGAGACAGTCAAATATCGTTAATCCGAAAAGACAAAGACAAAACCGGTGGACATAAAATCATCACGACAAAACAAACAGAAAATACACATAACAAACAAAACTCAAGTCAAAACGAGAGTGAACTCAGTTGCTCAGGAAGGATTACAATAATAAAATCCTATGCCAAACCAACGTCTGTGCTCATCAGCAGCCATATTCACAAAGGTTCGTGGACATAAAGTCAGGCGTAATTAACATAGACAACAAGGGGGGGGGTTCGACTAAAGTTACGCTTACGAACTTTTGTGAATAAGTGTCCAGAGAGATAGAAATCTCGTATTTGTCTACAAGAACAAGATGTCTTCAGAAAAATTTCTTGAAAGACAACAAGTTAACAACCATGAAGCAACGTACCACTGTGTTAAAGAATTGTCAATAAGCTGATATGCTCTATCAAAGATGTCACAAGTACTCCCCACAAGCTCCGGATTAAATAATCAGCCTTTGATTTGTAAACCTGATATGCTGGAGCGAACGGAATGTTGCTACACAAAAAGGGAAGGTTGATGTCATCACGTTTTTCATAGAGCTTTGTGCGAAGCCTTCCTAGTGTGTCAATATCGAAATAGACCATGTTGTCTTGATTGAAATGGATATCAAGACCCTGACTGACTGATAACGGCTGGTTTATTATTTAGTAGAAAAGGCCCTTTAAATGTTTGCTTAACAAGGAAAGGTATTTATCACTACATATGTATCTCTTTGTAAACCCGTTTGATACATTATTTTTAGAATTTATACGATTTAAATCGGCAGAATTTCGTCACACATACACAGGCAAAATTTAGACATACGTCTGACGTACGTTAATAAAAACGTGCGTCTGACGTAGTGCATAAACGTATGTTAAATATATGTTTCTAACCGCTGTATGGTAAACGTACGTCAAATTATTGTAAAACATATGTCAGACGTACGTTTTTTAAACGTGCGGTAAACATACGTTTACCATACGTCAGACATATAGTTTCCTAAAATGTATGAAGTTAGTAAGTTATTTATTTAGTGTGTTTTATTATGAAATAATTATATTGCCAAGATAAATTTTTAACTTGCGTCAGACATACGCGGTTAGAAACGCCAATTTAATATGCGTCAGATGACATGCGTTTAACGTACGCCAGACGCACGTTAAACGCAGTCAACATTTTGCCTGTGTATCATATCTATATGTTAAATCTGCAAGGCAAATACCAAAAACTCGACAATTAGAGGCAATTACTTTGAAGTTAAGGTCTTATGACTTTTTTTATTGAGAAATCCCAATGAGTTGAGGGTATGAGCAAGCAACAGCATGTCTCTATCTCCAACATGATTTCCTATTAAAGGCAAAAACACGTAACAAGAGTAAGCATTAAAGTTTGTCTCATTGTTAGCACCAATGGAAATATAAATTCTTTGTAACTACCTCTATATTTTCATTTATTTAAGAACAATTATAATAACATTTAACTAAACTCTACTAAATCTTCAAAATGCAGTATATCAAAGAAAATGTTAAGTTAGATAATGGATATGGTAGGGTACAGCTGCAAACGGGAACGTCTGTTATGTTTTACAGTATGACTTCAAGTCTTTGTACTAATTTCAATCAGCTCAATGAGCGGAAGTATTAACCAAGCAGCGGCTTTTCTTAATCTGTACAAAGACTTGTATTCATACTGTAAAACATAACACACGTTCCAGTTTGCAGCTGTATCCTACCATATCCATTATCTATTTCCCATGTTTACCAAGCTGCGTGTCATTCTATTGTCTCTAAAATGTTAAGTTACTCAACTAAAAAACCCAAAGTCATGTTTTAAGATCATAAGGTAGTCCTAGAAGATTATCAAAGATGCCTCAAACAAAACAAAGTATATAGGTTTGGCGAAAATGGTCCCATTTTATTATAAAGTGTAATAATTCACAATATGAATATGTAAAATAATATTTGTACGCAGATCGCGTATTAATGTATATGGATTGTTATTAAAATATGTGGATGCCTGCATATCGCATAATGGCAACCGATGAAACTGATATAATATATATATGTATTTGTATATACACCGGTAAAAATGCCACGCATGTGATACATATGTGTCACATGTGTTTCACATATGTGTGACACGCATGTGAATTAGATGTTTCCTGCCACACATGTATCACATGTGTAGATTTCAAAATAATTTGAAATATATTCATATGATTTTATGCATGCATCGTGCTTATGTGAAATTTCAACATGTGTTTCACATATGTGAAACGCATGTGCCTCACACATGTGACACACATGTAATACACGCATGTGTCACATGCGAGTCTACAAACGCATGTGACACACATGTGGAACGCATGTGAATCACATGTGACACAGGTGTGGCATTTTACATGTCTTTCACATGTGTGGCATTTTTTGCAGTGTAAGAGATCATGAATTTAGCACCACTGTGGGAACACAAGTGGCATCCAAAACCCTTACACAGTTACTTTACTCAGAAAAGGTGAAGCGAATATGCCAAATTGACAGGAAAAACTTGGTTTGACCTGTCAACCGCCATTCCTAATGGGGGTTCGCTGCACCGTTTGGACCATTTTCGCAACAAAAACAACAACAAAAAACAAAAACATCCTAGTTGAGCCCAATGGCTTAATCTATGAACTCAAACTGATCACTAGTACTTTATGATTTGAATGTGACTCTGCTCATTCACAAATTAAATGAACTAAGGTAACAATTTCACAAATTATAACCAAATACAATATCCAAAATTAATTGTCTATTTAATTTCAAGATCTGAGCAGATTAGGAGGCTGGGAAAACAGGACTACCCCCTTTTAGAAAGTTCTCAATACCCCCTTGAATCTTATTTAATAGAATTTGACTGCCAACTGTGGTGAGGTGCACTCCGTCTGTTTCTAAGAGGCTAGATTGTTTTGTTATTTCAGGGTAACGTATGTAACAGCCCCCCATCTTCAATACGAAAGTAGCTACGGAGTTGTTGACCCTGTATCTTACTTTATCCATTGCAGTATTATTAGCGGAATACCGCCACACATTTCTAGGTAACATCTGTGACCAAATTATTCGAGTGTTAGGTAGCATGTCTGATATATCTGTTATTACATTTTTCAGAAAATTTCTCAAATCCTTACTGGAAATTTGGCCAATATCGTTTGCACCTACATGAATTAACAACATGTAAGGGGGATCTTCAAACCCCAACATGGTTTCTAGCTTTCCTTTTAGTTGACTCGCCCGCATACCATTTTTTCCCTGCCACCAGATAGTTGTGTTTGGTAAACATAAATTGGGCCCTCCCGGCCTTATCCTAGCCTCCATAAAGGCTCTCTTAATGATGGATGAGCCCACTATCCAAATTCTTCTAGGATTATTATCCAGGGGAAGATCTACTATGATATAAAACAAAATAATTTGATGTAAAAAGTACATGTATAGGTGTGAGGTCACATCCTAATTTAACTATGTTTTGTTTTATCTATTAAATATGAAAGGTATTGATTAACGAAAATTAAGAGTGGGAACACATCTTAACTTGAATATGACGCTATAATCTTAGATATGTTTTGTAAGCTTCCGATTTCCACCGCCCAAGTTTTTTAATAACATTGTCCGGAACCCCTGAAATCGATAATGAACTAGCCCTGCCAATACGGAATGAATGGGAACTGTAACAATCACAACTAATTCCAGCCTTTTTGAGGGACTGTTTCAAGACTGCAATAAACTGATATCGTGTAACAGCACTCCCATTATAATGACAAAAAACTGGTCCCATAATTTTTGGTCTTGCCTTCATATAATCAATATACAAGGAAACAGGACAAACTGATTTGTTCATCTCTGGTAGTATTGTTATATCGCAACCCCTACCCAATTGATCCGTCTTAGAGGAGGGAATCTTGACCTTAAGTGTACCATTAACCACTGTGACATGTGATATTTGAATAATATGACTTTTTTGGCCATTACTAATTGCCAATTCTCCCACCCTTAATAAGCCATAGTAAGCAATTGAAAAAGCAGCTGCAAAAAGCTTTGTTTCATAGGTAGAAGTACATATGTAAGGGAGTATCTGCATTAATTTTACTAATATCTCATATGTGATTGGAAGTCTTGGATCCTTACATTTGGACCTTGAGCGACCAACTCCTTCAACTAATTTTTTTACAATGAATTTTTGGGTTGGGTCTTCAAAATTATTTAATTTGCTTACAAAACTCAATCCTGCCAAATAGCATTTTATTGTTGCTTGGGACAAGTTCATTTCAAACAAATAGGCAATAAATTCACAAATATGTTTCAGTAGAATAGGCCATGTGTCTTTTAAACCAAACTTCCTTCTAAATTCCTTAAATGCCAACAAACCCCTTTTGTAACTTAGACTGGTACTCTGAGACACTGAATTTGTCAATAATGAGCTTATTGTATTGTCGAAATTAGATCCAAAAAGAATTGGGGAATCCTTGTTGCACATCTGTCTACTGTTAAATTCCTGGTTAGGGAGTAAAAGCGAGTCATCTGAAACCTGCTGAGGCTGTCGGCTATCTCGTTCTGAAAACCATCAATAAACTGGGCCTTAAACTGAATGTTGTTGAGCATTGTGAGCAAAACAAATGGGCGCATTAACTGCATAATTTGTTTATCTCTGGATGACCGTTTATTAATTATATTTACCAGTCCACTGTTATCAATAAAAAAGAGAATCTTTTTATTCCTCAACCTTTCTCCCCAAATAATGATAGATAAGACAACTGGTATAAATTCCAGGAAAGACATATTCCTCAAGATAGGATCGTTTTCCCATTCAACTGGCCATCTGAACTGGACAAAGGACCCTTGGAAAAAGGCCCCACAACCTAATTTAGCATTACCACTACTATCCGTGAATAACTGTAAAGTATCATTGTTTGACCAAATTCTTTCAGGAAAGAAACAATGCCCATTGAAGTCATCAAGGAAGGTTAACCACATTTCTACATCTGCTTTGACCTCTTGATTTAGCTTTATTTTGTAATAATATTTCTTAATATTTGCCATCAGATCATAAAACCTACGCAGAAACGCCCTTGCGGGCGGAATGGCTTTGGCACAAAATGACATCAAGCCTGTTATGGACTGAAGTTCTTTCAGTGTAACTTTTGATTTAGTTAATAAAGGCTTAAGAAGACCTTTGAGTTTTTCTAATTTCTCCAATGGTATGGATAATTTCATTTCCATCGTGTTCAAAAAATAACCCCAAAAAGGTAGGAGTGTAGAAGGCCCCATTGTTTTGTTTGATGCAATAGGTACGCCCAATTCCTGACAAACGTTTACGAAAGTTGACATAAACATTTCACATTCATTTGTTTTGTCTGCCCCAATAAAAATGAAATCATCTAAGTAATGATCTAAGGATTCTTTCCCAGAACGAATTTCAACCACCCATTGTAAAAAGGAAGAAAATGTTTCGAACAGCTTTGGTGAAATGCTACTTCCCATTGGTAAGCACTTATCAATGAAATAATACCCATCAAACTTAATTCCCATCAATTCAAAATCTGCAGGGTGTAATACCAGTAGGCGAAGTGCTGACTTTATGTCCATCTTAGCAAGCTGTGCATTTTTTCCAGCCTCAAAAATTTTGTCAAGAATAGAGTCAAGGGAGGAGTAACTTACGGAGCACCACTCAGGGTCAATGTGGGAGTTAACACTATCGCCCTCTGGGTGTGATAAATGTGTGATTAGACGGAAACCCCCATCCGGTTTAGGAACCAACCCAATTGGAGATATGTGCAAGGTGGATATAGGCAGTTTTGAAAATGGCCCTAATATTCTACCTAGTTCTATTTCAGATAACAGCTTTTCCCATGTTTTTTCTTTCAAATCATTTGCTGACACAAGGTTATTTGCCATATAAAATTTCCTAGGTCCTGTATATTGTAATCGAAACCCCTTGGTAAAGCCCTCCCGTAGTAAATTTGCAGCCTCTTGATCTGGATATTTGGACAACAGTTTAATTAAATGGTTTGTACGTATTGGTGTGTGACCTAGGTCCCATAAATGCTCCTGGAGCTCTTGGTCTTGATTTGAACTGTGGCCTAAAAGCAAAATTATTATTTAGCCTAACTGGTGCATGGAATTGACGACTTGTGTTTTGTACTACCGTTGGCCACCGTTGAGCTGCCCCATATGTTCCGCGATTAGCCTGGCAGCTTTTTACCGAGTGACCCCCATTGCAATACATACAGGTATGACTGTATTGGCAATGGTTTGCAAAACAATGCCCGTCATAGTTAAATGCATAGCATTTCAGTCTATTTTGTGTTGGCGTTTGATAATCAAATTTTGGAGTATTTCCACTCATACAAAACAACCACAACTCAACATCAACATTTGACCAGGAGCTCAAGGGGTTAATGGCTTTTCGCAGCCTATATTGCTCATCGTACAATTTCCAATTACACCCTTTTTGACTTTGAGCTCCCATTCTCACATCATTCATATATTTAAGAAGCTCTTGAAAACGATCTGGATGTGCAGAGCAATAAATACTGATAAATGTTATAAAGGCGTTTGTCCATGTTTCAATTGATGTAATTTTTTGTTGGTGGGATTCAGGTTGTAAGGTGATTTCTCCATTTTTTAAGACTAACTTTTGTGTGTTCTGTATTGGCTTGTTAGTCAGCAGTGTTGCCAAGTCAAGATATTCGCTTTTTTGTATTTTTTCTCTAGTGTTATGAGGCACGTTGAAACCTACGTCATATTGGAAAGTATTTATAACATTTGGTGTATTTTGATTTACCACTGAGTTTTGTGTTGAACTGAAAGTATTTGTATTGTTTGAAAAGTGCCATAATTGGGTATTATTATTACCTGAACTCTGATTTGGCATTGGGTCTTGTTGCCCTGGAGTAGCTGAAGGTGTACTGGTCTGAGTTGGATTTCCCGAGAAGTCTGCATCCATATCAGCAGTACCAGCATGTTGGGGTGGAGTGTGGTTTGTCGTAGCTATGAGGAAAGGCGGGCTTGCGATTGATGAGTAGCCTTGCTGTAACATATTGTTATAGTTATTTGGAACACTGTCACTTGTGCGACCTAATCCTGACGGTCCTGGTGTCAACTGTTCAGCAACAGTTGTGCTTGATGTGTTGCCTTGCTGCAACAGATTAGCGTTATAGTTAGTTGGAACACTTGTGCGAATCAATCCTGATGGTCCTGGTGTAGCATGTCCGGCTGAGGTTGACATCGATGTGTAACTTTGATGCAACATATTTGTGTTAGAGTTAATTGTCGGAACACTGGTAGTGCGACCCAATCCTGATTGTCCTGGCGTTACATGTTCAGCTGCAGTTGTGTACTCTGCTAAACTTGAGTAGACGATTCGTGATGCCGATGTGGAAGCCTGCATGTGGTTTATTCCTCCTTTACGGGTTTTATGTAGCAATCCTGCCACAGCTGGCGTGGCCGTCCGCTTCCTCCGAGACCTTCTCAAATGACCTGACATATTTTTATTTCGCTGTGAAAAATGGTGTCTTTCATTCAGCTTCCCTTCCAAAAGTGGCGTGTTTTGGATCAATATACCAATGGACCAATTAAATTGCTGTATTTTTGGCGCCAACCAATCAAATTAAAGAATAAATTAAAGTTATGAAGGTGAAGGACTACTATAAAGTCCATCTTATAACCAAAGGAATTTTTAGAATTCATATAACAGAGCACCGTTACTTTGATAACGGAATTTACACAGATTTGTAAATTCTATTAATTAACCTGAACTTAAAGTTCTTAGAGGTATAAAGACAATAAGAGAGCTGCTTATTATTTTTTTTCATTGCTTTTTGTATTGTAATGAAAACTGTCAAAGTCAATCAACAAAAAAATCGAGATCAAGGTCAAATGGTGGGAGCGCAACTGTTCTAAACTACTTCTTGGGCATATCCATACAAAGTTTATCCAACCTAAGACGTATAGTTGTTTAAGATATGGAGGTGTTCATTAAACCAATACATTGTAATTTTTCACCTTTAATTGACCATGCCACCTATAGGTGCTTTTCTGGCAACTTCGATCCAAGAAAGACTTTTGTAAAGCTCAATGAGCGGATTTTTAAACCAAGCAGCAGCTTTTCTTAATCTGTAATAATTTACTCCATATGCCAAAAACATGAAAAACGTCATTTTCCAACTTTAAAAGATCAGAACCTCTAAAAAGGTTACTCTGACAACTTAATTTGACACGATGGGGACTTTTGTAGAGTTTTTGATACTGAAACAGGAGAGTTGCATCATATTATCTATACCTCAACACTGTGGTCTGACACCCTTGTTCTATTTCTAAAGAAAATTTAGCGACGGCAGACGACAAAAGTCAACGCCAAATAGTGAAAATACCTCACATGATCGACATGACCCTTGAGGTCATTTTAGCTTTAAACATGAAAGGTTACTACGGAAATTGGTGTCAATAGGCTTTCCACTAATTCAATCAATGAGTTAACTTTTGAAATGGGAATTAAACTTTTTTTAAAAATCTATCCAGACGTTTCAATGGTAATCCCCCTTTCTTATGCACATGTTTGTAATTTATTGAAAATTATCACTCAACAAAAACATCAAGATCAAGGAGGGGGGGCAACTTTGCTAAAATACTGCTTGGGCATATTCATACCAAGTTTCATCAACCTAGGACGCATAGTTTTTTGAGATATGGATGTGTTAATTAAACCAATTCAATGTTATTTTCACCTTTGAAGGTCGATAACCCATATAAGAGTTTTTCTGGCAACTTCGACCAATAAAAACTTTTGTAAAGCTCAATGAGAGGTTGATTTATTCAAGCAACAGCTTTTCTAAATTTAAAATAGTTTATTCTATTGACCAAAACATAAAAACCCCGCTATTTATTATCTTTATATCAAAACACCTACAAGGTCCTGTGACAGCTTAATTTGAACCAATGGAGACTTTTCTGGAGCTTTTGATGCTGAAACAGGAGAATTGCACCAGAAATTCTCTGTCTTATACTTTTTTAGTCAAGACCAAGACCCTGACTGACTGAAAACGGCTGGTTTATTATTTGTAGAAAAGGCCCTCTGTCTTATACTTTTTTAGTCAAAAGCCAAAAGATTTGGTCTGCCAGGTTAACTCCTGTTCTATTTTAGGGGGCGACTATTTGATTTTCAGGGGGGGGGGCTATGGTGAAATTTGAAATAAAAAGACAGGACATCAAAATCCATAAATAGAGGGCAGGACAGTGCATTGAATTAAAGAAAAAAGGCAGGATGGTATTTTGGCTAAAAAAATTATAGTAGCTTTAAAATAAAAAAAAGTGCGTGCGCAAGCACACACAAAAGAAACAGGCTAGACTTTTCCCAAAAATAAAAAAGCAGGACGGAGAAAATCTCCATAGCCCCCCCCCCCCTTAAAAATCAAATGGTTGCTCCCTGCTCAACAGTTGCCATGTCGTTTGGTCAGCTATCATCATATTTGCAATTTTGGTAGACGGAATTCCATAGATGAAGTGTGCAAAGCTTAATAATAATCCTTTTAAGGCTTTTTAAGGAAAAGCTAACGACGACAAATGAAAAACGCCAAGTGTTGGAAATACGTCACATGACCGACATGACCCTTCAGGTCAGGTGAGTTAAAAAATGAAAGGTTAGCTAAATCATGCTCAAATTAAATCAAATCAAACTTTTATTGTCTTTAAACTCATACAAGTTTGTGACACAAAACATAATATATACACAAAAAACACCAAATATGGATATATTCCCCTTATATTAAGAATAAACTAAGAATCTCCAATCTTCAGTTTTAATAGGGGTTTTATCAATAAAGTTAAAGATATTAACATTATTTCCTGATATGCTAGCTCTATGCTTAGCCCTATAAAAACTTAAATATGTTTCTTGATATGTAATTTCTGCATTAAAGGTAGCTATAGATTTGATCAAAAGATCAAACAGATTACAAGCTACATTTACAGGTAAAGAGTTCAAACTCTCAGTACAGCTCTTAATACTAAAAAGAGCTTTCTAAGCCTTTTTTACCAAATCTTTTGAGCTATTAGACAGATTACCATTGAACTACAGATTAATTCCCAAGAAAAGATATTCTGATACATTTTCAATCAATGCTTGTTTAAAATATACAAATGGGGGTTCCTTTCTTTTAGTTGTCTTTTGAAAAGTCATGGTTTTAGTTTTGTTTGTGTTTATTTCTAGTTGCCATTTATCGCAAAATTCAGCTAAATTGTTTAAGCTTACTTGAAGACCCTGTTTAGATTCAGAAAGTATAAGTAAATCATCTGCAAATAATAAATTACCAATATTCGAGTTCATAATACTAAGAGGATTAGATTCAGTCTTGAAGTTGTCTGTAATATCATTAATAAATATGTTTAATAATGTAGGGCTCAAAGAATCTCCCTGTTTCACTCCTCTGAAGATCTTAAAACTTAAAATCTTATTTTTGGAGACGTAATTAAGGCACTTGAAATTACTAGTCAAAATAATAAAATTTCGGGAATAAGCGCAAGTTGAGTTTTTAGGGTTAGTCACTGATTATATTTATCTGCGACTATCCCCGAATATCCCCGACTATCCCCGAAATTTCGCGGATAGTCGTATTTCGGGGATAGTCGCCCCACATCCGTCTGTAACGATTTCCGTCTAGCTTTTCTCAGAAATCGTACATGAAAATGATTTAAACTGGGTACTTGGATTGTTCAGTATGAAACTACGCCATAAGCGACTTTCAGACCTGTCGAATTTCTATTTACTGTTAAGGACTGGGTCAAGATGAAAATTAACGTGAAAATTTCTGTCAAGCTCTCCTAAACCGTACGTACATGCGAATGATTTGAAACTTGGTTGGATGGTTCAGTATGACAAACTGTAAGTCCTAGGCGACTTTAATACCTGTCTGGACTTCTAGTTCCTGTTTGGGGCCAGTGGGGCCATCCGTGTCCCATGGACACATCCCATCTTTATTTTTCTAGCATTGCACATGACTCTAACAAAATATAGTTATATAGATGAAAGGTATAGTAAGCCCCTGTGGATAACCAAAAGTCGACCATTTTGTGTTTGTCCAATTGTCTGTTTATATAATTACCTGGCATACATATAATGATGTTGCCTATTGCGGAATATAAAAACCTCAAAGCAGGTACAAAAACAGTTTGTATTATTATGCTTTATATGCATTTTCAAGCAGTAACTCTCACCAGAAGCTTTTGAATTAAAATATTGGAAGGTCGAAAACTAATATTAATGAAAGAAAAGCACTTGGACGCTCGAACAGGGAAGCTAAACCCAGCACCGAAGATATCGATCCTGCCATTGTAAGGAGTGGCCTTCTGTGTTACCAAAGATCTTCCTAACAATGTCTGAACTGCAATTTCATGTTTTTCCTGTAAATTTTTGGTCGCTCCCTCAGCGGGATTTGAACCCATTCTGGAACATCTATGGCAACACCGCTTGCACTATGTACAGCGCCCTAGACCACTTGGCCAGCTAGGCTATTTAAAAATTAGAGTTATCGCTGACCAAGTGATACCTCCTCGTAGGTTTAATCAAGGGTGTGTAACATAGTACATGATGTATGGTGGGTGCATAAATATATGTGTATTTAACCAATGTGTTCCAACCCTTTTCCCTGTATCTGCCTATGGTGTCAATCATTGTTATATTTCAACTAGTTTTGCTACAGCCTCGATGCATCTGTCTCTGTCTTAGGACATTGGCGAAATTATCGAAAAATTGTCAATGAAATAAAGTTTTGGGGTTGTAAGTCAAAATAACCAACAGAACTTTATCTAAATATCCAAAAATAATTTAGAAATATTTCAAAATTCTATGGAGTTTTCCTGCAGCGTTTTTCACATATTCAAAAATCAACAACAGAAGCGAGGTTAACCTGTTAAACGTTTGATATCCTCGTGAAGGTTTTAAATAACGAGTTTTTTTTAGAGTTTTATTAGAGAATTAAACTGTTGGAATTTTAATTAACTAACTCAAATTGTCAATTTTTTATTTATCGAACTTAATAATTACCAACACAACTAAAGAACATTAAAACAGCATCTTGGATTAATGAAATTGTCCATATCGACACTTGTTTACTTAGTATCCAAAACATCTGAAGGTAATAATAACTCAATTATTTCCCAGTCTGCATGTGACATATGTATCTACGAAAGCAGCGGGATTTATTACTTTTACTCAATGTTCACTGCTATCGTTCTTGATATCGGTTACAACCGCTTATTCAAACCTGTTGGAGTTCCACATGAAAACAGTAAAGACAATCGTTCCTTTCTTTCACTTCCATTTTTAAACAAGGGGTTAGATGCTATTAATTTAGGAAATATTTTACACCGCAAATCTGTAACGGAACATATTCCTCCTTACTTCAAAGATAAAAGCATTCCAATTATCTCTTATTCCTACACTTCCACCATTGCACCTAAGGTTTTCAACTATAAACAAGTGTTGCGGGATTTCCAAATCAATGACCTCAAAGCAAAACCTCCAGACTGTACCTGTGAAAAGTCCCCATTCAAATATGGTCCCTCTGGCCACGTTATCACTGGTGACCTCAACATCGTGGAAAATGACTTACTTCGCGATGTTTTGGCTAAAGGACCTAAATATCGTGAACCAAGACGAATCAACTGGAGCTATAATTTCAAAACAATTATGGATTCAGTTGAGGACTATGCCAGAAAATGGGCCAAAAAAGAACAGGAGAAAAAAATGTGACGTTTTGTCAGAATGGGTAAAAGCAGTGAGGTCATTGGTTTTGAAAAGAATCAATTCTTTGAAAGGCTCAATGAGCATTAAGGCAACATCCATTTTCAGCAACGCTGATGTTGCCAAAACACTGTCCACCTTACATGACAGATATGTTGTTGTACCTGCAGACAAAGCACCAAAATAACATCATTTTTGTGTGCAAGAAACACTATATTGACTGTTTGACAGCTGAATTGGGGGTTGGTTGTACCAGCAATAGTACCACATACACGGCTACAACACTGTCTAAGGAGGAAATCATTGACAATCACAAATCTGTCATTTCCTCCCTCGGCCTTTCTGTTGGTGGCAGTAATGATGACATTCCATCCTTGTATTGGATTCCTAAATTACATAAAAATCCATACAAACAGCGCTTCATTGCAGGGTCATCCAAATGTACAACTAAGCCTCTTTCAGTTCTGTTAACTTCAATACTTACGGCAATAAAATCCGGCCTCCAGAAATATTACGATTGTTGTTATTCTAGAAATGGTGTCAATCAAATGTGGATCCTGAAGAATTCGAAAGAACTGATGGAGATTCTGAACTCTAAATCAGTTTCATCTTGTAACAGCATCAAAACATTCGATTTCTCCACACTTTACACTTCTATTCCACATGAACAACTGAAATCGCGATTGGCACAGCTGATTAAACGCAGCTTTTTCAAAAAGAATGGAAAACGTAGGTACAAATTTCTTGTAGTCGATTATACCAAGACTTACTTTGTCATCAATGAGTCTAAGAAAAAGAACAAATTTACAGAAGACCAAATAATCGACATGCTCAACTTTCTTAGTGACAACATATTTGTTCAGTTTGGTGGACGTGTTTTTCAGCAAACAATAGGGATTCCGATGGGCACTAATTGTGCACCTTTGCTTGCTGATTTGTTTCTTCATTCATATGAAGCAGACTTCTTACAATCTCTTCTAGACAAAAAAGACCGTAGACTAGCTCTCTCTTTCAACCTCACGTTCCGTTATATTGATGATATCCTTTCACTAAACAATTCTCGATTTGGTGACTTTCTCCACAATTCTCGATTTGGTGACTTTCTCCAGCTCATATATCCACAGGAGCTTGAGATAAAGGACACAACGGATTCTAGGAAGTCTGCTTCATATTTAGATCTACATCTAGAAATTGACTCACAAGGAAGACTTTCAACAAGACTCTATGACAAACGTGATGACTTCAACTTTCGAATCGTCAACTTTCCCTTCTTGTGTAGCAACATTCCGTCCGCTCCAGCTTATGGAGTTTACGTATCTCAATTGATTCGTTACTCCAGAGCGTGCGGGACTTACATCGATTTCCTTAGCAGAGCGACACGTCTGACGCAAAAATTGCTCACACAGGGTTATGTTGCTCCTCGGTTGCTGTCTTCACTCAAGAAATTTTACGGAAGACATCATGCACTTATAGACAAATATGGGATTTCGATCTCTCAGATGAGTGCAGATGTTGGTTTGTCATAGGGTGTTGTTTTGTCTTCCTTTACCGGATTTGACACGCTGGATGGACTATTGGCAACGCGACGGGTGTGCTATAGCAAGCAGGAACTGCTTACTCTTCCGGAGCACCTGGGTTCACTCTTGTTTCGACTGGAGTTCGCGTTGTTGATTGATATTCAGTTGTTTTGTGTTTCCATGTTTTACATGTTGTCTGTTTTTGTCCCGTTCTTGTTGGTGTTTGCTGGTTTTGTCTCTGCCCTTTCGGACTTTTGATATTCGGATACCCCATTGGTACCTCTGCTTCTTACAAAAGTGTTCCTATGTCCTATAAAAAGAACAAAGTCAATAGAGTTCCATTACTCCCATAGATTTTTTCGAATCAAAATGGCGGTGCGATATGATCAACTACATATCATGAAAAACAATAATACAAAATTTCATAAAAATCCGTTTAGCGGTCTCAGAGGGGTTGCGCTCACAACGTTCCTATGACCTAAAATGAACAAAGTCGGTAAAGTCCCATAACTCCTGTAAAATTTGTCGAATCAAAATGGCGGTGCGATATGATCAACTACATATCATGACAAACAATCCTACAAAATTTCATCAAAATCTGCCGAACGGTCTTAGAGGAGTTGTGCTCTTAAAAGTGTGACGGACACACGGACACACAAACGGACGGACGTGCGAAGACCATTACTCCGTCGCGTTGCAGCAGGGGATGTTATGAGAATATTTCAGGAGATTTCATTGTTTAATTAGGAAAAAGAAACTGTTTAAATGCTCATACTATGTTTCGTCAATATCCAAAAGGAATCAAATTCTTAGAAAAAAAGAGCCGTTTGCTTATTTTACTGTTGAATGATGAATGTTAATCGTTGGTTGATTGAGTTGCACAAGCTAATACAATGAAAGCATATGTTAATATGCCATTCAATTTCAAACCCGATTATCAACACAGATTTTATAATTCAGATCCCGATAATAACCGATTCCAATCTAGGATTGAAGGATTTCATTAGTAGGAACAAAACCAGAATGAGGAATAAATGCTGGTATTAAATTGTTTTACAGAAGAACTATCACCGAGATAAATTATACTCTAACTTCTTTACTCAAGCAATGTATATTTGAGAATAGGCAAGAACATCTAATCTGCCAGCATGCAAATTGGCACTTAAAAGGTTTCAATTTATAGATTGGACTTATGGTCGTCATATTGATCGGTAAACTGTAAGTTTCTGTGTTGCTCTTTGGTACAAAATGCTAATGTTTGCTCCATGTAAGAATAGAAAAGAACATGAACCCCTTACCTTATCCTTACTGACAACTTTGATCCAATGGAGACTTTTGTAGAGTTAAATGAGCTGAAGTGTAAGGCAAGCAACAGCTTTTCTTTAATACATGAAAAAGCACGATTTTTTCCTATAACTCCTTTAAAAAGTCATCTGACAACTTCGAGGAACGCTGAGTGATGGCAATAGCTCACATGGAGTCCAAAGGCGGATGTAGGACCGGCGTACCGGGCGCCCCCCCCAGTTTGAAAATTTCAGCATTAGCCACAGCTGGAACCAGGTGAGTAAATGCTTTACATCATGATAAATTAGGTTTCCCCAGTAAGTTAAGATATTGTTGAGAAACCCCAAATTTAATAACAGAAGTAAATTCAGGGTCACAGGTTATACATGTTATAAATGCATGACTCAAGCATCAGCACCACAACAAATATGGTTACAATCACAGATAATCTTTGCATAAAATACATTTTTAAATTCAAAATATAAATTAAAAGTTACAATCATAGCCTATTTCTCCATTAAAATGATACATTCTATATAAAACGAATTAAAAGTTCCTATCATACCCTATCTTTGTCTATATCTACAATCTTTTGTTTTACCATTGCTTCCCAGTCTTCACCTTTGTTCATATCAACGTATTGCACTGGCTTTTTGAATAATTTATCGACCTCGTCGTACCGCTGTGGCCTTAGTCCAGCGGCAACTACCGCTTCCTCGAACTTTTTGACAGACGCAGTGGCAATCACAACCCGGCCCACGTCTAGTGAATCCTTTTGTTTTAACCTTAAACAAAATAAACTAAAACTATTACAGGAAGCATTAGTAGCAATTACAACTTATTGTAAACATATTTATTTATCCTGGATTGGGAAACAAGCTTAATGCTTATGTAAATCCCTCTCAAGCTAGCAGCTTGCGTGTGTGGCCTTTGCAGCAGCCCCTATTGAGCCTACTCTTATCGAACTCTACAAAGGGGTCTTTAACGTGCATGGGGTATTGCTCTCAACATACACGGGACAACCTTTTTTCGTCCCTTCCGAAGGACTAGCATCGTTCCTTGGGACCATCCTCGCAAATGGTGTCAAGAGAGTGTCGGAAAATTGGTTCATGAAATATTCACCCCGGACGAGGATCGAACCACGAACCTTGTTGTTAGTAGCCCGATGCGTTAACCACTACACCACCGGCTCTCCTCACAACCTAATATCACCAACAAGAACCTTATGTAGTTGTTTAAAGGAAAGTTTAATTAAATTCCTTTTTGGGTCTGAAAAAGAACATTGTAATAGTTTTAGTTTATTTTGTTTAAGGTTAAAACAAAAGGATTCACTAGACGTGGGCCGGGTTGTGATTGCCACTGCGTCTGTCAAAAAGTTCGAGGAAGCGGTAGTTGCCGCTGGACTAAGGCCACAGCGGTACGACGAGGTCGATAAATTATTCAAAAAGCCAGTGCAATACGTTGATATGAACAAAGGTGAAGACTGGGAAGCAATGGTAAAACAAAAGATTGTAGATATAGACAAAGATAGGGTATGATAGGAACTTTTAATTCGTTTTATATAGAATGTATCATTTTAATGGAGAAATAGGCTATGATTGTAACTTTTAATTTATATTTTGAATTTAAAAATGTATTTTATGCAAAGATTATCTGTGATTGTAACCATATTTGTTGTGGTGCTGATGCTTGAGTCATGCATTTATAACATGTATAACCTGTGACCCTGAATTTACTTCTGTTATTAAATTTGGGGTTTCTCAACAATATCTTAACTTACTGGGGAAACCTAATTTATCATGATGTAAAGCATTTACTCACCTGGGTCCAGCTGTGGCTGATGCTGAAATTTTCAAACTGGGGGGGGGGGGCGCCCGGTACACCGGTCCTATATCCGCCTTTGGACTCCATGTGAGCTATTGCCATCACTCAGCGTTCCTCGAAGTTGTCAGATGACTTTTTAAAGGTTATAGGAAAAAATCGTGCTTTTTCATGTATTAAAGAAAAGCTGTTGCTTGCCTTACACTTCAGCTCATTTAATCAGCTGTGCCAATCGCGATTTCAGTTGTTCATGTGGAATAGAAGTGTAAAGTGTGGAGAAATCGAATGTTTTGATGCTGTTACAAGATGAAACTGATTTAGAGTTCAGAATTTCCATCAGTTCTTTCGAATTCTTCAGGATCCACATTTGATTGACACCATTTCCAGAATAACAACAATCGTAATATTTCTGGAGGCCGGATTTTATTGCCGTAAGTATTGAAGTTAACAGAACTGAAAGAGGCTTAGTTGTACATTTGGATGACCCTGCAATGAAGCGCTGTTTGTATGGATTTTTATGTAATTTAGGAATCCAATACAAGGAAGGAATGTCATCATTACTGCCACCAACAGAAAGGCCGAAGGAGGAAATGACAGATTTGTGATTGTCAATGATTTCCTCCTTAGACAGTGTTGTAGCCGTGTATGTGGTACTATTGCTGGTACAACCAACCCCCAATTCAGCTGTCAAACAGTCAATATAGTGTTTCTTGCACACAAAAATGATGTTATTTGGTGCTTTGTCTGCAGGTACAACAACATATTTGTCATGTAAGGTGGACAGTGTTTTGGCAACATCAGCGTTGCTGAAAATGGATGTTGCCTTAATGCTCATTGAGCCTTTCAAAGAATTGATTCTTTTCAAAACCAATGACCTCATTGCTTTTACCCATTCTGACAAAACGTCACATTTTTTTCTCCTGTTCTTTTTTGGCCCATTTTCTGGCATAGTCCTCAACTGAATCCATAATTGTTTTGAAATTATAGCTCCAGTTGATTCGTCTTGGTTCACGATATTTAGGTCCTTTAGCCAAAACATCGCGAAGTAAGTCATTTTCCACGATGTTGAGGTCACCAGTGATAACGTGGCCAGAGGGACCATATTTGAATGGGGACTTTTCACAGGTACAGTCTGGAGGTTTTGCTTTGAGGTCATTGATTTGGAAATCCCGCAACACTTGTTTATAGTTGAAAACCTTAGGTGCAATGGTGGAAGTGTAGGAATAAGAGATAATCGGAATGCTTTTATCTTTGAAGAAAGGAGGAATATGTTCCGTTACAGATTTGTGGTGTAAAATATTTCCTAAATTAATAGCATCTAACCCCTTGTTTAAAAATGGAAGTGAAAGAAAGGAACGATTGTCTTTACTGTTTTCATGTGGAACTCAAACAGATTTGAATAAGCGGTTGTAACCGATATCAAGAACGATAGCAGTGAGTCTATAAATGTTAGACTTAGGGTCAGTGACCGGATTTTCTAGACATTCCTTGTACAAAGTATTAAGTTTAGAAAGGGGAATAGAATACAGTTTAGTTCGAATGTGATGAATCCCTAGAGGTTTTTTGACAAACGGAAGCAATCCACTGATTGATACATCGCAAAGCTTTGGTGCGTTGTATTTTCGATGTCCATGACTGCGTTTCCGTCTCTCCGTTTTTTCAAAGAGATTCATCACATTAACGTCACTGCATCTAGGGCTAGATAAATTTTCATAAATTGTAAGCGCAGATTTCGATGAAATGTAGGATGGTTTGTCATGATATGTAGTTGATCATATCACAATGCAATTTCAATTATTCAAATTTTAGTTTATTTTCAACTTTAATGCGGCGGCGGGGGACATTGGCTACGTGTAGCAATCTTGTTCCCAAGACTATCGGTGGCCACTCTTTGAAAATTTCTATTTCCGTCTCTGTACTATCCATGTACGAAGGTTTTTTTTTGTCATGCAGTAACATTCTTTTTGTCATTTGTTTAAGTAATAAAAAATATTACCCAATACTGTTTCACTATAAGGAGACTTGGAGATGTGAAATTCTACTTAATGGTCATGAAACAAAACTAATTAATTAGTGCCAAATAATGCAACAAAAAATCTAAACGTATAACATGCAAATATTTGATATACAAGTGGCAAAGAAGTACAAATGGGTCGTTCGAATGTCAGACATCTGACAAAATCAAAGACAAAATTACTTAATTAAAGAAAAGAGGTTTTCAACATAAAGAAACAACAATATATAAAAATACATATCATGTGCGAGCAACCAAACTACAATCCGTATTGCATGTACGAGAGTGAAGTCAGATGGGTCAATAACCAGGGACCGTGTCAACGAAGCTATCTTAGGATTGGGACATGTCATAGGACAGGTCAATGAAAGTGCCTAATTTGAGATGCGTCCTAAAATGTGACCAAAATTTGAGATAACAATTAAGATGACTTAAGACCATCCTAATCAATTAGGACTATCCTAGCGTATTGAAATTAGGAAATAAACAATAATTATACTTATCTCAGATGATGAGCGAATTACATCAGTCAGAGAAAGAGTTTATTTCTTAGACTGGTATGGTTAAAATCATGATAGCTTTAACGTTTTATGCTTTATATTATTAATCGTAATATTTGTCCATCTTTGAAGCGCAATACATGAATGTTGTAAAACATAACACTTGTTGGTGTTTGCTGGTTTTGTCCATGCCCTTTCGGACTGTTGACATTTGGATACACAATTGGTACCTCTGCTTCTTTTAAACTGTTAAAAGTTGTCGCCTTGCAATATACTCATTTATAAATATATGTGTAGATATGATTAAAAACCAATAAATGCACACATTAACGAAATGTCACAAAGACTGTGGACAAGAAGCAAATATGTACTAATGTGGCAATCTCCCACCCAATTTACAAGCGGGGTTATAATAAAAACTTGGTAAACATATTCTCCGGTACTGGACCAACACGGCGGAATCCCTGTCTTTTACATGAATATCTGAAAATATTATACTCCCACTCCTAAGAGAGGGAGCTATATTGGAATCACATTGTCCGTCTGTCCGTCCGTCCGTCCGTGAGTTGTACCGTGCCCCCCTTTTTCAGGACAGTCGCGCATCTACTCTCTGTTTTCCTAGCAAACTTACACATTTTAACGGTCAAAAATAGGACAATTTGTCGTAACAGATTTAACGGTATCTGCTGAAGGAATTGATTTCAAATTTGGTACACAGCTTTATTAAAATGAGTTGTAACTTGCATCCCCTTTCCAGGTCAGTCAGGCATCACTTTGAAGAAGAGGGGATATCCTGTTTAACCCTTGTCCACCCGTCCATTCTTTCGTTCGTCTTCCCGTAATTTTCTAAGCAAATTAAAGTAATAACAAAATTTTCGAACTTTGAGAATCAATCTCAAATGTCCATTAGACAAGACAAAACAAGGAAGATATATTGAAAAAATGAAGACCACGATGGTCCTGACTTGGTACAGGCATTTCAAAATAAATGGTGGGTTAAACCAGGGTTTAAGGCGGGGCAAACCTCCCCCTTCCATAACGAAATGCATTATTTTGGGAGCGGGCGTATCACTTGTGAGCAATAGCTCACAGATTTACTTGTTTTCTATCTAGTTTCTTAAATGAAACAACAACAATTGAACAGTTAGGGAATTACCATAAGGTTTTTAGGGGGGGCTATGGATATTTTCTTCGTCCCGCCTTTTTATTTTTGAAAAAATCGAAGCCTGGAATTTTGTTTTGCGCGCATTTTTTATTTTTGTTAACTAACCATAATTTTTTCAGGCAGAAACACCATCCTGCCTTTTTAGCTCACCTGGCCAAAGGCCAGGTGAGCTATTGCCATCACTTTGCGTCCGTCGTCGTCGTCCGTCGTCGTCGTCGTCGTTAACTTTTCTTCAAACTTCTTCTGCACAGATTCAAACCAAATTTGGTCTGGTGGTACTTAAGGGTATCCCCCACAGAACTGATGTGGGGATTTTTGATTCGTCGAAAAACATGGCCACCGTTGCTAAAAATAGACCAGGGGGGTCAGACTGTTTTTGGCTTGTAAATCAAAAAGTATAAGAGATAGATGAAAGCTGATGCCACCTTACTGCTTCGGCATCAAAAGTTCTACCAAAGTCTCCATTTGGTCCAAGTTGTCAGATGACCCCTTATAGGGGTTACAGCCCCTTAAAGGTGAAATTTAGCGTTTTTAGCTCACCTGACGCGGAGGGTCATGTGAGCTATTGGCGTCACTTGGCGTCTGTCGTCCGTCCGTCGTCCGTCCGTAAACTTTTTCAAACGTTAACTCCTCTGACACCATAAATCCAATTGAAACCAAACTTGGTGTAGTTGATCTTTAGGGTATGGCCTACAAAACTTTTGTTCGGATTTTTGATTCCTAAAAAAACATGGCCGCCATGGCTAAAAATAGAACAGGGGGGTCAAATTACAGTTTTTTGCTAATAACTCAAAAACGGTAACAGATATCAAAATTCTGGCTGAATAAAAGTGATTAGCACCTCAAGATCTACCTGCCTAGAAATTTTCAAGAAGATCCAACAACCGATGTAGGAGTTATTGCCCTTTTTCTTGATTTTTTCAAAATTTTGCACTTATTTAGCCCTATATCTTGAAAACTATACAAGATATTTTAAAAATTCAAAATGCAGATGATTGAGCACATCAAGATCTACATTTCATGTAATTAGGTCAAAGCTGTAGAACCATTCGTTTAGGAGTTATGGCCCTTAAAGTGTCAAAATTTACCGTTTTTCATTACTTTTCCCCTGAATTTCAAAGATTAACTTGTCCGACACCATATATCCAACTTCAACCAAACTTGGCACAGTTGTTAAATAGCACATATGCTACAATTCTGTTGTTCAGATTTTTGATTCGTCAAAAAATATGGCCGCCTGGCTAAAACTAGAACATAGGTGTAAATTGCAGTTTTTTGCTAATAACTCAAAAATGGTTACA
Organism: Arcuatula senhousia; assembly: GCA_963971305.1. NCBI lineage: Eukaryota > Metazoa > Mollusca > Bivalvia > Mytilida > Mytilidae > Arcuatula > Arcuatula senhousia. Next base: position 5,421,459 of record OZ020305.1, read on the forward strand.
GATATCAAAATTCTGATTGGAGACAAAAGTGATCAGCATCTCAAGATCTACCTGCTATGGAAGTTTCAAGAAGATTCAACAACTGATGTGGGAGTTATTGCCCTTTTTCTGGATTTTTTCAAAATTTTTCACTTGTTTAGCCATATATCTTGAAAACTATACAAGGTCTTTCAAGAATTTGAATTGCATATGATTAAGCGCATCAAGATCTACATTTCATGTATTTAGATCAAAGCTGTAGGGTCATTTCTTTTAGGAGTTATTGTCCTTAAAACAACAAAATTTACCATTTTTCATTACTTTTTCCCTGAATTTCAAAGATTAACTTGTCTGACACCGTAAGACCAACTGCATTTTAACTTGGCACACTTGTTTAATAGCTTATATGCTACAACTCTATTTTTCAGATTTTTGATTCGTGAAAAAAAAACATGGCCGCCATGGCTAAAAATAGAACATAGGGGTAAATTGCATTTTTTTGCTAATAACTCAAAAATGGTTTCAGATATCAAAATTGTGCAAGGATAAAAAAAGATTAGCATATTAAGATCTACCTATGCTGAAATTTTGGAAAAGATCTGACTGCTGATGTAGGAGTTATTGCCTTATTTCCTAATTTTTGCCAAATTTTGCACTTATCAAGCCCAATATCTTGAAAACTTACCAAGATATTTTAGAAATTTAAATCTTATATGGTTATGCACAATAATATCTACAAAATATATGTGTCTGTGTAGTTCAGGTGAGCGATTCAGGCTCCTGGGAGCCTCTTGCTTCATGTTTTTGCCCTATAGTATGAAAACTATTGCAGATAGAGAAAAGTTGTTGCTTGCTTTAATGTTCAGCTTATTTAGCTCTACAAAAGTCTCCATAGGGTCGAAGTTGTCAAATGACCCATTATAGGGGTTATGGCCCCGTTAAGGCAAAAAATAGAGTTTTTGGCCTATAGAATGAAAACTATTGCAGATAGAGAAAAGCTGTTGCTTGCTTAAATGTTCAGCTCATTTAGCTCTACAAAAGTCTCCATAGAATCGAAATTGTCAAATGACCCCTTATAGGAATTACGGCCCCCTCAAGGCAAATAATAGTGTTTTTGGCCTAAAGAATGAAAACTATTGCAGATAGAGAAAAGTTGTTGCTTGCTTATATGTTCAGCTTATTTATCTCTACAAAAGTCTCCATAGGATCGAAATTGTCAAATGACCCCTTATAGGGGTTATGGCTCCTTAAAGGCAATAAATATAGTTTTTGGCCTATAGAATGAAAACTATTGCAGATAGAGAAAAGCTGTTGCTTGCTTAAATGTTCAGCTTATTTAGCTCTACAAGTCTTCATATGGTCAAAGTTGTCAGATGATCGCTTATAGGGGTTACGGCCCTTTAAAGGCAAAAATAGTGTTTTTGGCCTATAGAATGAAAACTATTGCAGATAGAGAAAAGCTGTTGCTTGCTTAAATGTTCAGCTCGTTTAGCTCTACACAAGTCTCCATAGGGTCGAAGTTGTCAGATGACCCCTTATAGGAATTACGGCCCCCTCAAGGCAAATAATAGTGTTTTTGGCCTAAAGAATGAAAACTATTGCAGATAGAGAAAAGTTGTTGCTTGCTTATATGTTCAGCTTATTTATCTCTACAAAAGTCTCCATAGGATCGAATTTGTCAAATGACCCCTTATAGGGGTTATGGCTCCTTAAAGGCAATAAATATAGTTTTTGGCCTATAGAATGAAAACTATTGCAGATAGAGAAAAGCTGTTGCTTGCTTAAATGTTCAGCTCATTTAGCTCTACAAAAGTCTTCATATGGTCAAAGTTGTCAGATGATCGCTTATAGGGGTTACGGCCCTTTAAAGGCAAAAATAGTGTTTTTGGCCTATAGAATGAAAACTATTGCAGATAGAGAAAAGCTGTTGCTTGCTTAAATGTTCAGCTCGTTTAGCTCTACACAAGTCTCCATAGGGTCGAAGTTGTCAGATGACCCCTTATAGGAATTACGGCCCCCTCAAGGCAAATAATAGTGTTTTTGGCCTAAAGAATGAAAACTATTGCAGATAGAGAAAAGTTGTTGCTTGCTTATATGTTCAGCTTATTTATCTCTACAAAAGTCTCCATAGAATCGAAATTGTCAAATGACCCCTTATAGGGGTTATGGCTCCTTAAAGGCAATAAATATAGTTTTTGGCCTATAGAATGAAAACTATTGCAGATAGAGAAAAGCTGTTGCTTGCTTAAATGTTCAGCTCATTTAGCTCTACAAAAGTCTTCATATGGTCAAAGTTGTCAGATGATCGCTTATAGGGGTTACGGCCCTTTTAAGGCAAAAATAGTGTTTTTGGCCTATAGAATGAAAACTATTGCAGATAGAGAAAAGCTGTTGCTTGCTTAAATGTTCAGCTCGTTTAGCTCTACACAAGTCTCCATAGGGTCGAAGTTGTCAGATGACCCCTTATAGGAATTACGGCCCCCTCAAGGCAAATAATAGTGTTTTTGGCCTAAAGAATGAAAACTATTGCAGATAGAGAAAAGTTGTTGCTTGCTTATATGTTCAGCTTATTTATCTCTACAAAAGTCTCCATAGGATCGAAATTGTCAAATGACCCCTTATAGGGGTTATGGCTCCTTAAAGGCAATAAATATAGTTTTTGGCCTATAGAATGAAAACTATTGCAGATAGAGAAAAGCTGTTGCTTGCTTAAATGTTCAGCTCATTTAGCTCTACAAAAGTCTTCATATGGTCAAAGTTGTCAGATGATCGCTTATAGGGGTTACGGCCCTTTAAAGGCAAAAATAGTGTTTTTGGCCAATAGAATGAAAACTATTGCAGATAGAGAAAAGCTGTTGCTTGCTGAAACGTTCAGCTCATTTAGCTGTACAAAAGTCTTCATAGGGTTGAAGTTGTCAATTGACCCCTTATAGGGGTTACAGTCCCTTAAAGGCAAAAAATAGTGTTTTTGGCCTATAGAAAGAAAACTATTGCAGATAGAGAAAAGCTTTGTATTGCTTAAACATTCAGCTCATTTAGCTATACAAAAGTCTTCAAAGGGTTGACATCAAGACCAGGTGAGCGATTCAGGCTCCTGGGAGCCTCTTGTTTTAATTCAGAGCACCGTCCAGTCTTTTAATTTCCTGATTTTTGGCATCCTGCTTTTTATTTCAAATTCATCATAGCCAACCCCACTCCCCAACCCCGCCCCATCTCCCCAAAAATCAAATGGTTGCCCTTAACGTTACTGTGTGCTCGAAGTTTTGATTCAGAAGCAATTTAATAGATGTCCGAATTTCTTTAAGAAGAAAAATAAACATCCGATGTAATTATATTTCCATTGTAGTCTGTTTTTTATCTGTAACCGCATTATTAATATGTATCAGTGCCTAACTAAGTTAGTTTCTGTAAGTAGTCTGCTGGTTACATACAGCAGAGTTGCAAATATAAACAAAAAAGAAAGTGTGCAAAAAAATAACTATACAACTCGTTTTGTAACTCGAACTCTAACTCGATCTGTAACTCGAATTCAAGTCGTAACTCGATTATTGCCATGAAATTTCGAATTAGCTTAGAATTTTAACTCAAACTCGAATATTAACTCGAACTCTAACTCGAACGCGAATCGTAATTCGAACTGTAACTCGAACTCTAACTCTGACTCGAACTCGAACTCGATGATTACCTACACCCTATAAAGATAATGTTGGCTGTGGCGGAATATAAAATACCCCAAAGCAGGTAAAAAACCCGGATTGTTTTGATATGCTGTTGTGCATTTTTCAAGCAGTAACCTTTTGAATTTAATAAGCATTGGAAAGGCGAAAACTAAAAGTATAGAAAAGAAAACCACTTGTACAAAAAACTCTCTAAAAGGGGAGCTAAATCTAGCAGCGAGCATATCGATCCTGCCATTGTAAGGTGTGACCTTCTGTGTAACCGGAAGGGAACCCGGAATTTTTACACGGCTATAATGAATTTATATATTATATGTATATAAACGTCTGAGAGAAGAAGCCAACGTATCAACCTACGGGATGTCGGATCGAAAACAAAAAAGTTAACGATACTGTGCAAACAAAAATGATAAATAAACTTCTAAAATGGTGCACAACAACATCAAATATGATGTTAAAATAAAATAATAATTAAAGTCAAAAGACAATAATTAATAATCAAATTTGCGGATATTTCGCTGGACCGACCAGCTTCATCAGCGCTTGTAATCTGATATGATGATAATAAATTACGTAATCAAGATCTGTGACGTATGTCTAAAATCCTGAACTTTATGTTTGAACATCTCAATTAATCCTCAACATGAAAAATAATAAAATTGAACAAAATACAATAAAATATAATGTTTGGACAGTAAAATCTTGAAAAATTATGGTTAAAATAAATAATAAAGCTATAAATAATAGCTATTATTTGGGAGCTCAAAACAACAATCTAAACACATAGTGAAAATAGTTTAAGAAACGAGGTCACCAAAAACAGACGAAATAGCAAAATTGTAAATAATGAAAGAATGGAAATTCACAAGAAATGGCACTGAAAACTTTAAGAACTTAGTTGCAGAAGGCAAATTGACTACATTTTCTTATTTATTCCATTTGGATGAAGTGTTTTCAATTCATGGATCCAAAAGCTCTCTTTTTTCTGTCTTCGTTCATCGCTCCAGCTTTGACTATGGTCTATGATGGTTAATTTGGATCTGACAAAGTCATCCAGGGTGTGGCCCGGCGACACGAAATGTTGACTTACGGGCAAGAATGGTTTCTTTGTTAGGTCACTTCTGTGCCCATTCATCCTTTTGTTGAAGGGCTGGGAACTTTCACCTATGTATTGCAACCCACAAACGTGACATGTAATGAGATATATGACATTTGGTGTTTTGCAAAAGGTGTTACAGTATATCCTATAAACCTTTCCTGTCACATTGCTCTGGAACTCGTTTGTGGATTGCAATTGGCAGCAACTCTTGCACCGTTTGTCTCCACAAGGTTTACATTGGCCGACTGCTGTTGAAGGTGCAGAGACCGCAGCTTTCACCAATGAATCCTTTATGCTTCTCGGTCGCCGAAATGCCACAATAATATAAAGCATAAAACGTTAAAGCTATCATGATTTTAACCATACCAGTCTAAGAAATAAACTCTTTCTCTGACTGATGTAATTCGCTCGTCATCTGAGATAAGGATGAATGGGCACAGACGTGACCTAACAAAGAAACCATTCTTGCCCGTAAGTCAACATTTCGTGTCGCCGGGCCACACCCTGGATGACTTTGTCAGATCCAAATTAACCATCATAGACCATAGTCAAAGCTGGAGCGATGAACGAAGACAGAAAAAAGAGAGCTTTTGGATCCATGAATTGAAAACACTTCATCCAAATGGAATAAATAAGAAAATGTAGTCAATTTGCCTTCTGCAACTAAGTTCTTAAAGTTTTCAGTGCCATTTCTTGTGAATTTCCATTCTTTCATTATTTACAATTTTGCTATTTCGTCTGTTTTTGGTGACCTTGTTTCTTAAACTATTTTCACTATGTGTTTAGATTGTTGTTTTGAGCTCCCAAATAATAGCTATTATTTATAGCTTTATTATTTATTTTAACCATAATTTTTCAAGATTTTACTGTCCAAACATTATATTTTATTGTATTTTGTTCAATTTTATTATTTTTCATGTTGAGGATTAATTGAGATGTTCAAACATAAAGTTCAGGATTTTAGACATACGTCACAGATCTTGATTACGTAATTTATTATCATCATATCAGATTTCAAGCGCTGATGAAGCTGGTCGGTCCAGCGAAATATCCGCAAATTTGATTATTAATTATTGTCTTTTGACTTTAATTATTATTTTATTTTAACATCATATTTGATGTTGTTGTGCACCATTTTAGAAGTTTATATGTATATATATATATACGTCTTAAGATCTTCCTGTCTGAACTGCAATATCATGTTTGCTCCTGCAAATTTTGGTCTCTGGAACATCTATGGCAACACCACCTGCACTATTTACACATCCTAGACCACTTGGCCAGCTAGGCTATATAAAAAATGTAGCTTTCGCTGACCAAGTGATACCTCCTCGTAGGTTTAATCTAGGGTGTGTAACATAGTACATGATGTATGGTGGGTGCATAAATATATGTATTTGACCAATGTATTCCAACCCTTTTCCCTGTATCCGCTTATTGTGTCAATTTTGTTATATTTCAACTAGTTTTTCTACAGCCTCGATGCCTCTGCCTCTGTCCTAGGACATTGGCGTTTTTTGGGTTGTAAGGCAAAATAGTCAACAGAACTTTATCTAAATATCCAAAAGTTATTTTGAAATATATGAAAATTCTATGCAGTTTTCCTCCAGCGTTTTTCACATATTCAAAAATCAACAACAGAAGTGAGGTTAACATGTTAAACGTTTGATATCCTCGTGTAGGTTTTAAATAACGAGGTTTTTTAGAGTTTTATTAGAGAAACTGTTGGAATTTTAATTAACTAACTCAAATTGTCAATTTATTATTAATCGAACTTAATAATTACCAACACCACTAAAGAACATTAAAACAGCATCTTGGATTAATGAAATTGTCCATATCGACACTTGTTTACCTCTCTGCCATCGGTATTTTTTTTACACCCATGATAAAACGTGGAATAATTACCTATGTATTGCAACCCACAGAAATACAGAAAGCAACGTGATTGGTTGATATGAAATAGAATTTAAATAGATGAGTGAAAAAACTTATGTTTAACATTGACAAAGAAATTCTGGTGCCAATCATGTGCCTACAGGGCGCTCCCATCTTTGAAAAATTTTGTATTGAAAATAAAATCGAAAAATCACCCCCCTTTTTTTCAACTTAAAATTAAGCTCATAAACGCCGCATAGACATAGGTTTTTTGTTGGCTAAAAATAAACGTTTGGATGTCAACTGAAAGATTTTGACCCATAGAAAGTGAAAATCGGTCAAAAACTATTTTTTTTAAAAAAATGAAAACAAGGGTACCCCCTATGGAAAAATGCATTGTTAACATTTGCGCAGTTGTAACCTGAACAGGTACTCATCAAGGTACTTTAGAGTACTGGTGCTTAATCTATTTAAAGAATGTTGTAATAATAGAAGCTTATCTTTTTGATCAGTTAAACTCGCACCTTCATTGAAAATGAAAACTACTCATTGGTAGATAATTTTTCATGAAGGAAAAAAAAAACTCCCATTTTTGATAAATTGCTTATATCTATGATTTTTGCAACTCAATAATACTTTAGTATGAATTTAATGTATTAAACAGCTCTATGACATTTATTTTGCACATTTTCTTTTGTATAAATATCCTTTTTGAGCTATTTTGCCAATGTGAAATTTTCAACAGGTAAATCTTTTATACTAGGAAAATTTTTACTAATCTCCTCTCTATAGATTTGAGATTAACTGATCAGAGAGATCAACTTCCATTGTAAAACATTCTATAGGAGTATTAAGTGCGAGTACTTCAAAGTACCTTGGTGAGTCCCTGTTCAACTTGGGGTAATTAAACATTTTATTTGCTATAAAGATGTCAAAGAAGAAACACTATTGTAATTTTGGGCTTAAGTGCAAGTCACAAAAATTATATTTCTAATATCCATAGTCTTAAAGATAATGCTTCTTCTAAAGTAAGGCTATTTTTTAATTTTTATATCCTTCTGTATATACTTGTACAACATTTAGCTAGAGAACCATTATGATTCGTCTTTAAAAGTCGTGCGCATCTGAAGCAGTTAGCTGTTGTAAAGCTGATAAACTGATCCGTTAAGTTTTAAAAGTTTATTGTTCCATCAATATCTAAATTTTATATCCTCTTGTATTCTGGATGGACATATATCAGATCACAGAACTACTTGAAAAACTATACAGTGAAAATAATAGTTTTTGTTTATAAAAAAAAACATATAATCTCATATATTTTTTTTCTTAGATAAAAGACATAATAGTTGATACCTATGTTGCGTCGGATGAGGAGGTAAAGTCTACAATGAAGCAAACTTTGGAGGAAAACAACTATCAAATCTGCCCCCATACGGCAGTGGGTGTGGCGTACTTCTATAACAAGTAAGGTTTATTACAAAATTTTAGTTAAGTGAAAATTGCTTGTTAATGTACATGTATCTTCCATGAACTACATTTACAATACTCAATCTCGCGTTTTGTTATATTGATGATGTCCTTTAAATTGTCAATAGATGAAATTGAACAGTTATTAGAGTTTTGAAATCTGAAATGAAAATAAACAGTCAGTCCTCGTGAGCATCATGTTCAAAACAGGGCATAGTCATTCTGTTCGTAAGTCGTAGGGCATTTATTATGGGAACGAAGACTACTCTGACATCAAGTTGACGCTTCTATTTAAATACAAGTAAGCAAGGGTGCATTTTGCACGACAGACGTTAACATTTAAACACACCTAAAAAGGTCTATTGAAAGTGGAAATATTACAGAGTAAACATGAGGGTTTACAGAACGAAAACATCTGATGAAACGTGGTTTCCATTTCAGAAGCATCAGGCTTGAAATGAGCTCTATCCGGCAGTTAATCATAGCAATACTTAAATGTGTAATATTAGTACTAACTAATTTAGGAAGTTCAAAAATGTTAGACATAAATTCTACCTGTATGGCAGGCAATTGTATAACGAGATATGAAGACTAAGCATTTTATATAGTTAGATCTTTATATATCTTGCACTTGTCTGTATCACTTTTTGGTGAATTTTGTATTATTTCTTTCTCTGGAACTACTCCTGACCGATGGTTGGATTTCTAAAACCTGTACCTAATCTTTGATATATATTGCCAGGTTCCATTTGCTTTGAAAAAGTTTGATTGAAACTAATGTACACGAAACAACCTTAAAAAAGACCAACGACAGTTGAAAGACCAAAAACGAGCACAATGTTCTTTTTCAGACCCAAAAAGGAATTTGGTTAAACGTTCCTTTAAACAAATCCATAAGGTTATTATTGGATTATCCAAGTTGGTGATATTAAGTTGTGAGGAGAGCCGGTGGTGTAGTGGTTAACGCGTCGGGCTACTAACACCAAGGTTCGTGGTTCGATCCTCGTCCGGGGTGAAAATTTCATGAACCAATTTTCCGACACTCTCTTGACACCATTTGCGAGGATGGTCTCAAGGAACGATGCTAGTCCTTCGGAAGGGAAGAAAAAATGTTGTCCCGTGTATGTTGAGAGCAATACCCCATGCACGTTAAAGAACTTTGTAGAGTTCGATAAGAGTAGGCTCAATGGGGGGGGGGGGGGGGCGCTGCAAAGGCCACACTCGCAAGCTGCTAGCTGGAGAGGGTTTACATAAGCATTAAGCTTGTTTCCCAATCCAGGATAAATAAATATGTTTACACTAAGTTGTGAGTGCTACCAATGCTTCCTGAAATAGTTTTAGTTTATTTTGTTTAAGGTTAAAACAAAAGGATTCACTAGACGTGGGCCGGGTTGTGATTGCCACTGCCTCTGTTAAGAAGTTCGAAGAAGCGGTAGTTTCTGCTGGGCTAGTCCCACAACGGTACGACGAGGTCGATGAATTATTCAAAAAGCCAGTGCAATACGTTGATATGAACAAAGGTGAAGACTGGGAAGCCATGTTAAAACAAAAGATTGTAGATATAGACAAAGATAGGGTGTGATAAGTACTTTTAATTCGTTTTATTTAGAATGTATCATTTTAATGGAGAAATAGGCTATGATAGAAACTTTTAGTTTATATTTTTAATTTAAAAATGAAATTTATGCAAAGATTATCTGTGATTGTAACCTTATTTGTTATGTTGCTGACGCCTGAGACAATTAATAACTTGCAACCCTGATTTCACTTCTGTTATAAATTTTGGGGTTTCGCCATTATATCTTACCGTAACTGGCAAAACCTAATTTATCATGATGCATATAAAAAAGCATTTTACTAACCTGGGTCCATGAGAGCTATTGCCATCACTTAGCGGCCCTCGGTCGAAGTTGTCAGATAACTCTTTAAAGGGGTAATAGCCCTTTGAAGGTTAAGGTAAAATTGGTGGGTTGTTTTATGTTTTGGTCTATAGAATGAAACTATTGCAGATAGGGAAAAGCTATTGTTTGCTCAAACCAAGACGATCTCTTATAGGGGTTATGGTAAAAAATAGCGCTTTTTCATGTACTAGTATTGCAGATAGAGAAAAGCTGTTACTTGCCTCAAACTTCAGCTCATTTAACTCTACAAAAGTCTCCATTGGTCAAAATTGTCAGTAATTTCTCATAGAAGAGACTTTTTGTAGGATAAGGACGAGGTAAGGGGTTCTTGTTCTTTTCTTTTCTTACATGGAGCAAACATAAGCATTTGGTGCCAAAGAGCAACACAGAAACTTAAAGTTTACCCATCAATATGACGACCATATGTCCAATCTATAAATTGAAACCTTTTAAGTGCCAATTTCACTATAAGGAGACTTGGAGATGCGGAATACTTTTAAATGGTCAAGAAACTAAACTAATTAATTAATGCCAAATAATGCAACAAAAATTTTAACCTAAAACATGCAAATATTTGATATACAAGTGGCGAAGAAGTTCCAATGTATCAGACATCCGAAAAGGCCTAGACAAAATCACTTTATTATTAAAGAAAAAGGTTAACATACAACAATATATATAAAAATACATATCATGTTCGAGCAACAAAACTGCAATCCGTATTGCATGTACGAGAGTGAAGTCAAATGGGTCAATAACCAGGACACCAATCCTAGATAGTTACATACAGGGGAAATAAAAATTGCAACTGTCCTAAGTCCCTTCCGAAGCTTCTGATTTCACTATCGCAACGACATAAGTTCGAGTTGCGGATAAATGTTCGTTTATTTTTGTGTTGTCTTTTTCTTCTTATTGTTATCGGTTGTGTTGGCTGATTTTGTCCTTGCCTGTTTAGACTTTTGACAATCGAATTCACCATTGGTAGGATTATTCCTCAGACATCAGACAACTGAAATTTCAGAAGAAATTGTATTTATAAAACAAAGGGTTTTATGGTTCCGAAAATTATTGATGTATATGAAGCTTATATTCCTTTCGACGTGCGTTGGCAAATGATGCTTGCAGTTTGGTTTTTTGCGAATGGTATATGTTTATTACCAGGTATGTTTGTTTTGTTTTTTCGTGTTCATTGTTTTCTCTCTTGTATAAACGGACTTTGTCTGTCTTTTCGGATGTCTGACCCTTTGGTACTTATTCAACAACTGTAAATGCAATATTTACACACTAGGTTTAAATTTTCCGTTTAATTGGGCATTAATTGGTTTTGCTTCATGAACATTTAGGTGTATTCCACATCTCCAAGTCTTCTTATTGAGAAACAACATAGGGTTATATCATTTTTATTAATTTTTTAAAAGGCAAAGAGAAAGATAATGAGAAATTATCACAGAGAAGGGTTGTAGATGAATTATGCTTTAGCTTCTTTACTCAAGTTAAATATATTTGAAAATAGTTCAGAACAGCTTATCTGTCCCTATGCAAACTGCCAATTAAAGGTTTAAATTGATAGAGTGGAAATAGTTTCAGCTAGTCACTGTGGATTTGCCATAAAGATAAGGATTATTTGCTGCTCCTTTTCTCTACTTGCCTGTGTCTTACCGTCCCATCGAAGAAAAAAGACATTTCTTCACTATCTAAAAAGTCCATCGTTGATACAATTGCTACAACAATAATAGAATTCAAAAAATATAAATTTTGATGTATATGCATATTTCAAGGAATAACCTCTAAGCAACATTCGAAAATAAATCAAAACAGCCAATCTTTCCGTATGCAGTATTTAAATCAAAACATTGGTAGGTCAAAAGCCGAAAGTAATAAAAGAACAGTGCTTAAACCCCAAAATCCAGCAGCGAGAATATCGATAATGTGCTGTACAAGGAAACCAAATTTCCAATCTTGGTGTAATCTGGAAAATTTGGACGAAAATTTTTTATTGAAAAGGAATCATAGCTTGACACTTTTATAATTCATATGCATGCTTCTGCAATGCTTCTAAATTCATAACGCCAGTTAACAGAACTCACTTGAAGCATTTTGGCTACAAAAAATGTCTTTTCTAATCATTTATCACCTTTCTGTACAAGTAAATGTCAAGCGTTCGTAGTATTTACATGATTCGCTGAACGTATTTTTATTTGTGTGACGAATTTGGAAAAAAGCGTTTATTAACGTAAGGTGTTGCTTGAGCAAAAAAGTTAAGGCATAATTTATCTTCAATAATTCTCGGTGATAGTTCATTAAGTTTCTTCTGTAAAACAATTTAATACCAGCATTTATTCCTCATCCTGGTTTCGTTTTTCTAATGAAATCCTTCAATCCTAGATTAGAATCATTTGTTATTTGGATCTTGTAACTGATAATCTGGTTTGAAACTTAATGGCATATTAACATGTGCTTTGATTATATTAGCTTTTGCAAATCAATCAAAGCAGCGATTAACATCCATCACTCCAGTACAAAATAATCTGACGGCTATTTTATTTCTCAGATTCGGGTTCCTTTTAAATGCACATTGTATGAGCATTTGTCAGACAACTAATCTTGCTTTAACTCGATGTGGACTTATTTAGGGGGAGCTGGAAATTTGGAGAAACATTTTGGAGTAACTTGTCTAAAACTCCCTTTTCTCTCTTGAGTTTCGGTGCCCCCCTTTTTGATAACCACCTTCCCCTTTTAAAATGTTTATTGTTTGGTTCTTTAAGGATGGCCACTGTTTCAGTCTGATTTCGGAACTCCTCTAGACTTTGCCTTTAGATATTGAAGATTTTTTTTGCCCACTGACCCCTACTTTTTATTATATTTTCTGATTATATAGACCTTAACAACCAACTGTATAAAATTTCTTGAAAAGCTTGATACAACTTCATGGTTTTTAAGGCCAAAAACGTCACAATGTTAAAGTTATGTAAAATCTCGAGGAGTCTGATTTCCCGCCAAATTTATGACGTCATTTATCTCGAAAACGAGCACACGGACTTATCATTTTCTATTTGCTATTTGATTAAGTAAACAATTATCTATCATTTCCACCGCATATCATAAAATCTTTGATATAAAAAAGTTCAGGAGTGACCATCCTTAAAGTGTATTGGTAATTAGATCTAAACAAATATGCGTTTGGCTGTTGATATGTAGTAAATGTTCACGAAACGAAAAAAAATGAAAGGTAGAAAATCGAAGCTCAACCAGCATGGCGTATGCAATTTTTTTCGTGTAAAGGGAAGATCGGAATTAAGGGAGTACGTTTTACAGAAACTTGAACATTTTCGAGATCCTCGGCTTTTATCCATTCAAATGCATTAAAAAAATTCAACATGTTTTCTTAATATTTGTTCAGAACTATTAAGAGAAGGTCACAATAAACACCCTATAACAATTTCATTCAATTCTAGTTACAATTTCTATGTTAAAACAGAAGACGAACTTTCAATGTATTTCCTATGAAAAATTTAGAGAAGTTTTTTTCCCGCCATATTTTAGGTGCTTATATCTTGAAAACGGCTCCATGTTTTTGAAAACTTTTTTCATAAAGTCTAGATATTTTGAGCTATTCTTTCCAAATTTTCTATTCTAAAAAACTTTAAATTACAAAAATTATCAGGCTCGTACTCCCTTAAGGCACACCTAAACAGGAAATATTGCAACATATGTTTATCATATGTTCTTTATATGTTTAACAAATGTTTTCATCATATGTTCACCTTACGTTTGGTGTCCATATGATAAAAATATGTTTGCCAACATATGTTTATCATATGTTAAACACATGTTCGTCATACGTTTAACATATTATGGTTACAAGCACATTAAAATTAAAAATATGCTTTGTGTATTGGCATTTGGTTTAAATTAAAAATTCGCCATAATTTTCAAAAACATATGTTTAACATACGATACCATAAAGCATATGATAAACATATGTTTTCAAACATATGCTAATAATATGGGCACTAAATAAATGATAAATATATGTTTATTGTTTTGAAATCATTATTAATATTTTTTTCGCGCACTTATGTTTCACAAATGTTGCAATTTTTCCTGTGTATACACATACATGTACAAAGCAAGAGGTTCCCAGAGCCTGAATGGCTCACCTTACTTAAATGCTTGATTTTTTTCGACTATAAGGCAAAACAACTTTTTGACATTTAAAGAATCATAAGTTGAATAATAAGTCATCTGACATTATAATGTATTAAAGGATAGTTAAACTTTTAGCAATGATGAATCAAAAGCTTTTTATTATTTTCTACAGTTGGCCAGCTATAAAGCTATAGAGCATAAACAATTATTTACACACACCGCTTAACCACCGGTTCTCGTTTTAGCAGTGTTTTTGAGTTTTAGTAGGGCATAAACTAATTTGACAATATTGAAATTAAAAGGTTGGGCCAAAAAACAAGTTTAACCCCGCCACATTTTATTTGTGCCTGTCCTAAGCCAGATATCTTTGACAAAGCTTTTGTTTGTACTCGTTTTTTTAATGCTTTCTGTTTCTTGTTTTAGATGGGGTCTATCTTTGACTATTCAAGGACTAGATTGGAATTATATGCATTTTATTTAGACTTTGGACCGATTTCAGAGCGGCAAGCAGCACCTACTTTCCTCGTTGAAGGCTATTGTCGGTTTTCTATTGTTTACCGCTTATTAGGTGAGAGTGTCGCGTACACTTATTCCACATTTCATTATCTTCTATAAATTCTTGCATAGATGATTAGATCGTCTTCAAAGTTTCAGGACAGGTAAATCTTGAGGTGCTGCTTACCATCAGAAATTTGATACCTGTCGCCGTTTTTAACTATTTCAATTTTGCCCCCCCCCCCAAAAAAAAAAAAAAAACACAATCCAACCCTATGTTCTATTTTTAAAAACAGCAGCCATGTTTTTCAACAAATCTAAAATCAAAACTAAAATGTTTTCTAACACACATGTTAATGAACAGCTTTACTATGGGACGCCGTTCTCGTCCAAAGAAATATCTTCACATATTACACATTCAAATTTCAAATAAAATATGCAAAGCAGGTTGAAATTTGATTCTCGCACTTAAAACTATACCAAGTTCGATTTCAATTGAACTTATGGTGTCAAAGGAGTTATCTTTTTCAATATGATCATATGCATAGGGGCATTCGAATAAAAAAAAATAAAGTGTAATTACCTCTTTTGCCCTTTTTGTCATACTTACATACTAGTACATTGACTTACTTGACTTGACTTATGCCTGTAACTCTTAGTCAGAGTATAGGCCACTGACAATCTGCCTCCATCTCACTCGGTTTTGGGCTTGCTGTACCATGGTCTGCCAGGTCAATCCTGCAGTTCTCATTTCTTCCTCTACTGATCGCCGCCAGGTGTTTCTTGGAAGACCCCGTTTTTTCTTGCCCTGTGGATTCCATCTGAGTAACTGCCTAGTGATGTTGCTTTGATCTTTCCTCAGTTGATGCCCTATCCATGTCCATTTCCTTTTGATGATTTGAGCAGGTGGTGGGAGTTGGTGTGTTTGACTCCAGAGATCTTTGTTGGTGATTTTATTTGGCCAATAGATGTTAAGTATGCGACGAAGACATCTGTTGATGAAAGTCTGAATGGTGTGATCTGAAGCTTGGGTGGTTCGCCATGTTTCTTAACCATAGAGTGGGACGGCTTTTACATTTGAGTTAAATATTCTGATTTTGATGTTTCTGGTTATCTGTCTTGAGTTCCACTTTCTTTAGTAAATTAAATGCTGTTCTTGCCTTGTTTATTCTGGTTTTGATGTCATTGTTTGTTCCACCTGTGGTGCTGACTTTACTACCAAGGTATGTGAACTCTTCGACTTCTTCTAGTTCGCCATTGTGAAGCATGATGGGATTGGTATTATTTGTGTTGATCTTCATAATTTTTGTCTTTTCTCTGTTGATTCGAAGCCCAATTTTTTCAGAAGGTTGTTAAGCCTGGGAGTTGCAGGGGTGATAAGCGCCCTCTGTCGACTAAATACTCCCTACGGCATGCGAAAATAAAGCCTCTGACAACCAAGCCCAACTCCTTCCTACAACAGTATGGCACGCCATTTTAACCAAAACCATGGTAACTATAGGATACCTCAGATAACTTGGGGTTTACTGGCAACTATCTGGGGGTTTTCAGAGCGAAACTCTTACATCAGGTATGGAGAGTTATTTCAGGTAACTGAGGGTTTCCTTTCAGCTATCCCATGGATACCACAAAAACTCTTGCTATTAAGAGTTTTCAAAAATAAATTATTGGAAGCTGAGCTTTGTATTCGTTTTTGAGGAATTGATAGTTTTCATCTGTACATTGATAAATTCTGCTTTCAAAGAGTTTAAAAATAGCATGAACTTAAAATATATGTGAGTGAGTGAGTGAATGAGTTGGTGTTTTATGCCCGTGCAACGCTAAATAGGTTATTTACAGGCGATGAACATTTAAAAGATGATAAAATGAACATGAAATGAGGATGATAAATGAAACATGGGGTTGGGGTGGGAAACAAAGGAACTGCAAATTTTGAAGAACCACAGGAAAAGGGGAGAGGTGGCTAGGGACTGAAAATTAAGCCTATGTGATGCACTACTTGGCGGTCCACAAAGGGATTTTTACTTGCATGAAGCGTGGCACTCTCCTCACACGTTGGCCCACTATGGTCGGCCGTCAGGGTTTCCGTATTATAGACCTGACAATCCCTGCGGACGAGGGCCACCCTATTCAGCCACTTAGGGTACACACTTGATCGCTCTGTGGAATGAACACTGACCCAACGTCAGAATCCCAATACCCTTAGTCGCCTCTCACGACAAGCTAGGCTCTGCTGAGGGCCTAGTCGCCACCCGGGCCCCGAACGGGACTACAATATCTGTAGGTAGAAGGGGTTTAATTAGGTTCCTATGTGATAGCTGACAGCAAACCACCAGTTACCAAGATAACTCTTAATACCTGATGTAATTGAGAGTTTCGTCCAGAAAACCCCCAAGATAGCTGCCAGTAAAACCCCAGTTATCTGAGGTATTCTATAGATACCAAGGTTTTGGTTTAAATGGCGTTCCATACAACAGTATGATAAAGCTTTACTGTGCAACACAAGCATTTACGGTGTATGTATGCCTTTAGAAACAACGATAATGTGTAGTTATATGAAATTAGATCATCGGTAGAAATCAAGGACTCATCTGTAGAAAACACAGTAAAGAACATACCTAATCGGTAGAAAACCAGGACATATCAAATTTCTTAAACCTGTTAGTTATATGAAACAGCAAATGGCTCTTTTACAAATAAACGATCATTTATTGCATATTCTCCCATAGGATGTATTCAAATGTTAAAAATAAGCGTTATTTTTCATATTTCTAAAAAAACAATCGTAGAAAACAAGGATCATCGGTAGAAAATAAGCAGAAAAATCGGTAGAAAACATGTTGTCGCAGGACAAGTATAACGACCGTGTTGAAGTCTACCTGTTACTAAGGACTAAACGAAACAAAATTTTAATTCCAGAAAAAAAAAAAAAAAAAAAAAAAAACATTTTGAAATCGACTTAAGTAAAAAAAAGAAAAATAACAAATAACATTATTTACCTTGTTGTTTCTTTAAACTGTGTAAAATAGTCATTTAAAAGGAAGTCGACATTGTCACTGTGCCATGTTAAATGGAATCTATATATATACAGTGATTGAATAACGTTAACATCAATGGATGTATTGGATTTTAATGACTTGACAACCAGTGAAGCATACTGTCATAGTGTCGTAATTGTTGTAAAGTAATTTTAAAAGTTTGGTTGTTTTTTTGCCAAAGAACATTTTCAAAACAAATTGATAAAGTTAACAACAAAATTTACCGGTGGTTAAAACCAGTCTCTCGACATATGCTTGTAGTTTCGTACAAAAGCCCATTGAGGTTAACAGCTATTAGCTAGCTGTCAAAAACTGCGAGTGTTCTAGATCTCAAGAGATGTCCTTTACGTCACGTTGTTCTCGTATTATAGTGCTCTTGTCTCAGGTTCTCTCTTGGTGAATTGAACTTTAATGGATTTGATTTTAAGAGTTTGTTATTTTTGTGCTTTGTAAAAGATTATCAATAGGGAAGGTTGGGTCCGAAAACTAGTGCAATGCCGCCAGGAGTCAATGTCAAAGCTTTTTTTGTCCCTATGATCTATTTGTTATTGTTTTAATTATGTCAAGAAATGGGTCTTTCGTTGATGATTTAGGGATTTGTTTTGAATCTTATGTATTGTAGTTTAGTCTTGGGCCAATGTACGACGGCGAGCAGCGACATTTTGGCATGTTGAAGACCTCTGGTTGTTTTCCATTGTGATTTTTTAAATTGCCGTTTGTTTATGTTGGTGTGTACTTAATCCACGTCTCTTTATCTTCTATATCGGTGAAATAAAGCCATAATATTACCACCCTACACATTTCAAAATTAATAACGATAGAATTTATCAGCTTTATGACACCCAACATCACTGTTTCATCTGTTTGGTACTTATACAACAGATAACTATAGTACACAATAACAAGGGTCTTTATGACACTAGAAAAAATTAAAACAATTATGCGCTTTGTCATCACTTAATTAATTTGACCAACACTAAATCGATATTTGGCAAAGTGACAGGTGTACTATAGCAAGCAGGAACTGCTTACTCTTCTGGAGCACCTGAGTTCACCCTCGTTTCGACTTGGGTTCACGTTGCTGCGTGCGTGCGTGCGTGCATGTGTGTGTGGGGGGGTGGGTGGGTTCGCCCCTTTTTATTCTTGATGACAAATGATAAAATAACTTTAATTTTTATCCCAATATTTTACCCTGTTTCCTCCTTTGGCAACGCATCACTGATTTTCAAATGTCTATGAAATTTTCAAATGTTAAATCCGCCATTTCTGTTTACTTTCGTGCATGATAGCTATCATGAATATAACTGGACCCCTGTTGCTGTGACAGGTTATATTAACTTCCTCAAAAGGCACCCGTTTTCTAAGAAAAATAAGGCGGATTAAAAAAGATATAAATAATAGAAAGTGGATCTTTTTACTCAGGTCATAGTGTTCAGCTAAGTTTATCTGCTGCTAAAGAATGGCTGTCACGCCGTTTATCTTGTAGCGGAATCAACCACGTGTGGATACATTTTCTTTAAAGATTTGTTACACAATTTTTTAACCCCGATAATTTTCAAAAATCCATTCTGTAAACAAAACAAACGTTCGATTTTTTACTTTGCCATGTACCTTACCGCGATAAAGATTAAAATTCCGTTTCAAAGAACTTATCAAAAAGGTCTTTTCAAAATATATTAGCTTTGTGGTTTAGACTATAACTCTACACATGCATGCTTGTGCTAAAGGATATCATAAAGGGAAGGTTTGTTACACTCTAGACTAAGATTGCTGTATGCTTAATTCCCTTATTTGTCACATTTGGAGGATTTACCTTTAATAAGTTGACATTCTAATGGGAACAAACTGTGCCGATGTTTCAGTCGACTTCTATGTATACTCCTAAAATTGATTTTTTTTAGGAACTCGTAAAAACAAGTCTTTCATTTCACTTTCAGATATATTTATGATGTCTTATCTTTTCAACACTACTTCATTTGCTAGATGGATTCTTTCAATTTACTTTTGGAGCTGAGGATATAAAGAAACCGCCGATTCTGCCAACTGTACGTCAGTGTTGGATTTGTTCTTTGAATTTAACTCAGGTTGGAATCTCAGTACAAAAGTTAATGACAAAAATTTTAAATTTTCAAATGACTAGTACTTGGAAAGTAAAATACATACCTTAGATGCATTTTTAATGCTGGCGTCACACTATCCCGATTTAGACCCCGATGGAAACACGATTATTGATATTTCAAAATCGGGACTGATCGTAACCAAGTCGCCATCGTTTTCAACCTTCTAGGAGATTTTCTGAATTCGGGATAAACTTCGTAATGCCTCCGAATTTTTGCAACATGTTAAAAAACTGTCGAAGGTTCATGCGAAGGTCCTTCTTCGTGCTTTGTACGTTAATCCATCATTTGCATCGTAATGCCTTCGTAAATGCATCGTATGATTTCGTGTTGTCTTCTGTGTGCCGTCGGTAACATTTATCTTACGATGGCGGTACGAACGAAAGGAGAAGCGCTCCGATGGTCACTCGAATACACTTCGTATATATGCGTCTTAATTGGAGTAATCAAGATTTCAAGATTGTATTACACTCAGGCAGCATACGCTGCAACAAGAGGACAATACAAAAGTCACATATATACAACATGGCAATTAATTATAGTATAACTAATTCGGGATGACGAATATCAATTTTAATGTCACGAGTCTCGAATAACGCCAGGATTCAACAAGTGCGCGGAACCTGTTCCGCGCACGAGTTGAATCCCCAAGCGTTATTCGACACGAGTGACATTAAAATTGATATTCGTCATCCCGAATTAGTTATACTATTTATTATATAGATAATTTGAAAATACGTGACTAATAGATCATGATATAATGAAAACGAAAGAAATTATTGATTAATGAATTGTGTATTGCGCACTAATCTTAGTTACGTATTTTTCGCGGGAAACTTCACGAGGGTTAGATAAATTCGCACGCGAGTTAGATAAATCCTGTAATTAACTCCGTGAAAATATAGAAATTTATTTAACTCGGAAATCACGATCTTTCACCTATATCTATATAATAAAGACAATTAAAGACAAGGTGGTGAGCGTAATAATGACAATGAACAATCAACAGCAAAAAGTATGTAGATGTAAAGATAATTGAGACAGATACAATGACTTCTTGTGGATATTTAAACGAGTATGTACCGCTACATTAGAGATCCCGTGATAAACAATTTTGGCTGTAAATAGATAACACGTGTAGTAGAGTATATTCTTTAAAGCTAGGATTATATTTATACAATCAAATTTTGTAGGTACCTATAATAGCCTAGATAGTTTTTGAATGAATATGGCCAAATTGTTCAAAACAGGTCTGTTGCAAAGTGAAAGTAAACCATATATCTTGTCTGCATTGCGTGATCTACGATAATACTCTGGAATGTATTTCAATTGAAGTCGTTGTATCTGCTCGTTTTGACATGTAAAAAGATAATGCATTTCATTTCCAATTGATCTTGCATTACAAAGAGTACAAATACGTTCATTTTGTTGAATTCTGTGCCAACGTCCCGTTTCTATCGGAATTTTTACGTTGGAACATCGTAATTTACAAATATAAATTCTGCGGCCTTTCTTCAATGAAATCAAGTATTTTTCCAACCCAAAATTGAACTCTCTCGATTACTTGTAGTTTTTCAAATCCCCAGATTTCGCTGCCATACAATAGGATCGGTTCAATCAGGGACTCAAAAAGTTTTAATTGAAGATCAATTGGGATACAAATGTTTTTAATTTTAGCATATAATGCATAAAGCGCCTTTTGTGCTTGTTCACATATTCTTTTCTTTGCCGATACAAATTTTCCATGATAATTAAAAGTTAATCCTAAATATGAGATATTATCAACAACTTCAATAACTTGTCCACATAATTAAAATTCAAAATTCCGTGTACATTTTCTTTTTGCAAAAATGACTGATTTTGTTTTATCTACATTAACAACTAATTTCCACATATTACAATAATTCTCAAAAGCAGTTAGAGTGAGTTGTAAATCTTGGGCACTCTCTGCCGGAATAATAGTGTCGTCTGCATATAACAATACAAATATAAGCATAAATGTTCTTAAATCTTCATTCATAATATTTGAAATACTTTTCAAACTATCAATATTATTAATAGTAAAATGATTTTCTAGATCAGCCAGAAAAATAGAAAATAAGAAGGGAGACAAATTCTCTCCCTGTCTAACTCCTATATTGCATGAGAAAAAACCAGAAATCTGATCGCTATTTTTTACACATGATTTAATATTATCATACATGTTATAAATGTAATGACATAGAGTAATGGCATTAATTGAGACGGAAACACGACAGCAGTCAAAACAGTACGATTTTTGACATCGCTTCATTAAATTCAGTAACGCTAGCGTTCATGCATGGCGTGTATCAATGAATCGTTGAGGAATAGAAAATTAATAGTTTTTCTTCTTTTATCCAACATACAGAAGAAGAAAGACTAACAAGAACATTTGATATTTATGGAAGGGGGCTATGGTTAGAATTTAAATGAATAGGCAGGAAATGGGAAAAATCAGGAAATAAAAAGGCATGACAGTGCAATGATATAAAAATTAAGCAGGATGCAGTTGCTGTAGACTCCCATTTTTTCGAAAATAAAAAAATCAGGATGAAAAAAAAATAGCCATATCCCCGCCCCTCCCCCCCCAAAAAAACCCAAAATGGTCGCTCCCTAATGATACATGTCCAGTCATTAATTTTCTATTCATCATTTTCTTGTTAATTAATTTATTTATCTCACGTAATGATAATGTTAATAAACCAAAAATTGAAAGAAATCAAATGAAATTTTACTATTTCCACTTTCTTTTTCCTTGTTTTCTAATAAACAATAAATTCGTCTATCTATAATATTTCATTAAGACTAAAACATTGATTAGAAGTGAATGTGTTCAAAATCTACTTTTAGACGCACAATGGTGAGAGACATCATTTTTACTGGTTGTAAGACCAGTTTGAGAGCCAAATATATGATTCTAAGCTAGTTCTTGAAATCTAGTGTTGAAGTTTAGAGCTAAAATCGTCAAAGAAAATTCAAATGTTTTCCAGATGGGTTTAACAAAAGTGTTGAGGTATTGGCAAAAAAAATAAAATAAATGATATTTCTCTAAGATTTTGGAGAGTTTCTGTCGGAAAATAAGGCGAAACCTTGAATTAACCAAATATGAATCAGATGTCGGCAATTTTAAGAGATTATATTTTTTTTGCTTGAAACTGATTTATTATTACATTAAAGAAATAACAAAATTTCGGAACAGCGTATGGCAACGCACAGGAACTTGCTCCTCTCTAACAATATTTGTTACAGTCAATGTGCCATACAAAAAAAGCCCACACACACACAAGGGAGATACTACTTTCGCCTTCCACAGAATCCGATTCAATTCGATTCACCCGAATTAACCATATGAAAAATAGTATATTGAAAGAGGAGTGTAAGTCCCTGTGATCAATGTCAAATGTACAAAAAGAAAAGATAAAAAAGGCAAAGACAAACCGGAGAAATTGAAAATCGCAATAGTTCTTTTTTTTTTTGGCAAGAATTTTTTAAATTAAAATGACAACAAAATTTTCTACGCCTGACGCTCGTTTTGTCTATTCAAGACTTATCATAGGCGCTCTACCAAAATTATTGAAAAATCATAAGATGGGGTATTATGTAACCCTGGGTTTTATGGCAACAGAAATATCAGTGTTACTTTTGAATAAATGACATTTTAATTTTCTCTTTCCACTGATAATTGCAAAATTTCCACATTGTTGCTGAGCTTCGGATGGGAAGCACGTTGCCATCCCACGCCCGCCTAACTTTGGTTCGGAGAACAGGGATTACAAGGGGTATTGTCCATGATAGTACCTATGGCACTTGTTGACGCCGAATACAAGTTTCTTTTGGTCGATGTCGGATCAGATTGATCGAGTAATGACAGCAGTATCTAGATTGGGTCAGAACTAAAGGACGATGAGGAACTCTTTATTCTTCCGTAAATGACTCTTTTCAGTGTGAGATGACCTCGTTGAAATGCGAGCACGTAGCGATCTCACACTGGTCAATTTACCAATAATAATATTTATCGATGATGTCGACCTATGAAATGCAATGTTATTCAAAACTTTCGGTTTTTAGAATGAAGCCACCTAAGGTTTCAGTGTATAAAAATTATTTTTTACGGAAGAAATAGGTACTTACACGCGTTCTTGGAAAACCGGCAATGATCTTTCACTCGTGATATTTTGGATCTCCACTTGCAAAAAGACTGAAAAATTCTATCACTTGTAAAAGATCACCCGGTCGTTCCAAGAACTTATGTAAGAACCTATAAGTGTACCAAAAAATAGAAACTGCCTTGCAATGATGTACCTGTGACCGACTTTATAGTTACGTAAAACCTTCGTAGACCCATCGGGATGTAACATAAACCCATTATATGCTTAACACGGCGTACAGCCATCGTATTATATTAAGCAGACTTTGTTTCTCCTTTGGATCTAATTTTTGACTGAATTTGATAGCATCGTAACGACTCCGTAATCGGTTCGCAGCTTTTCGTGTATGCTTCTTTTCTAATCGTTTAGCCGTCGGTTCAAATTCGTATTCCCTTCCGAATGGATTTTAGTTTTTAGCAAGTTCGGGACTAACTTCGCACGAAGTTGAAATTTTCGTGTGTCCATCGTATTTCAAAATTGGGACAGTGTGACGCCCATAACAATTTTTGAAACAAGAAAATCCTTATATGTACATAGATAATTGAGCTTTAGTAGCAAATATTAATAAGAGAACCTCGAAATTAAAACATGTTATTCACCTTCTTCGCCCATTGGTATTTTACACAATGCAGAATAAAATTCAGTTTAAGGCGGTTTTCATTTCAACATAAAAAAAAACGAAATTGCTGATAGTCTGTCTCGCTTTCATATGGATCGATTCCGCACCTTGGTTCCAGAGGCCAACAGGACTCCAAAGGACATTCCCGGGGAGTTATGGGAAGCAATTATGACGATATATAATTAATAAACTATTTTCCTGCTCAGTATTTCCTTATACAATGAAAGTTTACCAACAGGCTTTGAATATTCCTTTTCTTTGTTTAGAATAGAAAATAAAGAGATGTGGAATAAGTGTACGCGACACAGCCCACAATTAAACGGCAATTTAGAAAAACCACAATGGACAACCGCCAGCAGCCTTCAACGAGGCCATTTGGCACTGCTCGCGGTTATGCAATTGGCCCATGGTCTAAATAAGATGCATATAATTCAAATCCAGCCCTGAAATAGTCACAGATAGACCCCCTTCTTAAACAAGGAACAGAAAACATCAAAAAGACAAGTACAAACGAAAGCTTTGTCAAGGATTCCTGGCTTAGGACAGGCACATGTAATATGTGGCGGGGTTAATCTAGTTTTTTGGGCCCAACCTTCCCCCTATCAATATTCCCAGACAAAGCACAAAAACTAAACACACAATAAAAATCAAATCGATCAAAGTCCAATTCTACTAGAGAGAACCTAAGACAAAAAACAAGAACAAACAAAAGGACGGTAAAGGAACTCTCTATAGAACACTCGCTGTTACTGACAGCTAGCTGAGAATCATCAATCGACTGATGTAAAAAAATCAAACGTATCGATTTTAAATCCGACACAACACTTCAAGCAATAATGATTTAGTGAAGTGTCATCACACAAAACCGATACGCTTGATCGCTATAATGCTTAAAAATGACAATAGTAAAAACGTTTATGGAGGTTTTAAAGCGAGTATTAAGTTTTCAATATTTCTGCCAAAAAACACTTAATTCAAAGATTTAACCAAGATATTCATTTCATATCCTTTCCGTAATAAATTTTGAAGCCAATTTTTCATTTCTATTGGATTGCTTTTAAATTTGTGAGCTTTATAAAAAACATTACCATAAAATACAGGATGTGATATTCCTTTCACTATAAGAAAGTGACGTGTACAATTAAATTTTTCAATAAGAGATCGATACTTGTGGAAGAATTTAGAAAAAGATTTTACTAATTTGTGGTATCGATAACCTTGTTTTAATAATTTTTCAGTAATAAAACGGCTTTTATTATTAAAATCAGAAACACAACTGCAGATCCGAGCATATCTTACTAACTGTGAAATGTAAACCCCGTATGACGGCGCTAGTGGAACATCTCCTTCAAGAAAAGGAAAATTTATAATAGGGAAGGTAAAGTCGTCACGTTTATCATATACTTTGGTATGTAATTTTCCGTCAATAATACTTAAATCTAAATCAAAAAAAGGACATCTATCACCGGTGACGTTAGATTTGTTCAAGGTTAATTCAGAAGGATAGATATCTGTAATAAAATTAGAAAATGAAGGATTGTTGAGTGCAAGTATGTCATCTAAATATCTAAAAGTATAATTGAAAGTTTCGATAAGTTCTGTTTGTTTGGGTCTTTTTGTAATTTAGCCATAAATTGTGATTCATAACAGTATAGGAAAAGGTCGGCTATAAGTGGCGCACAATTAGTACCCATAGGAATACCAATAATTTGGCGATAAATTTGTTTACCAAAACGTATGTAAATATTATCTAACAAATAATTTAGAGCAGTAATAGTTTCTGCATCAGTCCAGTTGATGTAACCCTTTTGAGTCTCGTTACTAAAAAATGATTTACTAAATGATTTTGAAACTCTAGAACAGATATAATCACTTTTAGATTTGTCAAAACACCATTTAACCAAATATTCAAATTTCTTTTTAATCAGATTATGTGGAAGGTTAGTATATAAAGTAGAAAAATCGTAACTATCAACGGTATGAAAAGTATTTTCAAAAGCACGAAGCTTGTCCAAAACATCAAGAGAATTTTTTACACTCCAAAAATAATTAATTCCACTGTTTTCGAATACCCTTTCACAGTATTGAATAATAACTTCCTTCATAGTAGTTAAAGTAAGTGATAGAACTTTGGAAATATGGGTTAAAGAACACTTACTTGAAGCAGAGATAAAACGAGATTTATATGGATTTTTGTGCAATTTAGGTATCCAGTACATAGTAGGTAATTTAAAGTATGTCGGGGCAACTCGAAGTGCTGTGGTCGCTATGATATGATCGTCAATGATACCTGATTCTGTCGAATGCACGGGAACGAAAGTGTTCGAATTTTTTATTTCGTGCATTAAAACCTCAAGGTAATACTTTCTTCATACCACAACGTCATTGTTAGCTGCTTTGTCGGCGGGAACAAACACGTATCGCAAACCAAGTAAACGGATTTTTGACTTTATTCTATTAAGGTAAGTATTAGGCCTAAAATCTACAAATGAATTTTGAAATTGGCTAATTCTGAGTTGAACAATTGCCATAAATTTATTAATAAAACGGTCTAGAGATTTTGAGTCGGCCCCTTCTCTCCTGATCCAAGATTTGCAATAAGAGAGAAGGGAAGTTTTGATACAATTTAGGCAGGAATTCCAATTAATTTTAGTAGGTGGTCTAAACTTTGGTCCTTTTTTCAAGAAATTGATAACCTCTGGGTCATTGACGATTGAAAGGTCTCCGGTAACAACATGATCACAAGGAGCATATCTGAAATCAGATTTAGTACAGTCGCATGTTAAAGGAATATTCGTGTCTAGTTCTTCATCAGTTGTAGTTGTTGTATAGTTAAAAATAATGTTACGTGTAGGTTTCTTATATTTATAAGATACAATAGGTGGTTCGGTATTAGAAAAATAAGGTGGAATGAGATCTTGAATATTAGGATCCATAAATATACTAGATATATTTATGAAGTCAAGTCCTCTATTTTATAAAATGTCGAATGTGGTCTTCTGGGTTTTCAATTTTGGGAAACAGTTTATAATAACAAAAAGAAGAGATGATGAGTGCACCTTCATATAATGGACTTGCATGAGATATAGTACTACATTCCAAACGGATACTGTTTAATTTAGAAATGGGTATTGAACATAATTTACAAAACAGATGATGACGTCCATTATTTTTAAAGATTTTAATAAGATCAGTAATACTTGAGTCAGAGCGGTGTTGTTTTCTGACATTACGATTTATTCGTTTACCATGCGACCGTTTGTTCCGTTTACGAGGAATCACTAAATTCATGACATTTATGTTTGATGATCTTGATATGCTACCCTGTCCCATGATGTTATCGTTAAGACCCAGAGGGTATTCGGTTTGTAATTTTTTGATCCAATCAAGTTCAGCAAGTCGTCTTTCTCTACGAAACTGTCTTTTACTTAAATTTAAATCTCTATTAATAATTTCAAGTGGCTGAACTTTAATATACTTAATGTTGTGGTTGTGTTTATGTAAGTGTTGATAAAGATAGCATTTATACTTTTTAAAGCGGCAAAAGCGATACAGATGTTCAGAAGTTCTTTTCGACAAATACCTACCAGTCTCCCCGACATACTGAATATTACAATTAGGTTCGGATCAAGATATTAAATAAATTAAATTTGTTGTGCGTCAGTTAACATCTTGGGTCAATTTAGTAGAGAAAGTTCGTCCATTTATACTAGATGTAACAGTGGTGTTTCTGATTAACCTGTTTCACGTTTGTCATTTCGAAGCACTACAGGGTAAGACTTTAGGATATCCACGAAAAGAGCTATTAAACGTATTGCATGTGTTATTAAGATTCTTTTGTTGTTTTGTATTTGATGATTGGACTGATGGTTTAAAAGAATTTACGGTATAGGAAGAGTGGCTGGTTATATTAGATTGAAGTTTATTGTTGGATGTGGATATCCTAGCTTGTGGTTTTGAGTTGTTGTATTTTTTACCATTTCGTAAAATCATGATTAAGGTTGTAAGGAGAGAAAGGGATGTTCCATGACAAAACAGGACGGGACCGAAAAATATATGCATTCAGCATTATATAATAAAAAAAGTACCACAGTTAAAATAGTCTTGCTAAAACTACTAGTGATTCCCGACAAGGTTCATAATACACGCGACAACAGGGAAACAAATACAGGGATTAGTAGAATAAAGCAAGACAATTTAGTTAATTGTAGAAGTGGGCAAAAAATAGAGATGTAATATAAGTACAAGGTGGTTGAAAATATTGAAAGCTATCTCGCACACAAAAATTACCATCATTAAAATATATAAGAGCATACACCTCAAGCACGGGGATACGTTTTACAGCATCCACACGGCACAGGAGACAAACTCTGCAAAAAATAGAAAATAAAGAGATGTGGAATAAGTGTACGCGACACAGCCCACAATTAAACGGCAATTTAGAAAAACCACAATGGACAACCGCCAGCAGCCTTCAACGAGGCCATTTGGCACTGCTCGCGGTTATGCAATTGGCCCATGGTCTAAATAAGATGCATATAATTCAAATCCAGCCCTGATATAGTCACAGATAGACCCCCTTCTTAAACAAGGAACAGAAAACATCAAAAAGACAAGTACAAACGAAAGCTTTGTCAAGGATTCCTGGCTTAGGACAGGCACATGTAATATGTGGCGGGGTTAAACTAGTTTTTTGGGCCCAACCTTCCCCCTATCAATATTCCCAGACAAAGCACAAAAACTAAACAAACAATAAAAATCAAATCGATCAAAGTCCAATTCTACTAGAGAGAACCTAAGACAAAAAACAAGAACAAACAAAAGGACGGTAAAGGAACTCTCTATAGAACACTCGCTGTTACTGACAGCTAGCTGAGAATCATCAATCGACTGATGTAAAAAAAATCAAACGTATCGATTTTAAATCCGACACAACACTTCAAGCAATAATGATTTAGTGAAGTGTCATCACACAAAACCGACACGCTTGATCGTTATAATGCTTAAAAATGACAATAGTAAAAACGTTTATGGAGGTTTTAAAGCGAGTATTAAGTTTTCAATATTTCTGCCAAAAAACACTAAATTCAAAGATTTAACCAAGATATTCATTTCATATCCTTTCCGTAATAAATTTTGAAGCCAATTTTTCATTTCTATTGGATTGCTTTTAAATTTGTGAGCTTTATAAAAAACATTACCATAAAATACAGGATGTGATATTCCTTTCACTATAAGAAAGTGACGTGTACAATTAAATTTTTCAATAAGAGATCGATACTTGTGGAAGAATTTAGAAAAAGATTTTACTAATTTGTGGTATCGATAACCTTGTTTAAATATTTTTTTTTTTTTTTTTTTAGACATCACATGGCTTGCAAGAAACCTGGCCAATTTCCATCTCAGTCTTGTCCAATTATATTGCATTTATTTTCAAAAGTGGATTGTCACACTCAACGGTGGCATGTTATATTTCAGGAATAGCTTATTTTCCCAAACTTTGGGGCTATGAAGATACCACACAAAACTTTGTTACCAGAAAAATTCTAGAAGGTTATAAAAAGTAAAGTGGGCAAAAGAAAGACACAAGGCTCCCTATTTTAAACATACTTTAGCACAGATTATTGTGGTCCTACCCATGACTTGTAAGTCAGGTTACGAAGCCAGTTTGTATAAAGCCGCGTATTTGCTATGTTTTTATGGTATGTTTGGAGTTAGTCAGTTGAAGTACAAAGGACACAATTCACGCAAGCATGCAATTAAGTATTAAAACGTTAAAATTGACCATAATGGCTGTTTTCAGTTGACCTACTCTAGTTAACTCGAGTTAACCCGAGTAACAAATAAACGTCTAGAGTTCGGACTCGGGTAAACCCCGATGACCTTTAACCCCTACTCGAGTTTAACTCTGGCAAAAGCGGGGTTGGTAGAGTACGTGACGTCATGAGTATAGTTTACCTGCGACAATGTGACTAGATTTCTTAAATCATACGTATCTAATGTTTAATTTACCTAAAGTTACATTAGAAAAGAATGTTTTTTGTTTTATTATTTAAAAGTTTTGAAGTTTTATTGTAATAACATTGTCGCTATGGTCAACTCTATACTAGAGTACCCCGTTTTATTGAGAAAAAGTACACGAATTAACCCGACACTAGAATAATTTGTTCAGTTGAGAATCAAGTGCGCAAGATCCTACCGAGCTAAAAATAGAAAATTACTCTACTAGGGTTAACTCGAGTAGGTCAACTGAAAACGGCCAATAGTATAGAATTAAAAATTCTGACTTCAACGTCAGATCAATTTGGTCGGGGATAACATTAATAATACCGAAACAAAACGTAAAAAACACTTGCCCAGTAAATGCATTAGAGGATTTTATTTCGATTTGGGGAAACCAACAAGGTCAACTTTTTTGCCTCTTTAATGGTAGTCTTTTATCAAGTTTTCAGTTCAAGGCCATGCTTAAGAAGACATTGCATACTTTAGGGATTTCCGAACCCAATTTTACCTCACATTCCTTTCGTATTAGTGTGGCAACTGCGTGTGCCATTCACGGTTATAGTGACTAAAGTATGCGGTCGTTGGCAGTCTAGTGCATATCGGAGATATATAAGAATATCCACATAGATTTCTATTTCAAGTTATATATTTACATGTATAAATTTATATCAAGTAAAAAAGTTTAACTAATCAAATAAAGTTTTGACATTAGGTGTTCCAGTTAATGTTTGGATTATTGGGTCGTCCATTGTCTCACACACCTTCTTAGAAGCTAGAGAAAGTCCAGGAGGCGTTAGTTTATCCCAGCGAGGGGTATCTATTAGGTGGAAAGGGAGAAGCGGGCTAATATTAAGCGGATTAAAAGGGCACATAAGAACCCTCATGAGAATGGAAGATCTCCCTGACTACATAGTCATTCATACGTTTGAAGAACCCTCAGGCTAAAATAATGTCAAATATGATTATTCAACTAATATGTACAAAATTATTTTTCAGTCACTCATTGATTTTTTGTCTATATATAATCATTATATTCATTG
Organism: Arcuatula senhousia; assembly: GCA_963971305.1. Classification (NCBI taxonomy): domain Eukaryota; kingdom Metazoa; phylum Mollusca; class Bivalvia; order Mytilida; family Mytilidae; genus Arcuatula; species Arcuatula senhousia. The sequence goes on from OZ020305.1 coordinate 5,453,090, forward strand.
GGTTCTTTACCAACGAAAGCTGTAATTAGTAGTTACATTGTATTGTTAACAGTAACAGTTAAGTCTTTAATAAATAGTTTTACCGGTTAAAACAAAACATGCAGTTATTTATGGCTATATATATTAAACACTAAAATTAGATGCAAAATATACTAAATCAACCATCCTATAACTCTATTTTTAGCTGTTAAGGATGAGAATTTCCTTGTAACGTTATAATCTATAACCGCACTTGAAATATAAATCCTCAAGTGTTAGCTGGAAATCATAGCGAAGTAAGTATTTAGATTTTTTGAAAGGGGAACGGGGTAATACTCAGAGTTTAGATTCAAAGGGGGCATGTCAAAAATGGTACCGTAAACCTGGAAAATTTTCGCGCCAGTTTTATTTTCGCGATTTTCGCGTTGACATTGATAGCCAAACTCCTTCGCAATAGGCTTATCCTTCCCGGCAAAAATAGGTCAGGATACAGGCTTGTATGAATTCCATCAAGATTCTTGAAAACATAAACTTTTCTGTAATATTTGTTTTCTTAGAAAAAAAATTCAATTTGTTGTAAAGCCGCCCGTAGGTTAGTATATAAAGTAGAAAAATCGTAACTATCAACGGTATGAAAAGTATTTTCAAAAGCACGAAGCTTGTCCAAAACATCAAGAGAATTTTTTACACTCCAAAAATAATTAATTCCACTGTTTTCGAATACCCTTTCACAGTATTGAATAATAAATTCCTTCATAGTAGTTAAAGTAAGTGATAGAACTTTGGAAATATGGGTTAAAGAACAATTACTTGAAGCAGAGATAAAACGAGATTTATATGGATTTTTGTGCAATTTAGGTATCCAGTACATAGTAGGTAATTTAAAGTATGTCGGGGCAACTCGAAGTGCTGTGGTCGCTATGATATGATCGTCAATGATACCTGATTCTGTCGAATGCACGGGAACGAAAGTGTTCGAATTTTTTATTTCGTGCATTAAAACCTCAAGGTAATACTTTCTTCATACCACAACGACATTGTTAGCTGCTTTGTCGGCGGGAACAAACACGTATCGCAAACCAAGTAAACGGATTTTTGACTTTATTCTATTAAGGTAAGTATTAGGCCTAAAATCTACAAATGAATTTTGAAATTGGCTAATTCTGAGTTGAACAATTGCCATAAATTTATTAATAAAACGGTCTAGAGATTTTGAGTCGGCCCCTTCTCTCCTGATCCAAGATTTGCAATAAGAGAGAAGGGAAGTTTTGATACAATTTAGGCAGGAATTCCAATTAATTTTAGTAGGTGGTCTAAACTTTGGTCCTTTTTTCAAGAAATTGATAACCTCTGGGTCATTGACGATTGAAAGGTCTCCGGTAACAACATGATCACAAGGAGCATATCTGAAATCAGATTTAGTACAGTCGCATGTTAAAGGAATATTCGTGTCTAGTTCTTCATCAGTTGTAGTTGTTGTATAGTTAAAAATAATGTTACGTGTAGGTTTCTTATATTTATAAGATACAATAGGTGGTTCGGTATTAGAAAAATAAGGTGGAATGAGATCTTGAATATTAGGATCCATAAATATACTAGATATATTTATGAAGTCAAGTCCTCTATTTTATAAAATGTCGAATGTGGTCTTCTGGGTTTTCAATTTTGGGAAACAGTTTATAATAACAAAAAGAAGAGATGATGAGTGCACCTTCATATAATGGACTTGCATGAGATATAGTACTACATTCCAAACGGATACTGTTTAATTTAGAAATGGGTATTGAACATAATTTACAAAACAGATGATGACGTCCATTATTTTTAAAGATTTTAATAAGATCAGTAATACTTGAGTCAGAGCGGTGTTGTTTTCTGACATTACGATTTATTCGTTTACCATGCGACCGTTTGTTCCGTTTACGAGGAATCACTAAATTCATGACATTTATGTTTGATGATCTTGATATACTACCCTGTCCCATGATGTTATCGTTAAGACCCAGAGGGTATGCGGTTTGTAATTTTTTGATCCAATCAAGTTCAGCAAGTCGTCTTTCTCTACGAAACTGTCTTTTACTTAAATTTAAATCTCTATTAATAATTTCAAGTGGCTGAACTTTAATATACTTAATGTTGTGGTTGTGTTTATGTAAGTGTTGATAAAGATAGCATTTATACTTTTTAAAGCGACGAAAGCGATACAGATGTTCAGAAGTTCTTTTCGACAAATACCTACCAGTCTCCCCGACATACTGAATATTACAATTAGGTTCGGATCAAGATATTAAATAAATTAAATTTGTTGTGCGTCAGTTAACATCTTGGGTCAATTTAGTAGAGAAAGTTCGTCCATTTATACTAGATGTAACAGTGGTGTTTCTGATTAACCTGTTTCACGTTTGTCATTTCGAAGCACTACAGGGTAAGACTTTAGGATATCCACGAAAAGAGCTATTAAACGTATTGCATGTGTTATTAAGATTCTTTTGTTGTTTTGTATTTGATGATTGGACTGATGGTTTAAAAGAATTTACGGTATAGGAAGAGTGCCTGGTTATATTAGATTGAAGGTTATTGTTGGATGTGGATATCCTAGCTTGTGGTTTTGAGTTGTTGTATTTTTTACCATTTCGTAAAATCATGATTAAGGTTGTAAGGAGAGAAAGGGATGTTCCATGACAAAACAGGACGGGACCAAAAATATATGCATTCAGCATTATATAATAAAAAAGTACCACAGTTAAAATAGTCTTGCTAAAACTACTAGTGATTCCCGACAAGGTTCATAATACACGCGACAACAGGGAAACAAATACAGGGATTAGTAGAATAAAGCAAGACAATTTAGTTAATTGTAGAAGTGGGCAAAAAATAGAGATGTAATATAAGTACAAGGTGGTTGAAAATATTGAAAGCTATCTCGCACACAAAAATTACCATCATTAAAATATATAAGAGCATACACCTCAAGCACGGGGATACGTTTTACAGCATCCACACGGCACAGGAGACAAACTCTGCAAAAAATAGAAAATAAAGAGATGTGGAATAAGTGTACGCGACACAGCCCACAATTAAACGGCAATTTAGAAAAACCACAATGGACAACCGCCAGCAGCCTTCAACGAGGCCATTTGGCACTGCTCGCGGTTATGCAATTGGCCCATGGTCTAAATAAGATGCATATAATTCAAATCCAGCCCTGAAATAGTCACAGATAGACCCCCTTCTTAAACAAGGAACAGAAAACATCAAAAAGACAAGTACAAACGAAAGCTTCGTCAAGGATTCCTGGCTTAGGACAGGCACATGTAATATGTGGCGGGGTTAAACTAGTTTTTTGGGCCCAACCTTCCCCCTATCAATATTCCCAGACAAAGCACAAAAACTAAACACACAATAAAAATCAAATCGATCAAAGTCCAATTCTACTAGAGAGAACCTAAGACAAAAAACAAGAACAAACAAAAGGACGGTAAAGGAACTCTCTATAGAACACTCGCTGTTACTGACAGCTAGCTGAGAATCATCAATCGACTGATGTAAAAAAATCAAACGTATCGATTTTAAATCCAACACAACACTTCAAGCAATAATGATTTAGTGAAGTGTCATCACACAAAACCGACACGCTTGATCGCTATAATGCTTAAAATGACAATAGTAAAAACGTTTATGAACTTTGGGGCCATGAAGATACCACACAAAACTTTGTTACCAGAAAAATTCTAGAAGGTTATAAAAAGTAAAGTGGGCAAAAGAAAGACACAAGGCTCCCTATTTTAAACATACTTTAGCACAGATTATTGTGGTCCTACCCATGACTTGTAAGTCAGGTTACGAAGCCAGTTTGTATAAAGCCGCGTATTTGCTATGTTTTTATGGTATGTTTGGAGTTAGTCAGTTGAAGTACAAAGGACACAATTCACGCAAGCATGCAATTAAGTATTAAAACGTTAAAATTGACCATAATGGCTGTTTTCAGTTGACCTACTCTAGTTAACTCGAGTTAACCCGAGTAACAAATAAACGTCTAGAGTTCGGACTCGGGTAAACCCCGATGACCTTTAACCCCTACTCGAGTTTAACTCTGGCAAAAGCGGGGTTGGTAGAGTACGTGACGTCATGAGTATAGTTTACCTGCGACAATGTGACTAGATTTCTTAAATCATACGTATCTAATGTTTAATTTACCTAAAGTTACATTAGAAAAGAATGTTTTTTGTTTTATTATTTAAAAGTTTTGAAGTTTTATTGTAATAACATTGTCGCTATGGTCAACTCTATACTAGAGTACCCCGTTTTATTGAGAAAAAGTACACGAATTAACCCGACACTAGAATAATTTGTTCAGTTGAGAATCAAGTGCGCAAGATCCTACCGAGCTAAAAATAGAAAATTACTCTACTAGGGTTAACTCGAGTAGGTCAACTGAAAACGGCCAATAGTATAGAATTAAAAATTCTGACTTCAATGTCAGATCAATTTGGTCGGGGATAACATTAATAATACCGAAACAAAACGTAAAAAAACACTTGCCCAGTAAATGCATTAGAGGATTTTATTTCGATTTGGGGAAACCAACAATGTCAACTTTTTTGCCTCTTTAATGGTAGTCTTTTATCAAGTTTTCAGTTCAAGGCCATGCTTAAGAAGACATTGCATACTTTAGGGATTTCCGAACCCAATTTTACCTCACATTCCTTTCGTATTAGTGTGGCAACTGCGTGTGCCATTCACGGTTATAGTGACTAAAGTATGCGGTCGTTGGCAGTCTAGTGCATATCGGAGATATATAAGAATATCCACATAGATTTCTATTTCAAGTTATATATTTACATGTATAAATTTATATCAAGTAAAAAAGTTTAACTAATCAAATAAAGTTTTGACATTAGGTGTTCCAGTTAATGTTTGGATTATTGGGTCGTCCATTGTCTCACACACCTTCTTAGAAGCTAGAGAAAGTCCAGGAGGCGTTAGTTTATCCCAGCGAGGGGTATCTATTAGGTGGAAAGGGAGAAGCGGGCTAATATTAAGCGGATTAAAAGGGCACATAAGAACCCTCATGAGAATGGAAGATCTCCCTGACTACATAGTCATTCATACGTTTGAAGAACCCTCAGGCTAAAATAATGTCAAATATGATTATTCAACTAATATGTACAAAATTATTTTTCAGTCACTCATTGATTTTGTTGTCTATATATAATCATTATATTCATTGGGTTCTTTACCAACGAAAGCTGTAATTAGTAGTTACATTGTATTGTTAACAGTAACAGTTAAGTCTTTAATAAATAGTTTTACCGGTTAAAACAAAACATGCAGTTATTTATGGCTATATATATTAAACACTAAAATTAGATGCAAAATATACTAAATCAACCATCCTATAACTCTATTTTTAGCAGTTAAGGATGAGAATTTCCTTGTTACGTTATAATCTATAACCGCACTTGAAGTATAAATCCTCAAGTGTTAGCTGGAAATCATAGCGAAGTAAGTATTTAGATTTTTTGAAAGGGGAACGGGGTAATACTCAGAGTTTAGATTCAATGGGGGCATGTCAAAAATGGTACCGTAAACCTGGAAAATTTTCGCGCCAGTTTTATTTTCGCGATTTTCGCGTTGACATTGATAGCCAAACTCCTTCGCAATAGGCTTATCCTTCCCGGCAAAAATAGGTCAGGATACAGGCTTGTATGAATTCCATCAAGATTCTTGAAAACATAAACTTTTATGTAATATTTGTTTTCTTAGAAAAAAAATTCAATTTGTTGTAAAGCCGCCCGGTTTTAATGAGTACGCACTATTTTAAGGTGAAGTTAAGTAGAAGTATTTAGGCTATACTATAAACAATGTGGTTGCGTAATGAATTTAGGTAAAGCGAGTACTTTTCATGGTTTTAAATTTAGAGAGTAATTTGGAACTAATGTTATATAATGATTGTTCCTAAAGGAATTTGTTTTATGTAATATTTTTTTCTTAGCTATAATAAAAGTTACCATAGCAAGGACAAAATATTATAAGAAACAAATTCCTGTAAGAACAATTATTATATAACAATAGTTCCGATTTTATTACTATTTATAAATTACCGAAAAATGTTGCACAATCATGAATGCTTAAAATGGTTTTTGACGTACATGTGGACGTACATAAAAATGTACCATCTCATATTCGAAGGTGCTCCTTGTTAATGTTTGTACTAAAATAATATTGTTGATATTTGACAATCATAAAGATTATTTTTAAGTCCTAGAGCAATGATTGTTGAGCCAGAATATATTATGGTATAACAGTGCTAGGCCCAGAATGTTATATTAATTTAGCCATAGTATTATGATATCGAAGACACGTCAGTTTGACCCAGATAAGTAAGATATTCGATTCAGAATATTATGACATTTGAGCCAGAATATAATGATATTTGATTTAAAATATTATGAAATTTGAGCCAGAATATTATGATATTCAATTCAGAATATAAAGACATTTAATTCAGAATATTATGGTATTTGAGCTAGAATATCATGATATTTGAGCCAGAATTTTATTTTTTAATGATATTTTAGTATAGAATATTATGGTGTTCGAACCAAAATATTATAGTATACACCACTACTCCAGTCAAATAATATTATAGTGAGCATATTGTTGTTTTAATATATTTCAAAGTTGCAGAATCTTTTCAAACATTATTTAGATTTACATTTGTTGGCATTTTACACCATATGAAATGTAAACCACAAAAAGCTTATATAATATGATGGCCAACAAATTGTTCATGTGGCAAAATTAAACAAATGTTGCAAAACTAGGAACAAAAAAAAACAATTTAAACCAAAAAGATACATGTACTTCGATCTACAGTAGATCAGTAATATTTATATGCAAAGACGCTTTTATTAAGACTTTTTAGTCTGGTGCCATGTTTGTTTTAGCCCGCTCCGGCTTTTGAGTTGGAGAATACATCAAAGCTTTAAATTATCCGTCTAAATTTCAAAATTGTCTAAACCCTAAGGTTCTTCCTACCCCAGACATAGGTTGGATATCTTAGTAATAATTTGGTTTCCCAGTTAGGTATTTTTGGTTATACTGTCTTATGCTCTTCAAATTCATACAGTGTTTGGCATTTTCAATATTTTTGGTAGAGCGCCTCTGATGAGTCTTGAATAGACGAAACGCGCGTCAGGCGTAGCAAAATTTATTGTCTGGAACTTTGTTGTCATTTGTATTTCGAACACACGTGAAGGTTAGCACTGCTGGTGGAGTTTAAATTCCCCGAGGTTAGCCCGCTCCGGCACCAACACTTTTGAGTTGGAGAATACATCAAAGCTTTAAATTATCCGTCTAAATTTCAAAATTGTCTAAACCCTAAGGTTCTTCCTACCCCAGACATAGGTTGGATATCTTAGTAATAATTTGGTTTCCCAGTTAGGTTTTTTTGGTTATACTGTCTTATGCTCTTCAAATTCATACAGTGTTTGGCATTTTCAATATTTTTGGTAGAGCGCCTCTGATGAGTCTTGAATAGACGAAACGCGCGTCAGGCGTAGCAAAATTTATTGTCTGGAACTTTGTTGTCATTTGTATTTTGAACACTAATCAAGCACACCTTATACCTATTTAACCATGTGACTAGTATCACATGACTAATTCAACAGTTAAATGCTTATAACCAATTAAGCATGACATGGAGTATAATTAAAATCATAATAAAAGTTCTTAAAAGAAGTCGGGAACATTTATCATAGACATGGAATTTATATTATGTAACAATTTTTCCTGCTATAATATTATGCTATAATATTATGTCATAAAGGAACAAATTTTATAAGGAACAAATATATGTTGACAGTAGGGGTCAAAAAGAGGTCATTGAAAAGACGCCCGGAATACCTGGTGCAGTGATAAGTGTACGGACCGTTACGGACGGGAACTGGAACTGTGAAGAGTTTGATTGTTAGCGCGAAAATTGGACGGCGTGAATATATGTGTCTTCCATTGTAGTCTATGGACAATAACATGACAGTGCGAATTTAAAGTAAGTTGTAAGGCAAAAAAGTGTCCTGTGATAAAGTGTCCAGGAGGACAGTATTTTCCAGAAAAGTTGCTATTTTCAAGTGTCCCTTGCTATTAAAAAGTGTCCATTAGTAGGACATTTTTTTATTAGCTCACCTGGCCAGAGGCCATGTAAGCTTATGCCATCACTTTGCGTCCGTCGTCGTCTGTCGTCGTCCGTCGTCGTCTGTCGTCGTCTGTCGTCCGTTAACAATTTCAAAAATCTTCTCCTCTGAAACCACTGAACCAATTTAACAGAAACTTGGCAGGAATGATATATGACATGTTGGCAACAAACGATCCTCATTTTGAAATGCTTTGATAAAAAACATGGCCGCCGTTGCTAAAAATAGACTAGGGGGGTCAGACTACTGTTTTTGGCTTATAAATCAAAAAGTATAAGAGATAGAGGAAATCTGAGGCCACGCTACTGATTCAGCATCAAAAGCTCTACAAAAGTCTCCATTTGGTCAAAGTTGTCAGATGACCCCTTATAGGGGTTACGGCCCCTTAAAAGTGAAAAATAGCATTTTTTCATGTTTTTGGCCTACAGAATGAAAACTATTGCAGATAGAGATTAGCTGTTGCTTGCTTAAATGTTTAGCTCATTTAGCTCTACGAAAGTCTCCATAGGGTCGAAGTTGTCAGATGACCCCTTATAGGGGTTACGGCCCCTTAAAGGTGAAAAATAGCCACTTTTCATGTTTTTGGCCTACAGAATGAAAACTATTGCAGATATAGATTAGCTGTTGCTTGCTTAAATGTTAAGGGAATACGATACAGTAGCAAGGGCAGATAATTACGTTGTAAAGGTTATGCCTTGTTTTCCCGACGTCGCGTAATTCAACGCGACAAATAGCGGTAACGGCATTTTTCAACGACATTGTTCGCGCAAATAAAAGTCAACGTCATAGATTAGGTTACGCAAAAATTAAATTTGAACGCACCTTGCATAATGCCGGCATGCTTTTCCATCGAGATGGCGACATAAGAAGACCAATTTGATCAGAAAAACTTCTGGTTTTGAATAAAAAATAAATAATAGACGATAATGATGAAGTGCAAACCGAGTAATCGGAAGATTAAGTCAAACCAAAAACGCAATTACTGATTTTGCATTTGTCCTTTTTGAGCTACTCTTTGATGTTCATACGTGGAACTTTATTTCAAACCACGACGACGCTCCTGTCCTCCAGAATTTCAAAACCATACTGGTCTGTGAAGACAGTTGTTCGTATATGTATCGAATACATGAAGATTTAACAATTTGTAAGAAAGACAGAACTAGTATTGACATGGGTAGCCCGTGGAAGTGTAGAAGTTGTGGTTCCTAGCTTTAAGTTACTGAATATGGAAACATGGGCGGATTCAGAAATTTTTGAAAGGGGATTTAGTTCCGCGCATATTGTCTATTGAAGACAAAAGGGGGGTTCCAGGTCAATTTTGCCTAAAATCTACACGGAAATTACAAAAACTTTCCAAGAAAAGTGTAGGTTCAAACCCCCGGAACCCTTTCTGGATCCACCATTGGAAAGAAAGAACGAATGCACTGATTTAGAAGTTACCCTATACCCGCCCTTTATTACATGTTGGTCTTGAGTACCAATAAAACTTGCGATATCGAATGAGAAAAAATATATTTTGATTTGTGTAAGTTTATACCGGTATGATGCAATAAATTTTGCAAATAAGGTACGTGTTTGTCTTGATTTTGCTAATATATTTGATCATATTTGCCTGGTTGCAGTTGGTGTAATTAAACGGGTGGCATAGCATAGTGAGTGTCGGGCGGGAACTGTGCCGATAGGTCAATAAGGAAAAAAATAAAGAATGCAGGATCAGCAGGTGGTTCAATTTCATTGGTTTCAACGTCAGATCTATCGATCATTTACATCCTGTTTTCTAACTTAATTACTTGTTAACACAACCTGAGCCTTCTTGACTTATTTTTATCACAATAATGATAAAGAATTTTCAAGAAGTGTATATTTTTTCATGTTTCTTTTGAGTTAATGCTGTTTGACGGCCCTTTGCAGTATGGCACAGGATACGGTTACGGCAAATTTGGACAAAACCGTAACAATAAGAAATTCTTAGAGGAAAATCGGGAACGGATGACGGGACGAAGACCGAATCATTTACGACCGTAACAATAAGATTTTTTTATTATTACGGCACTTATAATTATTAATGTTTGGTAAATCTCTAACGCGAGATTTGCCGTAATAATAAGAAAATTCTTATTGTTACGGTCGTAAATGATTCGGTCTCTGTCCCGTCATCCGTTCCCGGTTTTCATCTTATTCTTATTGTTACGGTTATGCCGTAATCGTATCCTGTGCCTTGCAGTATTCTGTAGAAAATTTAAAAAATTTATATGGTAAATTCGAAATCCGTGTTCTATGCGTACTGTGAGCGAGTAAATACTAGTATGCGGAAACAGTTATTATATTTAATGTAGGGGTTTCATGGGTTTTAATTGGTACGACTTTGAAAAGACAAACAGGCATTCAAAACTCGAAGTACCAAGCACCTTCACTCCTTCCTAAAACAATACAAAATAAATTAAAATAAATAAACATTCCACTCAACCCAATGAAAGCAAGGATGCGCCAATTAATCAAATAAAACTGAAAACTCTGGGTTTTTTGTCCGTAGAAATGTCCAACGCAAAGGTTAGTTAGTTAGTTAGTTAGTTATTGCTTTACTCCCAAGCAGCACGATTCGGCTATATCCGGGAGATGAAAATGAAAGTGGTGATACAATGAACATGAGATGATGACGAAGTGGAGGAAATGGGGACACAATGTCAATCGGGTAGGAGAGTTTTGACTGCCACTGGAAAAAGGAGTGATGGGTAGGGACGGGAAATTAAGCCTCTTGCATGGGGACTCTTACCGAGACCTGCAGCAGGGTTCTTTAACGTGCGAGGAACGTGACATTTTTCCCAATTCGGTGCACCACTGGTTTGCGGTCAGGTTTTCCGCATTATCGCCTGACGATCCCGCATCTCTCGATGTCAGGGCTGCCCCATTCAACCACCTGGGGCACACATCCCACCAACGCAATGGAATAACTTGGTTTAGAAACGATAACGTAAAATAAATCCCTCATCCACGTACTTTCCCGTAAGAAAAGGAAGTGGAATGAGAGTGCATTAAGCGCATTACATTCGAAACGCCTGTACCAAGTCAGGAGCATTGCGATCTATAATTGTTCCGGTATGTCTTTCATGTCAGTTTGTCTTTTCTCTTGGACATTGAGATTGATCATCCAAGTTATTTTGTTATTACCTTAATGTACGTTAGATATCAACTCAAGACTTGTGTCTACGGTAAGTACGCCTAATCAGATACATGTATACAATGTAAAACAACTTCAATCATCCAAGCAAACCATTTTTGAAATGGATTATCTCAAGTGTTTAGGAAGCGTTAGTAGTTCCTACTTGTTGCAACAATCCGAAGCGTTTTCAACAGTCATTTTTCACCAAACTTGGTATTTTGTACAGCAAGAACAGACGAGGACAGTGTTATATGTTTTATATATTTATTTGACTGAAAGAAGGGCATGAGAATTTTGAAGAACTCTTTCCTAACAATATTATGAAAAATTAACAAGGGAAAATATACGACAAGATGCGACCCCTGAGAATTAGAAGAATTGCCTGTTTGATCAACTTATGGCATGTTTTGCATAAGAATATGTCTGACTGTTTTCCATGCATTTCTCAAACATATATCCATGATATTGTTCGAATAGGGTGACCAACTGTAAAAAAAATACTAGTAACTGAACAATTAAAAAAAACACAAAAGCCTATCTTAGTTTTTTTTCTCTTTATGTAGAAAGGTCAATCACAGTGGACTAAATGATGATTTGAGAATAAGCAGTGCATGAGTTTGCCCTAAACTGTTCGCTACCCAGATCTTTACAAGATCATAAGAAAAAATTAGAAATAAACAAGTTTTTTATGCACAATGTATGTCAATAACTTTATCGAAGAACAGGAAGGTTATTCTCGGACATACATGTATAGCATTGAAAAGAACACACACATTTAATTTCAACAACAAAAAAGCGAGAGTAATCGTATCCAATGAATATTAATGGAACGTCGCTTTAAAAGGAAAATAAAAATCTTTGTTAAAGGATTCGAGGTACCTATGTACATGTACATAATAAAATCAATATGCACATGGGTGCAAAAGCCGAGTTGCCTTATTTTATTAACCAAAACTTTCCTTGTCTTCATTTTAAGATTTAACATAATTGGTTATTAGATAGTAGTAATCTCTTCCAATCTTGCATAAAAAATTTTGCAAATTCAACTGTCCATAAATAGTAACCCCTTCCGATCTCGCATGAAAAATTTTGTGAATTCAACCATCCATATACAATGTAGTTTGCAACATTATGCCAAAACTTTAATAAAATCGATTGAGAACTTTTCGAGTAATTGTCCTGAAACCATGTTTTTCTGCCGCTCTGCCCTTGATCCTTGAACGAAATTACCCCCAAATCATTAGCGTTTCTCCTCCTATAATTGGTAACAACATTACAAAGTTTCATTAAAATCTGTTGACAACTTTTTAAGTAATTGACCAGAAACTGCTTTTTAAAGTAAATTTCAAATATTTTTCTGTTGCTGTGACCTTGACCTTGAACCAATTTACCCAAAAATCAAAAGGGTTCCTCCTCTTATGGTATGTAACAATATCCTAAAGTTTCATTAAAATCAGTTGAAAACTTTTTGAGTTATGGTCTGGAAACCACTAATTCAAGAAATTGTCTAACCTTTTTCTGTCATAGTGACCTTGACCTTAAAGGGATTTACCCCAAAATCAATAGGGTTCCTCCTCTTATGGTATGTAACAATATCCCAAACTTTCAATAAAATCAGTTGAAAACTTTTTGAGTTATGGTCTGGAAACCACTAATTCAAGAAATTTTCTAACATTTTTCAGTCGCTGTGACCTTGACCTTGAACGGATTTACCCCAAAATCAATAGGGTTCCTCCTCTTATGGTATGTGACAATATCCCAAAGTTTCATTAAAATCGGTTTACAACTTTTTAAGTTATGGTCCGGAAACCAATTGTTGACGCCCGCCCGCCCGCCCGACCGCCCGCCCGCACGCCCAGCCGCCCTCCATCATCATCACAATAGCCGAGTTCAACTTCGTTGCAACTCGGCTAAAAAGGCAATATGACTTTTTGCTGAAACAAAATACGGTGTCTCTATAATCCTTGACTAAGAAATAATCCGGTCTATCTTATTTCATGAAATAAACTAGAAGAACGTTTGCAGCATCGCGTGTCATTTACTCCTGTATAGCAATAAAACAACCCTCCCCCCCAAAAAAAACAACAACAACAAAATCATACAATAATAATAAAGAACTAGGAGGACAATTGTTTCGTAAACAATTGCTAAGGTCTTTCACGGAGACACGTTTAAAATTTTTTTATTCATCTGTTATGTTTAAATGATTTTACAATGCTCAGTAGTTTGTGTATGTTGAGCGTAATTATGAAATTTTCGTACTTTTTTTTATTGTTTTAGAGACATTCTGTTTATATTATAATTTTGTTCAATTTTATAAGAGCAACATTAATACAGTTTCAAAACAGTTTGAAGAGATTTCTGAACTTGAAAAGATATAAATCCCATTTTTAAGTTCACATGGGGATTTTCATATTCTACTATACCTCTAGAAAGAAATGGCTAACAAAACTAAACAGCTTACTTGATAAATGCAGGAACTTTGTAGAATTATGTAAAACTAAATCAGTCAAGGTAGGTGTTTAATGCCATCATTGCTCACATCACATGGAAAACTGATAAACATCTTTATAGGATCTTTAGGTTTTATTTCTCATTGTGAGTTCGTTTTTATACTTGAACTTTTATTTGTTAATGTCTTTCGTTATGTTATTTCAGATTTACGCCATTTCATGTTCATTTACTTGTTTATTTAAGCTTAATTGCTATAAAATAAAAAGGTTAAGTAACATTTTTAGTGGGTATATATGACTGAACGAGTTGGTGTTTTACGCCCTTCCAACGCTTTATAGGTTATTTAAACGCGATGAACATGAAAAGGATAAAATGAACATGAAATGATGGCGATAAATGAAATATGGGGATGGGGTTGGAAACAAAGGATAGTAAATTTTGAAGAACCTCAGGAAAAGGGGATAGATGGGTAGGGCGGAAAATTTAATCTATGCAGTGCACAACTTGGCAGTCCACTAAGAGGTCTTATACATGTATGAAGCGTGGCACTCTCCACACATGATGGCCCACTTTGGTCAACGGTCAGGGTTTCCATATTATGTACCTGACAACACCCGCTGACGAGGGCTAACCTATGCAGCCTCCTAGGGTTCACACCTGGTTGCTCTTTGGGCTGAGCACTGACCCGACGTCAGAATCCCAAGACCCTTAGTATCCTCTTACGACAAGCTAGGCTCTGCTGGTTGGGGGGGGGGCTATTCGCCACCCGAGTCCCGCACGGGATTTGTGTGGTTATTATTTCAAATCATTTTATAAGAAGAACTCAAGCCAAGAGTAAATGCTTTTTTTAATTATTGTTGGAAGAACATATTTCTTCTCTGCAGTTCCATTTTGGATACACTCTGTTATCGTTTTTGTAACAAAACTTCGGACTAAAAATCCTGCTGAGCATAGAAGACAATAGCTACAATAATGAAGCTCCTTTGACATCTTTGATTTTGCGGAGCTACAATGCAACCCCATTACTCGTAATGGAGCAAATACAATTTCTTTCTCAAACTCTAATAAAGCTTGAAGATTGTTCGAAATTACAAATGAATCTCTAAATAATATGTCTTCAATAATAAATTTGATTAAAGCCAAAGGTGACTTTAGTATTGTAAGAAACCCCATATTTTCAATATTCTGATCCTGAACTTTATTATAAAGTTCAGGATCAAGATACTTCAAAAGTTGATACTTTCACGAACATCTTTTAAATTCCATTTAATGTCGTTAAATTTGAACTACTTTCGTCATAAAAATATTATAAGCAATATTTTAGTTCCACGTTATGCATCTAATTGATTGAGATGGGCCCGTTTTGATTTCGCTTTCGGCGTTGCTTCGTTACGAGCAATGGGACCGCATTGTTGCTCCGCCGTGTCAAAGATGTGAAAGGAGCTACATAATTGTAGAGGAATGAATCTAAATAGTTTATTTCAATATTTGATAAATTGTCATTAGAATATAAATGGTATAAGGCTACTACAAATTATGCAAACATTCTAACAAAATCAGGTTGCTTCGGATAAAAAATTCTTACATTATTTTGAATCATTTGTCCATAACGTCTGTATTTATTTACAATTAAAAAAATCAAACGTTCAGATTATTTTTTATTGTAAAAATGATAATAAAGGGAGATAATTGTTACCATGTGTTAAAATCAACTATTTGCAAACAGAATTGTCGTACGAAATGACACTACACGTATAATGATAAAAGAGTGATAAAATACTAAGAAGTTGTATATATATAATTGAGGTCATTTATTTTTACCCTTAGCTATTGGCTATTGCAAGATTCAGATGTATTCTATCTAATTTCAGTATTATTTTTAAAAATCATATATTCAATGTCATAACTTAATTGATATTACTTTTAACCAGACAACAAACAGAAACAATCATTTGCCTTGGCATTACCACTAAAACAGAAAATTCTTATTTGGCGTTTCTGGTTAGTACGCAAAACATGACCTCTAACCATAGTGCGCCAACGTGTTTGGAGTGCCACGCCTCATATACGTAAAAGGGATCCTTTTCACGCCAAGTAGCGCACCATTTAGGCTAAATTTCCGCCCCTACCCACCTCTCCCTTTTTCATGTGGTTCTTTGAAATTTACGGTTTCTTTGTTTCCCACCCCATCCCCATCTTTCATAAATCATCATCATTTCATATTCATTTTATCATCCTTTTCATGTTCATGACCTTTCGATTAACTATGTAGCTTTGCAAGGGAGTAAAACACCATCTCAATCATTTTTGTTAATTTCTTTCGTTATGATGTTCTTTTTCGTTTTCTGCAGTTATACATCATTTGATTCCTGATTTGTACTTCATTGCTAGGCGATAAAATTTTGATAAAGCTTAATGGCAGTTACTTGAAACGGCGAAATGACACTATAAATATGGATTAATTTTCCTTTCATGTTCAGAGTTAAACATTTTTTCTAAGAACATAACCGTTCTCTTCAATCCCTTAGGAACCTACTCTTAAAATCAGGATTTGAAACGATTTTAAGCATAGAAGATCGGCAACATGGGTAAAATTAGTCTCGTTCAATACTTAAAAAAACGCGTGAGAATATTAGTGGTATTATTATACTACAAATTCTGCAAACCTGCTAACAAAATCAGATTGTTTTGACATGGAATATTGTAACATTAATCGGCATTATTTTCCCTTGAAGTATGTATAAAAATACATTTAAAATTTAAACAGTACAGATTTTCCAATTTAAAAAAGTATAATAAAGGGAAACAATTTCTAATCACGTGTTTAAATCAACTATTTGCAAACAGAATATTCGCACGAAATGAAAGCATTAATAAATTGATAACAGAGTAATTAGATACATAACAAGCAGTTGTTTAGGTGTACTAATGGGGTCGTTTATCTTTACCCATAGCTACTTGTTATCACAAGATTCAGATGAATTCTATTTCAATATTGTTTTTAAAAATTACACATTTGATGCAATGACTCAATATTACTTTTAACCAGACAACATGCAGAAAACAAACAGAAAACTATCATGTCTTGGCATAACCACTTAAACAAAAATTCGATATTTTTCGGTTAGTTTTTGGCATAGTATCTGGTTACCAGATTGAATTATCGCCCCTTTGTTTTTCGTTGTCCAATAATATAGTTCCTATTAAAATTACAGTTTATTGTTCCTAAATGTCCCGTTCGTATTTTGTTTTGTTTTGTTTCTTTGTTCAAAAATTTACTGTTTTAACCTAAACCATAAATTGAGAATGGAAAGTCAATGACACTAAAATTAGAAAAAAGATTATTTCTACCTACGCATGTCCTCATAAAAAGTGACCAAAGATATCCAATTAAAAACAAAAAAATAAAACTATTGCATTTGTTCATTAACACTTTGGATGCTTTAGTTTTTTTATTTTTATTGTAGTTTAGGAGGAGTTGTGGTAACAAACTTTACGGTGTAAGGGGAGATAACTCCGTAACTAAAAATAGTTTCGCTAAGCGGACTCATTTTTAAATTGGTTTTTATACGACCGCAAAAAATTTGCGGACGTATTATGGTATGATGCTGTCGTCGTCGTCGTCGTCGTCGTCGTCGTCGTCGTCGTTGTCTGTTAACTTTTTATTGTTTCCACAATAACTTTAGTTCCAGTTATCCGATTGCTATGAAACTTTACAATGATGTTCCTTACCATAAAAGGATGCATGGGATTGATTTTGGGGGTCCCCCCATTTTTCGTTTAGAAATTAGGGGCCAAAAAAGGGCCAAAAATAATTCTTTTTTGTTTGTTTCCACAATAACTTTAGTTCTAGTTATCCAATTGCTATGAAATTTGACAGTGATGTTCCTTACCATACAAGGATGAATGGGATTGATTTTGGGGGTCCCCCCTTTTTTTGTTTCGAAATTAGGGGCCCAAAAGGGGAAAAAAAATCAAATATTTTACTTGTTTCCACCATAACTTTGGTCCTAGTTGGCCTATTGCTGTGAAATTTGTCAAGAATGTTTCTTACAATAAAAGAATGAACCTGATGAATTTTTGCGCCCCCCTTTTTCTCCGTTGTGTAATTAGGGGCCAAAAGGGGCCAAAATAAAAACTTTTTTATTTGTGGTCCGATTTTGAATTTTTTTTTTACATGTTTGTTCTTGTCAAATAGCGGATACAAAATTAAGAATTAATTTTTGCGACCCCCCCTTTTCCCCCTATTACGTAATTAGGGGCCAAACGGGGCCAAAATCGAAACTTTTTTATTTGTGGTCCAATTTTGAAAATTTTTTTTGCAAGTTTATTTTTGTCAAGTAGCGAATCCAAATTTGAGAATTTATTTTTGCGACCCCCACCCCTTTTTCACCTGTTATGTAATAAGGGGCCAAAATTGAAACTTTTTTATTTCTGGTCCGATTTTGAAAATTTTTTTTGCATGTTTGTTTTTGTCAAATAGCGGATACAAAATTAAGAATTAATTTTTGCGACCCCCCCTTTTTCCCCTTATTACGTAATTAGGGGCCAAATGGGGCCGAAATTGAAACTTTTTTATTTCTGGTCCGATTTTGAAATTTTTTTTGCATGTTTGTTCTTGTCAAATAGTGAATACAAAATTAGGAATTAATTATTGCGACCCCCCCTTTTTCCCCCTATTACGTAATTAGGGGCCAAATGGGGCTTTTTTATTTGTGGTCCGATTTTGAAATTTTTTTTTGCAAATTTATTCTTGTCAGGTAGCGATTCTAAATTTAAGAATAAATTTTTTGGGCTGTAATCATAATTTTAAAAAAATTCTGGTTCGATTTTTAATTTTTTCCCCAAACATTATTCTTTTAAAGAGTAGAATACAACATTCAAAATTTATATTTTTAGCCCCTGGGTTGAAAGTCCATCAGAGAAGCATGTGTCAAAAACCTTTGTCAGTCCACCATGGGCTGCATGTGTCCAGAACAATAGACTATCCATATTAGGCCTAAAACGTACAGGGTTCAACATGTTGCGGTCGTATCATGCTGCGCTCAGCGAAGCTTTTTATTCATGACCGGTATACTACCTTAAGTATTGAAATGATATGTCGCGAAACAAAAAAAAATTTTTTTTGGCGGAAGAAGAAGAATAATAATAATAATCAGAAGAATTGCTAGAAGGTCTTTACGACCGTAGTCGTGAAAGACCTTAATAAAGACCGGTCAACATTTTTTCATCTAATTTTGACTAAATATGATTAAAAGTAGTACATTTAATAGGTTTTGACCATTTTTGGTGAAAAAATGTCAAATTTCACATTTTTGGAAAAAAGGGGGGATGAATTTTCAATTTTCCTATTTTTGATATCTGAGACCCATAAATGGTTTAAATGTGTTGGAATAGTGTCATTAAGTTGATTTGACCTTGAAAAGTCAGTCAAGGTCATACGGTTACTCCGTGTCTAAAACCGGTGTAAATTTTCAAAAAATCCTTTCGCGTCTAATAATTTAGCATTTTTTTGTCATTTTTTGTTTAAATAGGTAGAAAAGACATTGGACAACAGTTTTGCACTCAAAAATCCTGACTTATATATGAAAAACTATCTAAGAAATTGATCATTATATGTCGTTACTCTTAAAATTGTGATTTGACAAATTTGACGCTTCGCGACACTTTTTGTCCCTTAAAATCATAAACAGGAAGTGGTTTGTAATTTATGAAATTGGTCCATAAAGCTTGCTTATTAGTCCCTTAACACTTTGGATGCTTTAGTTTTTTTATTTTTATTGTAGTTTAGGAGGAGTTGTGGTAACAAACTTTACGGTGTAAGGGGAGATAACTCCGTAACTAAAAATAGTTTCGCTAAGCGGACTCATTTTTAAATTGGTTTTTCATGACCGGTATACTACCTTAAGTATTGAAATGATATGTCGCGAAACAAAAAAAAATTTTTTTTGGCGGAAGAAGAAGAATAATAATAATAATCAGAAGAATTGCTAGAAGGTCTTTACGACCGTAGTCGTGAAAGACCTTAATAAAGACCGGTCAACATTTTTTCATCTAATTTTGACTAAATATGATTAAAAGTAGTACATTTAATAGGTTTTGACCATTTTTGGTGAAAAAATGTCAAATTTCACATTTTTGGAAAAAAGGGGGGATGAATTTTCAATTTTCCTATTTTTGATATCTGAGACCCATAAATGGTTTAAATGTGTTGGAATAGTGTCATTAAGTTGATTTGACCTTGAAAAGTCAGTCAAGGTCATACGGTTACTCCGTGTCTAAAACCGGTGTAAATTTTCAAAAAATCCTTTCGCGTCTAATAATTTAGCATTTTTTTGTCATTTTTTGTTTAAATAGGTAGAAAAGACATTGGACAACAGTTTTGCACTCAAAAATCCTGACTTATATATGAAAAACTATCTAAGAAATTGATCATTATATGTCGTTACTCTTAAAATTGTGATTTGACAAATTTGACGCTTCGCGACACTTTTTGTCCCTTAAAATCATAAACAGGAAGTGGTTTGTAATTTATGAAATTGGTCCATAAAGCTTGCTTATTAGTCCCTTAACACTTTGGATGCTTTAGTTTTTTTATTTTTATTGTAGTTTAGGAGGAGTTGTGGTAACAAACTTTACGGTGTAAGGGGAGATAACTCCGTAACTAAAAATAGTTTCGCTAAGCGGACTCATTTTTAAATTGGTTTTTCATGACCGGTATACTACCTTAAGTATTGAAATGATATGTCGCGAAACAAAAAAAAATTTTTTTTGGCGGAAGAAGAAGAATAATAATAATAATCAGAAGAATTGCTAGAAGGTCTTTACGACCGTAGTCGTGAAAGACCTTAATAAAGACCGGTCAACATTTTTTCATCTAATTTTGACTAAATATGATTAAAAGTAGTACATTTAATAGGTTTTGACCATTTTTGGTGAAAAAATGTCAAATTTCACATTTTTGGAAAAAAGGGGGGATGAATTTTCAATTTTCCTATTTTTGATATCTGAGACCCATAAATGGTTTAAATGTGTTGGAATAGTGTCATTAAGTTGATTTGACCTTGAAAAGTCAGTCAAGGTCATACGGTTACTCCGTGTCTAAAACCGGTGTAAATTTTCAAAAAATCCTTTCGCGTCTAATAATTTAGCATTTTTTTGTCATTTTTTGTTTAAATAGGTAGAAAAGACATTGGACAACAGTTTTGCACTCAAAAATCCTGACTTATATATGAAAAACTATCTAAGAAATTGATCATTATATGTCGTTACTCTTAAAATTGTGATTTGACAAATTTGACGCTTCGCGACACTTTTTGTCCCTTAAAATCATAAACAGGAAGTGGTTTGTAATTTATGAAATTGGTCCATAAAGCTTGCTTATTAGTCCCTTAACACTTTGGATGCTTTAGTTTTTTTATTTTTATTGTAGTTTAGGAGGAGTTGTGGTAACAAACTTTACGGTGTAAGGGGAGATAACTCCGTAACTAAAAATAGTTTCGCTAAGCGGACTCATTTTTAAATTGGTTTTTCATGACCGGTATACTACCTTAAGTATTGAAATGATATGTCGCGAAACAAAAAAAAATTTTTTTTGGCGGAAGAAGAAGAATAATAATAATAATCAGAAGAATTGCTAGAAGGTCTTTACGACCGTAGTCGTGAAAGACCTTAATTAATAACCACCGGGAAAGACGCAAACATTTATATTTTTCACGCACTTGTTTAAAGCGCGGGAATGTTTTGTAACGATTTCCCGGCAATATCCAACGCAACGTTACTTTGGCGCCATTTTATTAAAATGCTAATTTTTATGACGCTATTTTGCGTTTAACTAAAAATCAAGCACATGAACCCCCTATTTTTTTAAAAAGATATAAAAAATACACCTTAAAAGTACAGTATTCTAGAATCTTGGGAAAAAATCAACGGTCAATTTTTATTTACTTCCTCTTTTTCTCCATTAAAAATGGTTCAAATTCTCAACAATTTATGTAAAACTAGTATTAAACGATAGAAAATCATATTATGAAATAGAATTATGACACCATGTAATAGAGATAGAATAGAAGGATACAGCACAAAAAAACAGAGTTAAAATATCTGTTCTGATACCGGAGTAACAGGAATTCAAAAATGGTCATCTAAATACCCAATATATTACAAATCCTTAAATATGTCGTTTTTTCATCTGCATTTTACTCAAAAACTAAGTCATGAAGGTATGATTTTCTTTTTGGATTCGGAATCTACACATAATAAATAACAAATACACCAATTTTCACGAAAAAATCAACGGGGGATCTCTATTGTATTGTATGCCCTTAAGCTCATTTAGCTCTACGAAAGTCTCCATAGGGTCGAAGTTGTCAGATGACCCCTTATAGGGGTTACGGCCCTTGAAAAATAGCGTTTTTTCATGTTTTTGTCCTACAGAATGGAAACTATTGCACATAGAGATTAGCTGTTGCTTGCTTAAATGTTCAGCTCATTTAGCTCTACAAAATTCTCCATAGGGTCCAAGTTGTCAGATGAACCCTTATAGGGGTTACGGTCCATGAAAAATAGCGATTTGATTTTTCATGTTTTTGGCCTACAGAATGAAAACTATTGCAGATAGAGATTAGCTGTTGCTTGCTTAAATGTTCAGCTCATTTAGCTGTACAAAATTCTCCATAGGGTCGAAGTTGTCAGATGACCCCTTAAAGGGGTTACGGCCCCTGAAAAAAGCGATTTTTAGCTCACCTGGCCAAAGGCCATGTGAGCTAATGCCATCACTATGCGTCCGTCGTCGTCTGTCGTCGTCTGTCGTCCGTTAACAATTTCAAAAATCTTCTCCTCTGAAACCACTGAACCAATTTAACAGAAACTTGGCAGGAATGATAAATGACATGTTGGCAACAAACGATCCTCATTTTGAAATGCTTTGATAAAAAACATGGCCGCCGTTGCTAAAAATAGAACAGGTGGTAAAACAGCAGTTTTTTGTAAATAACTCAAAAACGGTGATAGATATCAAAATTCTGGCATAGGGTAAAAGTGATCAGCACCTCAATATCTACCTACCCTGAAATTTTGAAGAAAATCCAACAACCCATGTAGGAGTTATTGCCCTTTTTGTGGATTTTTTGCAAATTTTGCACCTGTTTAGCTCAATATCTTGAAAACTATACTAGATATTTGAGAAATTTAAATTGCATATTGTTAAGCACATCAAGATCTACAAAATATGTAACAGGGTCAACGTTGTAGGACCTTTCCTTTTAGGAGTTATTGCCCTTAGAACGTCAAAATTAAGCATTTTAACAGTATTCCTCATTACATTGAAAACGTTAACTCCTCTGACACTTTAAGTCCAAATGGAACCAAACTTAGAATAGTTGTTTATTAGCATTAGGTGTATAGAACTGATGTGGGGAATTTTGATTGGTCGTAAAACATGGCCGCTGTGGCTAAAAATAGAACATAGGGGTAAATGGCAGTTTTTTGCAAATAACTCTAAAACCGTGACAGATTTCAAAATTTTGATTGGAAACAAAAGTGATCAGCACCTCAAGACCTACCAGCTCTGATATTTTGAAGAAAATCCAACAACCCATGTGGGAGTTATTGCCCTTTTTGTGGATTTTTTGCAAATTTTGCACCTGTTTAGCTCAATATCTTGAAAACTATACTAGATATTTGAGAAATTTAAATTGCATGTTGTTTAGCACATCAAGATCTAAAAAATATGTAATAGGGTCAACGTTGTAAGACCTTTTCTTTTAGGAGTTATTGCCCTTAGATTGTCAAAATTTAGCATTTTAACAGCATTTCCTCATTACATTGAAAACGTTAACTCCTCTGACACTTTAAGTCCAAATAGAACCAAACTTGGTATAGTTGTTTATTAGCATAGGGTGTATAGAACTGATGTGGGGATTTTTGATTGGTCGTAAAACATGGCTGCTGTGGCTAAAAATAGAACATAGAGGTAAATGGCAGTTTTTTGCAAATAACTCTAAAACCGTGACAGATTTCAAAATTTTGATTGGGAACAAAAGTGATCAGCACCTCAAGATCTACCAGCTCTGATGTTTTGAAGAAAATCCAACAACCCATGTAGGAGTTATTGCCCTTTTTGTGGATTTTTTGCAAATTTTGCACCTGTTAAGCTCAATATCTTGAAAACTATACAAGATATTTGAGAAATTTAAATTGCATATTGTTAAGCGCATCAAGATCTACAAAATTTGTACCTGAGTCAACGTTGTAGGACCTTTCCTTTTAGGAGTAATTGCCCTTGGAACGTCAAAATTGAGCATTTTAACTGCATTTCCTTATATTGAAAATGTTAACACCTCTGACACTTTAAGTCCAAATGGAACCAAACTTGGTATTATTGTTTATTATTATTAGGTGTATAGAACGGTTGTGGGGATTTTTGATTGGTCGTAAAACATGGCCGCTGTGGCTAAAAATAGAACATTAGGTCAAACTGCATTTTTTTGCAAATAACTCAAAAAGGGTGACAGATTTTTAGATTTTGATTGAGAACAAAAGTGATCAGCACCTTTAGATCCACCATATTGTCAGATGACCCCCTTATTAATCTTATGACCCTTTCAACGTTAAATAGATTTTGCCTTATAGCCTTTACTTCAGGCACATATGTCAGGTGAGCGATTCAGGCTCCTGGGAGCCTCTTGTCTTCTTATGCCATTTAGAATCGTCCTTTTACAATGACGGCTCTAGTGGACATCATATTCGTTTTTAAGCATACATGTTATAATTAGTGATTGAATAACTAAATTTCAATACTATACATTCGAAACCGATTTTTATTGTTCACATAAGAATGAAAAAAAAGCCAGAAAAAGGATCAAGAAATAACAGAAGGGATTGGGAAGTAAGTTTAAGTAAAATGCCATTCACCACTTTTTTCATGGATATCCAAAATTTCAAGGGGCCATTTCATTATATTCTATATTCCTTGTGGACTGGAGAAGGTAACATGTAGATGGAAGCATAGACTTGTATATTAAATTTACAGGTCTATGATGGAAGATTTTTTTTGGTTGTACACATGTGCATAAATTTGCAAGACTGTTTGTTTTTATGTGGTACCTATGTAAGTTTTATGAACCTGTATTGTAAGGCAAAAAAGTGTCCCATGATAAAGTGTCCAGGAGGACAGTATTTCCCAGAAAAGTTGCTATTTTCAAGTGTCCCCTGCTATTAAATAGTGTTCATTAGTTGGACATTTTTTATCTTCTAATGCCATTTAGAATCGTCCTTTTAAGAATGACAGCTCTAGTGGACATTATGCAATATTACAGTATTCTTTCTTAAACATAATAATTAGTGATTGTATAACTAAATTTCGTTATTATAAGGCTCAATTGTGAAGGAATTTTAGGCAAATGCCATAATTTCAAGGGGCCATTTCTTCATATTCTTCATACATGTAAGTTATTGAGATGAGAGGGGGCCATTTTATGATTCTTAATGTGCCAATGGTACATAGCCTCCTGCTTTCCCAATCCACGCAACAGCATAATTGAATACTTAATCAGTTAAATTATAATTCATGAAAAGTTAATAAATGTTAAAATATAACCTTTTATGCAATGTTAACTTTTTGATTGTAGTTATTTATATACATGTCTCTCCTTGATTTCTATATGCTGACTTAAATAATACACTAATATTTGGGGAAACATCTTAGTCAAATGACAATTCCCACATAATGATGAAATTTTTTTCATACACATGGACATGATTTCAAACAGAAAATTATTTAAATCTAGAGTTTATTAAAAACTTTAGAGTCATAAGCAATTTATACCAAGCATTTCACATTATAGAAATATATATTGCAACTCCCTTCCATTAGTTTCTGCTTCTCTGACTAAGCTAGAAACGCAATTGCAAAACAAACAGGAAATACAAGATAAAACCTATTGATTGCTTGTGGTAAATGTACCAAACCTGCATGTATGCGTAACATGTGTAATTCTCACAAATGGACACAAAAATGAAAAATTAAGTGTGCACATAACATCAACATTATACATTATATCATAATAAAAAAAAAACTAATGAAAAGTGTACTCAATTTAATCTATAATTATACATTATAAACAACTGAACCAACAACAATACTTGATCAAGAAACTATTATTCATCAAAATATATCAAACTGATAAAAAGGAGTATGTTTTATACAAAAAAATGAGGTAAATCATCATTCATCATTAGCAAGGTCACACCTCTTGTTACTATTCAAACATGATAACCATTCAAGCAAAGTCACAAAAGAAGACAACACGGACCATCCATAAAATATGATTTATTTGAATGTGTCTGCGTTAAATCTTGAATTGGCAGAGGTACATATTCAATGGCATGAAATCAGCACTATCAATAATCAACTCAGTAAAAACAAGCACTCCTTCTATACAAAGTCATTCACAAAGCACTTTAAACACCAGGCGAATATAAGCTACTGTAAGATTTTATATTGTCCCTCATTTTAATATGTCCTTCAGACAATTTAAAATGGTATATACTGTCCATGGACATAATATTGTTATAAAATAGTGTCCTGGACACTTTAAACAGGTCGAAGATTTTACCTTTTAAGGATAATGTTTTCGTCAAACTTTTAACCAATAGTTTTTGAGAGAGTATAAATAAATACGATCGCCAACACGTGCTTTTTATGAAAAATATAAATATAACATGACTCGCAAAACAAATCTTTAAAATGAGCGGTGAAAAAATTAATTGTCGTATTTGTATTGATGTCATTATAAAATTAAACATATTAAAAAAACACTTTTTCACCCAAACAGCTTTGACAAGTAGGGAGATTTTATGGCTATGTTTACCTTTTTGATTGTCCATTGACCAATCCTAATAAAATAGAAGTCAATAAGTGGAACATAACATTACTGTATAAGGAGAATTTACCCATGTTAAACAAAATAATGTTTAAAACCAATTATATTTGGTATTTGAGAAATATGAGCGAGGAAGTTAAAGAATACATGTTTATGTTAGGAACTTTTCTATCAAACCGACGCAAAAGTTTTACCATTTTTCCCCATTTGAAAGGTCAATCTTTTACAATTTTGATTGATTATTAGGTCAAAAGAAATCTAGAAAACCCGACCTGTTAAACCTATAAAATTGTGTCCATAGCTATAAAAGATTGTCCTTCATATTAAATGCAGGAATAGACAAACAAATTCTCTATTTATACCTGAATACTTACTCAGCAATATAATAATTCATTGTTTTATGATGATATTATGACATATCAAAATGGGAAACCATACCCTTACCTGTATTTTTAAGTCGACAGTCGCCATTTTAATTACGATATTTACGAAAAAACAACAATTGCAACTAAAGTTTGAATTGGCCAAAAAAAAACACAAACAAAGATTCTTGTATGTACATTTACCTTCATAATAACAAAATAGTGTAATTTATTCCAAATTTAATACTTTGGAAAGAGTCTTTGATGTCATTTATCATACGCTGGTTTACTCCTCTCTACCGACATCGTAGTTATCTTCGATTCCTACCATATAGAACCATTTAAAACCAACCCAAGTGCTTTCAAATTACTCAAAATATTTTAGAAACAAACAATGGCCAGATAACATTATTTATTTCACACAATAAATCATTTCTTTATTAATTCTCTGTCCTCCTCTGTCCTGCTCTCTACTTCTCTGTATATTTACCTACCGGGTTGAAGCTGCTCGGTTGCCCTCTCTTTCAGTGTGTCGAATGCGTCAGGGATGTGCTCGGGTGGTAAGAATGGCAAGGCGAATACGAGTCTCATAAACTTGTAGATATCGTCTCGGCTGGCGTAGGCTTCCTGGAAAAGATAAGATAATGCATAAATAGAGTTTTTGTAATGTTATTTTTCGTTTTTGTGTTTTTTTTTTTGCTAGCCAGGTTTGTTTTTGTTTGTTTTTTTTCTTCAACCAAAAACCAGCTTTATTTATTCGATTTCATTGAAAAAAGACACACATTAAGTTATCTTTTATATTTTTTCCATAGTATGTTTATTAAATTTCTATCTGGCCGACTTGTCCTTAAGTGGTCCGAGTTGTCTTACGATTACGAACCGGTCCGACTTGTCTCGAATATCGGGCCGAATAGTCCCGGGCCGAGTTGTCTGGATACCAACAAAAAGTACTTTTTTAGAAATGACTTTTAAACTCTGATAAGACGTGTAAAAATAAAGTGAATCACTAGAACGTTTTAGGAAAGGAAACACACAATTGTTGAGTAGGTGAAAAACACAAACTCTTCTCAGTCAGTCAGTGGTGACATATTATGTAAATTAATGACTAATATTTTTAGCCATTTTAGTATTTCTGTTACTTAACACAAGTGATTTTCCTTTTCGTTTTTCGTTTTTCAAATTTTTTTTCAATTTTTTTTTTCGATTTTTTTTTTCGATTTGAATAGGAAAATGACCCATTTTCCTTTTCGATCTTGAATAGGAAAATGACTCATTTTCCTTTTCGTTTTTCATTTTCCTTTTCGATTTTGAATAGGAAAATTAACCATTTTCCTTTTCGTTATTCATTTTCCTTTTCAAATTTTTTTGTTCAATTTTTTTTTTTGTCGATTTTTTTTTCTTTTTAGATTTTGAATAGGAAAATGACCCATTTTCCTTTTCGTTTTTCATTTTCCTTTTAGATTTTGAATAGGAAAATGACTCATTTTCCTTTTCGTTATTCATTTTCCTTTTCGTTTTTCATTTTCCTTTTCGATTTTGAATAGGAAAATGGCCCATTTTCCTTTTCGTTATTCATTTTCCTTTTCAATTTTTTTTTTCAAAATTTTGTTTTTCGATTTTTTTTTTTTTTAGATTTTGAATAGGAAAATGACCCATTTTCCTTTTCGATTTTGAATAGGAAATGACTCATTTTCATTTTCGTTATTCATTTTCCTTTTCGATTTTGAATAGGAAAATGGCCCATTTTCCTTTTCGTTATTCATTTTCCTTTTCGTTTTTAATTTTCCTTTTTGATTTTGAATAGGAAAATGGCCCATTTTCCTTTTCGTTTTTCATTTTCATTTTCATTTTTTTTTCAAAATTTTGTTTTTCGATTTTTTTTCGGACTTTTTTTTTAGATTTTGAATAGGAAAATGACCCATTTTTATCTCACCTGGCCAAAGGCCATGTGAGCTATTGCCATCACTTGGCGTCCGTCGTCGTCGTCGTCCGTCGTCGTCGTCCGTCGTACTCCTTCAGCATTAAAAGTTCTACAAAAGTCTCCATTTGGTCGAAGTTGTCAGATGACTCCTTATAGGGGTTACAGCCCCTTAAAGGTGAAAAATAGCGTTTTTTCATGTTTTTGCCCTATAGTATGAAAACTATTGCAGATAGAGAAAAGCTGTTGCTTGCTTAAATGTTCAGCTCATTTAGCTCTACAAAAGTTTCCATAGGATCGAAGTCAGCTGATGACCCTTAATAGAGGTTACGGCCCCTAAAATAACCTTTTTAATGTTTTTGGCCTTTAGAATGAAAACTATAGCAGATAGAGAGAAAAGCTGTTGCTTGCTTAAATGTTCAGCGCATAAAGCTCTACAAAAGTGTCCATAGGGTTGAAGTTGTCAGATGACCCCTTATAGGGGTTACGGCCCCTAAAATAACGTTTTTTCGTGGTTTTTGGCCTATAGAATGAAAACTATAGTAGATAAAGAAAAAACTGTTGCTTGCTTAAATGTTCAGCTCATTTAGCTCTACAAAATATAGGGTTGACATCAAGACCAGATGAGCGATACAGGCTCCTGGGAGCCTCTTGTATTGATTCAGATAAGCCTCAAACTAGTATATGATCTAGAAATACATGCATGTGTAAATTGGATAATGCAATCCTATTTTACAGAGGCCTTCAACAAAGCTAAAAGTTGCAAGGATTACTCGTAAAGCCCATCGTTTCTAATTAAAATAGTCTGATTTCAAAACTATAAAGGCAGCAACTGCAGAAACAATATATTTTGATTTTATACAAGTTTTGCTTGATGAAATATATTTTGTCTACTTTCACACTGTGACATATTTTGCGTGAATGTCATATTTTCGATACATGTAATTATTTTATGCTACTGTTTTTAATAAAAGTCTGTTAAACAATATGTTTCCGATGACACATATGTTAGCATTCATTTCTTAACATTCATACAATTAGACACTATATAAATTATTATATTCAATATAATATCCAGGTTATTTTTTTTGATTTTGGTGCACCGGAAGGGTAGTTTGATCATCTTGCATATTGCAAAATATACGCCACGAAACGAAAGATGTGTAGGTCTCTGATTACCTGAATACCGATGTTCGAAAAAAAAACCTAATATAACGTATAGGTATTCAGCTGGAGATAAAAGTTTCGTTGATGATACACAGACATGACATTACATGTAAGCAAATAACAATCAATCAATCAATCTTATCAACTGAACACCGATGTTCGAACTTCTGAGGAAGATAATAAAAAAAAATTAATATAATGTACATGTAACGAGTAATGTTTATTTACTGCTTCAACTGTCTAAAAGGCTGACTGAGGTGTTCATTTCGTGAATCTGGTATAATAACTGGCATGATACATGTAGTATTTCACAAAAGAGCTAGTTTAACTAAAAAAGGCTATTAAAAATACTCAAATGTTCCTACGAATCGGGATAGACAACATCAAAAAAATAAATTCAATATTGTGCAAATCAAGCTTGTGGCCGGTATTCGTTTGTATAGTCTATACATGTATTAAGTTTCGTGTGCAATTAACAGTACACGCAACGTAATTTTCAGCTTTTGGAGCATGCATTATTGTTAAAAATTTAGTATAATTCATTTTGTAGCATAATACGTTTACATTCTTTTCATTAAAACTATTCACTTGTTCGGTTTGATTTTTAGCACTTTGTATCAAATAAAATCAATGACCTTTATCCCTCATTTTCGGAAAATATAATTTTCAGAAAATTTAAATCTTTACAATTTGCAATGAAGTATTGATTTTTATTCAAATAGCCTTCATAGTGTAAAGAATATCTTACCGATTTATCTGTAAGGCGATGACGACAACATGGATCAATCTAAACATGTATAGCATTTTTTAGAATATAAAGATTCAGAGGCGATCGTAAGTACGCTTATTCATATCATTTTTTATTGGAATATTTTAGTTTCTACATCTTTGAATATTGATGCAACCAACATGTAAGTCGTCGACAGGAAATTAAAATACATTTGCCTGCTAAACTGATACTTAAGCACTAATCAAAAGTAGCTCAAATGAATAAATCGGAATCAAAGTTTCTATAAAAGCAACAGTTTTAATTTTGCTTGCTAACCTTAAGTGAACAAAATGAAAATAATCAAAAAATAAAAAAATAAAAAAAATAAATCAAAATCATGTTTAATGTTTCATGGTAATTTTTTTGTGTACCGTTTTGCGGTTAAATTGTCACAAAATGCCATCAAAGAGTGAACATCTATCATTTTTTTATCAAATGCATACATGCAATGTACAACATGTTTATGCATGCAAATGAAAGACACGTGCATCTATCTTTTTCAATTGTTTACTTATAAAAGAGTGTATCCTGTATTCACTGGTTAAGACATTTAAACTTATTTGATGTATTTTAATTCAAAATTTTTAAGTGTTCGCGTTGTTAAATGATATTTAGTAGTTTTGTTTTTTTTTTCGTGTTTTATCTCTTGGTTTTTTTTCGTCTTGTCGGTGTTTACTGGTTTTGTTTCTTCCCTTGCGGACTTTTGACATGCGGATGCTCTTTTGGTCCCTCTGCTTCTTTTAAAATTGTGTAATTATGTACTGCAAATAATATTTATCATTATACACTCGATGAACAAGATATGTGTACACTAAACTTAACGCAAAAATATCATTCGAAAAAACAAATACTAATAGAACAATAATGATGGATTTAATTACGTTTTAGTTTAGTTTAATTCCTAGTTGTAAGTTGGTTTTATGGGTCAGGTGAGCTATTGCCATCACATGGTGTCCGTCGTCCGTCCGTCCGTCCGTCCGTCGTCCTTTAACTTATTCAATCGTTAACTCCTATGACACCATAAGTCCAATTGCAACCAAACTTGGTACAGTTGTTTATTGGCATAGGTGCTTTAAGAGCTATCGTTTGGATTTTTGATTCATAAAAAAACATGGCCGCTGTAGCTAAAAATAAAACATATGGGTAAATTGCAGTTTTTTGCAAATAACTCATAAACGGTGACAGATATCAAAATTCTGGCATGTGTAGAAGTAATCAGCACCTCAAGATATACCTGCCCTGAAATTTTCAAGAACTGATGTAGGAGTTATTGCCCCTTCTGGATTTTTTTCAAATTTTTTTTTACCTATTTAGCCCTATATCTTCAAAACTATACAAGATATTTCAAAAATTTAAATTGCATATTATTAAGCACAAGATTTACATTTCATGTAATGATTCAAAGCTGTAGGACCATGTCGTTTAGGAGTTATGGCCCTTAAAGTGACAAAAGTTACTATTTTTCAGTACTTTTCCCATGAATTTCAAAGATTAACTTGTCTGACACCATAGGACCAACTGCATCTAATATTGGCACACATATTCAATAGCATATCTGCTACAATTATATCGTTTGGATTTTTGATTCGTCAAAAAATATGGCTGCCATGGCTACAAATAGAACATAGGGGGTAAATTGCAGTTTTTTGCTAATTACTCAAAACTTGTTTCAGATATTAAAATTGTGTAAGAATCAAAAGTAATCAGATTATTAAGATCAACCTGTCCTGAAATTTTGAAAAAGATCCGACTGCTGATGTGGAAGTTATTGCCCTTTTTCGTAATTTTTGCCAAATTTTGCACTTATTAAGACTTTTATCTTGAACACTTTATAAGATTATTTAGAAATTTAAATCGCATATGGTTAAGCACAATAATATCTACAGAATATGTGTATCTGTATAGTTCAGGTGAGCGATTCAGGCTCCTAGGAGCCTCTTGCCCTTTTCGTTTTTTATTTTCCTTTTCGATTTTGAATAGGAAAATGACTCATTTTCCTTTTCATTATTCATTTTCCTTTTCGTTTTTCATTTTCCTTTTCGATTTTGAATAGGAAAATTATGGTGGCATATTTCTGCCAACACATAATCATATACATAACTAGTTAATTAAGTAGATATCTAGTTATCTAACTAGATAAATATCTAGTTATTTAACTAGATAAATTATCTAGATATTTAACTAGATAATTAAGTGGTTATCTAGTTATTTAACTAGATATTTAACTAGTTAATTAAGTAGTTATCTAGTTATTTAACTAAATATTTAACTAGTTAATTTTAATATCATAACGTGAAAAAATGCATGTTAGCGCTTGTAACTGCCATTATTATATTATTATTCACCTCTATTTTAAGAGGTTATCTAGATATTTAACTAGATAACTACTTATTATCTAGATATTTAACTAGATATTTATAAGAAAAATAACTCATTTTCCTTTTCGTTATTCATTTTCCTTTTCGTTTTTCATTTTTCTTTTCGATTTTGAATAGGAAAATGCCCCATTTTCCTTTTCAAATTTTTTTTTTCGATTTTTTTTTTCGATTTTGAATAGGAAAATGACTCCGGCAATGAAAATTTGTAACTCCGGGGACGAAATTGTAAGTTCGGGTTGAAATTAGTAACTCCGGGGTATAAAAATTTGTAACTTCGGCAAATCGTTGAATTGCCGGAGTTACAATTTTCCATTGAAAGCAATGGAAAAATTAGTAACTTCGGGAGGGTCCACTCCGGCTTTCCATAATGATACTTAGCGATTTGTCATTTTGTTTCATTTTGATTTGTTTAAAATATTGATATTTAATGACCTGATAATCGCATTTTTTTTTGTATATTTTAAAACAAAGGTCAACTGACAAATTGGTTTATGTATACTTTTTAAGGCAAGCATTTAAGCATGCAAAACCTTTTTCAATTAACTATGGTTTTTAGGCTCAGAAGCAAAATCGACTGCTAGTATATCTTTATGCTAAAGAAGCAGAGGTACAAATGGGGTTTCCGGATTTTAAAAGTCCGAAAGGGCTGAGACAAAACAAGTTATCACCAATATGAACGGGACAAAAACAGACAACATGTAAAACATGGTAACACAAAAATCACTGAATATCAATCAACAACGCGAGCTCCACTCGTAACGAGAGTGAACTCATGCTCCTGAAGAGTAAGCACACTGGTCGCGCTGCCAACACTCAATTCATTTTGTCAAATACGGTAAAGGAAAACAAAACAAACCCTATGACAAAGCAACATCTGCTCTCATCTGAGAGATCAAAATCCCATATCTGTCTATAAGCGTATGATTGAAATGTTTTGAGCGGAGAAGTCATAGCTCCTACTAGGTGTCACTTGACAACTCTAATCAGTTTTAGATGAAAATTTATGTACTAAGTAATCGATTCTTCTATCTTTTTGATTTTTGGAAACGATTGTTTTTCTTTCGATATATTGTTGGTTTTCGACCTTCAAATGTTTTGCTTTAAATGATGATTAAAAGTTTTTCTTGAAATATGCATACTAGTATATAGTAAAACCAAATTTACCGTTTGTTTAACAGCTTTGATTAATATTTTGTGTTTTTGTACAGTTTTCAAGTTACAAGATAAAATCTGCTCTTTAACGCCCATAACTTCAATAAGGGGCCAAGAAGCCACAAAAAGAAACGATACCAAGGCTTTTTAATTTTAACATAATTCCACGAAACTGTTTGACTGCAATTTGTTATATGAATAGAATGAATAATTTACAAGAAAATACAAGAAAATCATATCCGTGCTCAAAACTGGTTCATTTATTGCATAGCTAATGCTGAACGGACGCCATTTATGAATTGGACTTGAAAAAATCAATCGAAGCGTCAGAAAAGTGCTTTTGAAAAATGGCGCTTAAGCAAGGCAAACTGTGAAAGTCGCACACTATCGCTCTTTCATCACGCCATTTAAAGATCATACGATTGTTTTTTTCCACTTTTAAACTGTTCAATTTTGTAACTTAAAATGATAAAACTGGTAGTTTTTATTTAAAACCGCGTTAAGTTAACTTGTTTAAGAAGTCAGCCTTAAGATCAGTTTAATAATTTTGGTATCGTTTATTTTTGTGCCTAATATATATTTAGTGAGATTGTTTTGAGAGCTCAAGTTACTGACCAATGTCATGATAAAAACGCTAATTTTACCTTTTGAAAAAAGGAAATAACAAAAATTACCGAACTGGGGTGATCAATGCTGATATCCAAGAAGAAAAGAGGAAAAAACAAGACGACATACCTCACTATACCTTGGCATTTGTATGATTTTTATATTGTTAGCGACCATAACGTTTTTTTTTTGTGTGTAAATGTCCTAATAGTCAGGCATGTTGTATTTTTTCCTAAATAGTTAATCTTATGGAAGCCTGTTACATGTAGTGCCAAGCAATACTTAAATATTTGTTTTTAACAAGATTCCACCGCTTATTATATTGCAGTCGCTACTTATTATTTTGCGGCCACAAATAATAATATAACGGTCGTCACTAAATATTTTATGGGCCGCCACTTAATATTTATTGTAGCTGCCTCTAAATGAATCTGGTCGCCGGTACCTATAATATCGCGGCCGCAAAATAAATAAAGTGGATGTTGGGACATAATAAGTGGTGGCGGCCATTTACTTAAGTGGCGATTGTGTTATAATATGTGATGACCACCAGATAAATAAAGGGGCAGCCGCCATAGTCTGTGTGGCGGTTGCCAGATAAATTATGAGGCGGTCCTCATTTAATAAATGACAGTCTCCTGTTAAAACAAATGTTTAAGTCTTACTAAGCACTAATATAATCTTATATAACAATTAGTTGTAGTCGTAGGTTCATTTGTAATATTCCTTTCTTTCATACTAATAATTTCTTGGTTCTATTTACACTAGCACTCGTCAGTAATCTCATCACCGCGTCCAATATTACAAGAACAAGGAATGTACTTTATCGTTTCACTATACTTTCTTAAATAAGAAACACAACATACCAAGAAACCATTGAAATAAAACTATTGAATTTCAACTAAACATTGTCGTACGAATGTGACATTTGGTATGGGCATTTAAGAATAATAATATAACGTGTGGCATAAGCAAAACTCGCATGTTCTAACTGACGGATACGTAGCGCCAATAGTTGTTATACCGACTAAATGCTTGCATCACGACTTAACTCGTGCTCTTTCTGGTTTCAAAAAAGAACGCTGAGCACGATCTTCTGGTTCTCATTTTCACACACATTGACGACTCTGCTCCAATACCTTAAGTGGGTGGCGCTATAGCGATTGTGCATATCTATATTAAAAAAAATATTGAAAGTGAAGGCCTAAGTTAACATCCAGTAATTCTGGTGATTAATGCTTGAAACAGTAGCTTTTTGGTTCAAAAAACCAAGCGTTAATCGTTATCAGAACGATAATTCCTTTTTAAGTGGTTAACAACAGGGTCAATACTAGGTGTGAAATTCGTCCGTACACGGCATATCGGTTGAAAGAGTTTTGAACAAGGGAATTCCCCTTTAATTTATTTCGAGGGAAGAAATCAGTCCCAAAACAATGTCTTTGTCTGAAATACCATTTTTGTAAAAGAAAATCTTGAAAACATTCCAACAAATGACAAACAGAGTGAAAAGAAAGGTTCAGGGATTTTTAAAAAATGGGAAGAGTGTAGTGAATCAAGAGTCAAATGGGTACTTCATAAGCCTTACCAATAGCATAACAAACGTATAACACGAGACATCGATGCTTTTTAAAGAACTTCTGAAAATTCTAATCTTAAGGAAAATCTGTTATCATCTGAATAAATTGGATCTGCGCATGCGCCAAGCCTAACTGCGCAATCAAAGATCCATAAAAGAAAGCGCACACCTACTTAATAAAATCCCTTTCCGATCATCTTTTCTTTCTGTATATATACAAATGGTAAAGGTAAATGTAGCTGTTTCGGCTATACTAATTGCCGCTGTTTTGATGCAGGTTTTGTCGGTATTTTGATATATCGCTTTTTTGAAAAAGGGTAAAATGTCGCTGTTTTGAAAATGGCCGAAGCTGTTATATATACGTTTCTAAACAATGCATTATTCTTTAACCAAGTATGGCTTTGACGTCGCGTCTTATAAAACAACTGTAAAATTTCAATGCACGACGGCATCAAGCCGTAACGTAAAACACACGAACAGTAACGTAAAACACATTTTAACGGTTTTTCTGATATTTTGCTAAAACTACTTGTCACAAACTATTCATTTATATACCGTTTTAATTTTATTAACATGCCTCATTTTTAGCTCACCTGGACCTTCGGTCCAGGTGAGCTATTGCCATCACTTGGCGTCCGTCGTCGTCCGTCGTCCGTCGTCGTTAACATTTTTCAAACGTTAACTCCTCTAACACCATAAGTCCAATGGCTTTTAAAATTGGCACAGTTGTTAATTAGCATAGGTAGTATAAAACTAGCGTGGGAATTTTTGATTCGTTGAAAAACATGGCCGCCATGGCTAAAAATAGAACATAGGGGTCAAATTACAGTTTTTTGCAAATAACTCAAAAACGGTAACAGATATCAAAATTTTGACAAGAGTAAAAGTGATCAGCACCTCAAGATCTACCTGCCCTGAAATTTTCAAGAAGATCCAACAACCGATGTAGGAGTTATTGCCCTTTTTCTGGATTTTTTCAAAATTTTGCACTTATTTAGCCCTATATCTTGAAAACTATACAAGATATTTTAAAAATTCAAATTGCATATGATTAAGCACATCAAGATCTACATTCATGTAATTAGGTCAAAGCTGTAGAACCATTTCTTTTAGGAGTTATGGCCCTTAAAGTGTCAAAATTTACCATTTTTCATTACTTTTACCCTGAATTTCAAAGATTAACTTGTATGACACCATACATCCAACATCAACAAAACTTGGCACAGTTGTTTAATAGCATGAATGCTACAATTCTATCGTTCGGATTTTTTATTTGTCAAAAAATATGGCCTCCATGGCTTAAAATAGAACATAGGGGTCAAATTACAGTTTTTTGCAAATAACTCATAAACGGTAACAGATATCAAAATTTTGATGGGAGACAAAAGTAATAAGCATCTCAAGATCTACCTGCTCTGAAATTTTCAAGAAGATCCAACAAACGACATAGGAGTTATTGCCCTTTTTCTGGATTTTTTCAAAATTTTTCACTTATTTAGCCCTATATCTTGAAAACTATACGAGATATTTCAAAAATTCAAATTGCATATGATTGAGCACATCAAGATCTACAATTCATGTAATTAAGTCAAAGCTGTAGAACCATTTCTTTTAGGAG
The DNA here is from genome assembly GCA_963971305.1 of Arcuatula senhousia. Lineage (NCBI taxonomy): Eukaryota > Metazoa > Mollusca > Bivalvia > Mytilida > Mytilidae > Arcuatula > Arcuatula senhousia. Next base: position 5,491,308 of record OZ020305.1, read on the forward strand.
TTATGGCCCTTAAAGCGTCAATATTTACTATTGTTCATTACTTTTCCCCGGACTTGTCTGAAACGGTAAGACCAACTGCATCTTAACATGGCACACTGTTTGATAGCTTATATGCTAGAAAATAGAAAATAAAGAGATGTGGAATAAGTGTACGCGACACAGCCCACAATTAAACGGCAATTTAGAAAAACCACAATGGACAACCGCCAGCAGCCTTCAACGAGGCCATTTGGCACTGCTCGCGGTTCTGCAATTGGCCCATGGTCTAAATAAAATGCATATAATTCAAATCCAGGCCTGAAATAGTAACAGATAGACCCCCTTCTTAAACAAGGAACAGAAAAAATCAAAAAGACAAGTACAAACGAAAGCTTTGTCAAAGATTCCTGGCTTAGGACAGGCACATGTAATATGTGGCGGGGTTAAACTAGTTTTTTGGGCCCAACCTTCCCTCTATTAATATTCCTAGACAAAGCACAAAAACTAAACACACAATATAAAACAAATCGATCAAAGTCAAATTCTACTAGAGAGAACCTAAGACAAAAAACAAGAACAAACAAAAGGACGGTAAAGGAACTCTCTATAGAACACTCGCTGTTACTGACAGCTAACTGAGAATCATCAATCGACTGATGTAAAAAAATCAAACGTATCGATTTTAAATCCGACACAACACTTCAAACAATAATGATTTAGTGAAGTGTCATCACACAAAACCGACACGCTTGATCGCTATAATGCTTAAAAATGACAATAGTAAAAACGTTTATGGAAGTTTTAAAGCAAGTATCAAGTTTTCAATATTTCTGCCAAAAAGCACTAAATTCAAAGATTTAACCAAGATATTCATTTCAAATCCTTTCCGTAATAAAATTTGAAGCCAGTTTTTCATTTCTATTGGATTGCTTTTAAATTTGTGAGCTTTATAAAAAAACATTACCATAAAATTCAGGATGTGATATTCCTTTCACTATAAGAAAGTGACGTGTACAATTAAATTTTTCAATAACAGATCGATACTTGTGGAAGAATTTAGAATTTTTTTTTACTAATTTGTGGTGTCGATAACCTTGTTTTAATAATTTTTCAGTAATAAAACGGTTTTTATTATTAAAATCAGAAACACAACTGCAGATCCGAGCATATCTTACTAACTGTGAAATGTAAACCCCGTATGACGGCGCTAGTGGAACATCTCCTTCAAGAAAAGGGAAATTTATAATAGGGAAGGTAAAGTCGCCACGTTTATAATATACTTTGGTATGTAATTTTCCGTCAATAATACTTAAATCTAAATCTAAAAAAGGACATCTATCACCGATGACGTTAGATTTGTTCAAGGTTAATTCAGAAGGATAGATATCTGTAATAAAATTAGAAAATGAAGGATTGTTGAGTGCAAGAATGTCATCTAAATATCTAAAAGTATAATTGAAAGTTTCGATTAGGTTCTGTTTGTTCGGGTCTTTTTGTAATTTAGCCATAAATTGTGATTCAAAACAGTATAGGAAAAGGTCGGCTATAAGTGGCGCACAATTAGTACCCATAGGAATACCAATAATTTGGCGATAAATTTGTTTACCGAAACGTATGTAAATATTATCTAACAAATAATTTAGAGCAACTCTATCGTTCAGATTTTTGATTCGTAAAAAAACATGGCCACCATGGCTAAAAATAGAACATAGGGGCAAATTTCATTTTTTTGCTAATAACTCAAAACTGGTTTCAGATATCAAAATTGTGCAAGAATCAAAAGTGATCAGCATATTAAGATCTACCTGTCCTGAAATTTTGGATAAGATCTAACTGCTGATGTTGGAGTTATTGTTCTTTTTCCTAATTTTTGCCAAATTTGCACTTGTTAAGCCCAATATTTTGAAAACTAACCAAGATATTTCATAAATTTAAATCGCATATGGTTAAGCACAATAATATCTACAAATATATGTATCTGCGTAGTTCAGGTGAGCGATTCAGGCTCTTGGGAGCCTCTTGTTTGCGTTAGCCTCGAACTCGTCTTTCTAGATGTGAATGTTCTCCGAGAAATTGCCGTAACGTAAAACACGCCCTAAAAAAAATAAGTCAACAAATTTTCATTTAGTAACGATTATATAAGCAATTTCTTTGCCAAAATTATGCGGGCCCTCATTTCTGAGCAACATAGCTCGTTTCATGTTAGTTGCAATAACAACGCTCATTGAAAGTCTAGCTGGGCCTTCAGAAAAGTTAAGGTCAAGGTCATGTGACAGATGACAGAATTCCATTTAACCATCACAAAAATGTCTGAAGTGTGTTCTAGAAACCCTACGAAAAAGACCAACATTCACTAAGTCATTCAACCATGAAAATTGGGTCAAGGTCACATTACATGGTGACGTCAGTTGTGTATACCATACCATAATTCCCAAATATCAGATGCCTATAGCTATGAAATTATACTTTTCGCTTAAACTGTGTATCTCTTGAAATAAAGAATTTACTTACTTACTTACTTACTTACTAACTCATTTAACCCAAAAATCAGCTAAGTTCACAAAGTCACTGAACAGTGAAAATAAGGTCAAGGTCACACATCAAAACCCCAATTGTCTGTATATTAAATATCAGATGCCTAACTATTATACTTTAAACTAAATTTATTTTCCACAAAAGTTTTTTTTTCTCCCATTAAACCCTCTGAACCATTAAATAGGGGTCAGGGTCAAACGGCATGGTGCCAGTTGCATAAACAATAACCCCAACTGTCTGTATACCAAATATCAGATGCCAAGCTATTATACTTTTCTTGTAATTCATTTTCCACAAAAGTCTTACAAAGGAGTTTTTTTACCTGAAAAAAACCCCAAAAACATCTAAGTTCACAGAGTTGCTGAACCATGAAATTGGGGTCAGGGTCAAACGGCATGGTGCCAGTTGCGTGGACAACAACCCCAACTGTCTGTATAAAAATATCAGATGCCTAGCTATTATACTTTCCTTGTAAATCATTTTACACAAAAGTCTTGCAAAGGAGATTTTTGGTCTGAAAAAAAAAACATCTAAGTTCACAAAGTCGCTGAACCATGAAATTGGGGTCAGGGTCAAACGACATGGTGCCAGTTGCGTAGACCATAAAACCAACTGTCTGTATACCAAATATCAGATGCCTAGCTTTTATACTTTTCCTGTAATTCATTTTCCACAAAAGTCTTTCAAAAAAGTTTACGCCGCCGCTGCCGTCAGAAAGTAATACCTATGTCTCGCCTTCAGCGACTAAAGTCGCAGGCGAGACCAAAACGGCATTTTTACGTTATAATTGTACATTTTACGGAAAGGAGTAATGTGTGTGATTGAAATCTGATAATAAGAAATCTTGCGCGCAACGTTCTTTTGAAACAGAGGATAGCAGTTTGAGTGCTGTCTTGCAAACAAACTGATTAACACAATTCTTAATGGCATGCGCCCTCGAATTGCTAATAGTTTAACAAAATTTTAGCAAACTAAAAAAAGTGGCCCCTTTAAATTTGCAATAACTAAGTCAAAATTCTTATAGTAACAACTGATGATAGAAAGCACAACTTTTTTATGTGATGTAATTTCAATTTTTTGTTTGTATGTTGTGTTTCTTTTTTGAGAGGGTATATTATAATTTTAACACGACAAAGAAACACCTGTTGAAATGTAGCAAAACTTTGTGAAGAGTTTGTGGGGTAGCCGATAATATTAAAGCACAAGCAAGACTCATATTTTTTTTATACTGAAAACTTATTTTCAGATTATAAGGGAGATACCGGAATAACAGAAAGAAGTTGATATTTAAAAATACTTTACGAAAGGCACACAGGTCAATGCGAACAAACTGGTCAATATGGAAAAGCGCAGTATAAAAAATCATAGACTTATTCTAATACTTTCTAATATTTCACGCATAACTATGAATAGTAAAAGACAACAAAACTTTGGGTGAGAGACAACAATAGAATATAATATAACAAAAGGAATATAAAACCGAATTAAACTTTGTCACCACCAATGAATTAGGCTATCGACAAAATACATGCATATACATGTATAAATAGATTAAAGAGGCGAAATTATCTATTCATTGTTCACCGCACATCCATAAAAGATAATGAGATGTGGAATAAGTGTACGCGATACAGCTTCAACATTGACAACGATTTAAAACATCAACAACGAACAACAACCAGTGCTTCCTTCAATGTGACCAGCGTAAAAGACGTAAAATATCGGTCATTTTTTCCGAAGTGTCAAGATGAACCTTAAACGTTCTTTTGTTCAACATTGTTAAATTCTCCTTATAAAGTAATGTTATGTTCCACTTATTGACTTCTATTTTATTAAGAGTATTGGTCAATGGACAATCAAAAAGGTAAACATGGCCATAAAATCTCCCTACTTGTCAAAGCTGTCTGGGTGAAAAAGTGTTTCTTTAATATGTTTATTTTTAAGGTTCATCTTTACACTTCGGAAAAAATGACCGATATTTTACGTCTTTTTTAGTCTATGTGGAGCCTAAACTACGCATTCAATTGCTTAATAAGGCATAGCAGCGTCTAGATAAATATTTTTTGCATAAACTTTTAGTATTTTGTACGAGTACACTCGATCCGTTTTGCCGGGGCATTTTCTTTGCGTTTTTCAGTTCACCCAAATATAGCCAAATATCGACAATGCCCTGTCATTTGGCCTCCACGTGCAAGGTAATTTCATTATTGGTGTTATTAAATCTACTCACAATCGGTTTCATGGAAGGTTATTTAAGGGTAATTCATGCTTTATTTATGGGACAACTTGAACGGAAGGAAAATGAATAGAGAAAACAACAAAAGTAATCTTGTAAACTGGAAGGGAAAATGATCGGCGATTTTTATATCTAGGCGCTGCTACACATTATTTTCTGTTTCTATGTGTCGTTTCAGTCGTACATAGACTAGAAAAATAGGTCAAATATCGTCCATTTTATTCAAAGTGTAAGCATGAACCTTAATATGACATCAATACAAATACAACAACCAATTTTTTCACCGTTCATTTTAAAGATTTGTTTTGCGAGTCATGTTATATTTATTTTTTTCTTAGAAAGCACCTGTTGGCGATCGTATTTATTTATACTCTCTCAAAAACTATTGGTTAAAAGTTTGACGAAAACATTATCCTTAAAAGGTAAAATCTTCGACCTGTTTAAGTTCTTTGATGTGTCTCTGTATTGTTTCTTCTTTTTTTCTTGCGCATTTGAGATTGAACATCACAGCTCGATAGTTATGTTATAACCTTTATAATTGGACCGATCAGAGGCTCGGACCTTTAGCCAAAATAATTTCAGATCACATCTGATCTAAAGCTTAAACCAAACTTGATAGAGAGACTTTCTATAAGATGCTGATGATCATATTATTTGTATTTCGAACACACGTGAAGGTTAGCTCTGCTGGTGGAGTTTAAATTCCCCGAGGTTAGCCCGCTCCGGCACCAACACTTTTGAGTTGGAGAATACATCAAAGCTTTAAATTATCCGTCTAAATTTCAAAATTGTCTAAACCCTAAGGTTCTTCCTACCCCAGACATAGGTTGAATATCTTAGTAATAATTTGGTTCCCCAGTTTGGTATTTTTGGTTATACTGTTCTATGCTCTTCATATTCATACAGTGTTTTGGCATTTTCAATATTTTTGGTAGAGCGCCTCTGATGAGTCTTGAATAGACGAAACGCGCGTCAGGCGTAGCAAAATTTATTGTCTGGAACTTTGTTGTCATTTGTATTTCTTAACTCAAATCATTCATGAATAGGAAAATCAAGATTTAAAAAAAAGAACAGTTATTTTATTTTTCGTTGTAAAAGGGGTGATACACCGGTATCATACACTTTTCCTCACGTCAAAACCTTTTTGTTTCAATAAAATCATAAATAACTTGATCACCAATTTGAATAAACTGTAGAATGATCAAACTGTATACAATATACAACAAATTGCAGGCTAGAAAGAAATAAAGAGTAGTCCAGTTAAATACAACGACAAACCGAACATGATAGCAGAATAATAGCGGCAGCGAAGTATCAATGGGACATGTTGATAGTCCCAACAGGCGAATACACAATCAGTTAAAATTAATAAAAAAAAAACCAGAGAATTCGAAGCAATCAGCAACGGCTTTTCGCGAACTCAAATCGCAACGAGAATGAACTCTGATGCTTCGGAAGGATAAGTACGTAGCTCCTGCTTGTTGCAACACACTCGCCGCGTTCATAACGGTCAATTACAAATGAAAGCCAAAAAAAAAATGAATTACATATATAACATGCATTTAAAAAATTTTACTCTTTGCGCTTATAGACCAATTATTTTCAGTTTGCAGAATAAAATGCATTGTCAGAACACGAGTTCGTTGATAACCAAACGATTTTTTATTTCCAAAAGCTGAAAAGTTCATCGTAGGAAAACGTAATACTTTTTTAAAGCAAAGCACACTTATAAAAAAAATACCCAGGATTGTAGTATGGCATGATAAGTCACAGAACACTGATGGATAGTTTCACGATTGACTGGAAGTTTTCAACCTATTAGGGCAAAATTACGTTAAAAATAAAAAGAAATGAGTCCCTTCATGCACAACTCCGGATACTTATCAAGGACACGCATAAAAAAAAATTTCTCGCCACGGCGAGTTACTATCTCGCCTAAGCGACCTATTATCTCGCTTCGGCAAGTGACTATCTCGCCCTGCGACTTACTATCTCGCCCCGGCTACTTTTTATCTCGCCCCGGCAAGTTACTATCTCGCCCCGGCAAGTTACTATCTCGCATCGGCGACTTATTATCTCGCTCAGCGACTTATTATCTCACCTTGGCGACTTATTATCTCGCCCCGGCAAGTTACTATCTCGCCCCAGCAAGAGTAAATATCTCGCCGCGGCGACTTGCTACCTCGCCTCGGCGACTTATTATCTCGCCACGGCGAGTTACTATTTCACCCCGGCGAGTTAACTCTCTCGCCCTGGCGACTTATGATCTCCCGGTGGCGAGTTAAATATTACATTATATAAAACAGAAAGTAGGACTTTTTGGGGCATAAAATCGCTTTACACCTAATTGTACAATAATACAGCGATACATGCTAAATAACTGTAGTTCCTTTTGATCTTTTTTACAATATCATGTATAAAATGTATATGGGATTGTGTCTCTCTGGCATATATTCCATTTTCTTTCTTCTTAATAAAGACTTCGATGAAAATTCTCAATAAGGTCACTACATGTGAAAAAAATCAAGACAGGAAGTAGGCCTTTTTGGGGCATAAAATCGCTTTATACCTAATAGTACAATAGGACAAAAATGCATGACAAATATCAAGAGGTTTATTAATGTAGTTGCTGAGAAAAACAGACGGAAGTTTTTGTGTGGAGGCATGATGAAGGACGAAAAGCGACGGATTGTGCCACAGTGACTCCTATATTTCGCTTTGAAACACGTTGCAAGCGACATAAAACAGATTTCCAGGAGCCTGGATTGTTCACCTGGCTTCAAGGACTCAATGTATCAATATTTTGCATTGCAAGCATCCACCTTGAACCTTTGTAGTGCTCATTAAATGGGCTTTTGAACAAGAAACTGCTAGTCACTATTTTCTGTCATAGCACACCGCCTATAAAGTACAATCCACTTTCTGTTTTGGAAATTAAGGGGCCATCTGACAATATCACCCAAATGTACAGTTTTGTAGAGCTCAATTACCAAAACATTTAAGTATGCAAAACCTTTTCCCTATATTCATTGGTTCACATTCTATAAGGCTAAAAATTATGAAAGGATATGGAGCAAAATGAACACGAGACCATATCACGAATATTAACTGCAATTGCAATTAATTTTAATGAGCTGTTTGGTCATAGGGTAATATATTCCTCTTTAAAAGTACTTGGACCTCAGAGATAGGAAATCCACATTATAAACATGAGGCTCCCAGCTGGCTATAACAACGTACTCAATGTATCAATATTTCTCCCTGCCAACAGCCTGGAACCACTGTAAAGCCTAAATTTAAGCAATCAAAACTTTAATTTCATTATCTTTTATCCTTTCAATGTATAAGGCTAAAAGGGGACAATAACACATATAACGGGGTCATCTGACAATTTTAATTCTTGGACAATTTTGTAAAGCTCTATTAGCTGAACATGAAGGCAAACAAAATCTTTTCTCCATCTTTTACGGTTCCATTCTGTTCAGACAAGGATAACAACGGGGTACCAGCCTATCGCTATGAAAAATCACTTGAAATCCAAATGTGATACAAATAGCACAAGCCTCGGATTTATCGTGTATGTCTGGGATAATATACGAGAAACAAGAGGCTCCCACGAGTCTGAATTGCTCACCTGGTCCTTGAGCCAAAAGGTCTTTTCTTTAAGGAGTCATCTGACAACTGATACTCAATGGAGACTTTTGTGAAGCTTTAGTAAAGAAATGCATGTATAAGCAAGCAGCATCTTTTTTCTCTAATCTATAGGACAAAAATTGAAGAAACGCTATTTTTGACCTGTAAAGGGCCATGGCCCCTATAAGTGGTCATCTGACAACTTCGACCCAAAGGAGATTTTTGTTGAGCTTAATGAGCTGAACATTTAAGCAAGCAACAGCTTTTCTCTATCTGCAGTAGTTTTTATTCTATAGGGCAAAAACATGAAAAACGCTATTCTTGACCTTAAAAGGGCCTTAACGCCTATTAGGGGTCATCTGACAACTTCGACCAAACAATAAATATCGTAGAGCTTTTGATTCTGAAGAGCCTAAGATCCTTCAGATTTTTTCTATCTGTTATTGTTGCTGAGTTATGAACCATTTTAAGTGATTTTACCCTATGTTCTAGTTTTAGTAACAGCGGCCATGTTTCTTATCGAATCATTTCAAAATTAGGATCGTTTTTTTGTCAACAGTGGTTTCAGAGGAGAAGATTTTTGAAATTGTTAACGGACGACGGACGACGACGGACAAAAGTTCAATTAAATACAATAGTACATTACCAACAGAACAGTTATACATATAAGTAAAGATTTTAAAATAATACGTGCCTTGATTGGAAGTCAATGCAATTCAAAAAGAGCTTGTCATACATAGAACGACACAATACAAGTTTGGCACACATTTTCTGAATTCTTTCAAGTTTTGACAATTCAGTTTGTGAAATACCATACAATATAATATTACAGTAATCTAAGTGAGATATAACCAAAGATAGTACTGGGGTTTCAGTGGCTTCTTTTGACAGATACTTTCTAATACTTTTGATCTTAAAATAATTTATCATAGCAGTTTTACATTTTCTTTTTATGTGCTCTTTAAAATTCAAAGATTCATCTTAAACCACACTAAGATACCTAATACAGTTTTCAGATTTAATTTGGTTTTCACAGATGTTTATTTCTTTTGTGTTACATTTGTCAAGTTGTTTCTTACTTCCAAATAGAATGAACTCTGTTTTTTCATTGTTCATTTTTAATTTGTTATAGTTCATCCATTCATTGATGGTCACTGCACAGTCCTGACGTTCTGTAACGGCACGTGTTCCTCTGTTACCGATGGTTTAACTCTCGTCTGTTTGCTGTGTGATCGTCTGCAAAACCATACACTGAAATGGAGGGAGGGACTATGTCAAAAATTGTTTCTGCGTAGGTTAGGTAAAGCCACGGCCCGAGGCAACTACCCTGTGGAACACTGCAGTCAAGTGCTCGCACTGAGGACACATTGGAGTTTACAACAACTCGACAATTACGGGGCTTAATATACTAGTACGACTCAATCCATTGGAATGCAGATCCGCAAACCGCATACTGACTTTTTATAACATTCAGCAATATGTCATAGTCTACTGTGTATGTGTTACCGGTCTTCAAGTTTTTCGACCCCTAGCGTGTCTGGTGAAGGTTTATTCAGTAAAGCGCTTCACACGCAGTGAAATTCATTTTGATCTTTTTTAAATATGATGTCTATTTGTGAATCGTGTCTTTCTGGCACACGGCCCGAGGCAACTTCCCTGTGGAACACTGCAGTCAAGTGCTCGCACTGAGGACACATTGGAGTTTACAACAACTCGGCAATTACCACTATGAACCAAAATAATGACTGACATTACCATATACAGTTCAAATTCGATTTAAAATGACTGACATAAACTGTAATATACCACAATTTATCTTAAAAATGCTGATTTTATTTGATGCAATATCTTCAGTAATTATCAATTTCAGCATTTGTACTGTTTTTAATTGTCATGAACTGTCGCAGACAATGTCAGTTTATATCAGTCATTTTAATGATTTGTATCAAATCATGACAGTCATTTTAAATATTTACCTTGATTTAAAATCACTGATGTGATTTGCTACTGTCATTGTCAGTCATTCACAGATGTTTACCTTGATTTAAAATGACTGACATTGACTGAAGATGTTTCGTCAACTAATCCCTGTCAGTCATTTTAAATCAAGGTAAAGTTCTGTTAATGACTGACAATGACAGAAGCAAACCATATCAGTGATTTTAAATCAAGGTAAATATTTAAAATGACTGTCATGATTTGATACAGATCATTAAATTGACTGATATAAACTTACATCGTCTGCTACAGTTACTGACAATTAAAAACAGTAAAAATGCAGAAATTGATAATCACTGAAGATATTGCATCAAATAAAATCAGCATTTTACAGATAAATTGCGGTATATTACAGTTCATGTCAGTAATTTTAAATCGAATTTGAACTGTATATGGTAATGTCAGTCATTATTTTGGCTCATAGTGTACGGGACCTCATATACTAGTACGACTCCATCCATTGGAATGCAGATCCGCAAACCGCATACTGACTTTTTATAACATTCAGCAATATGTCAAGGTCTACTGTGTATGTGTTACCGGTCTTCCAGTTTTTCGACCCCTAGCGTGTATGATGAAGGTTTATCCAGAAAAGCGCTTCACACGCAGTAAAATTCATTTTGATCTTTTTTAAATATGATGTCTATTTGTGAATCGTGTCTTTCTGGCACACATTCCATATTCTTTCGTTTTAATATTTACAACCATGTTGTGTTTTTGTTACAACCAGATCATATGAATGCAATTGAACAGGGAGGTTTGGCGCCATAAACGTTTCAAATTTGAACCCTATACCAAGTCAGGACTATTTTGATCATCCATATCTCCGGCGAGTGCTCATTGAGTTGCCTTTTGCAATGAATATTTGAGATTGATTCTTCACAAGTTCGGTTTTTTTTACCCTTGCAAGAATTTTGATATAGTTCTATGGCCGTTTTGAGTTTTTTGCAATAAACCTGTTATTTAACCCTCCTGTTCTATTTTAGCAACAGCAGCAGGTTTCATCGGATCAATTTAACTAGAGCCTGAATCGCTCACCTGGTCTAGTATTCTTATATGAACGTTTTGTGCAAATAAATTCTTAAATGGAGAATTTTGTAGATCTTTTCATTCTGAATGAGGATGGTGACTTAAAATTTCTCCCGTCTATTATTGTTTTTGGTTTGCTATGCCCTTAAGTTAGTTTTATTCCCTATGTTCTATTTATGTTGCCTGCAACGTGTTGCAGAAGCGACATATAGGGATTACTTTGGCACCATCCGTCGTCCTGCGGTTTTACAAAAGTTTCCGTCGCAGTTTTCCAGGCAACTACATGCCAAAGCCTCTTGATATTTAGCATGTAGCTTCATCCCATAGTACTATTAGGTGTAAAGCGATTTTATGCCCGAAGAATAACTACTTCCTGTTTGACGAATACTTAACATTTTATATACAATGCACATATATGCAAAATTTTCGTCGCAGTTTTCCGGGCAACTACATGCCACACGGCCTTTGATATTTGGCATGTAGCTTCATCCCATAGTACTATAAGGTGTAAAGCGATTTTATGCCCGAAAAATAACTACCTCCTGTTTGAAGAATACTTAACGTTTTATATACAATGAACATATATGCAAAATTTTCGTCGCAGTTTTCCGGGCAACTTCATGCCACAGCCTTTGATATTTGGCATGTAGCTTCATCCCATAGTACTATAAGGTGTAAAGCAATTTTATGCCCGAAAAATAACTACTTCCTGTTAGACGAGTATTTTTAAACGTTTTATATACAATGAACATATACGCAAAATTTTCGTCACACTTTTCGGGTAACTGCATGCAACAGTCAGACCACTTGATACTTTGTATGCAGCTTCAGCCTATAGTGTTTTATATGGTATAGAAAATTTTTATGCCCGTAACTCGTTTACTTCCTGTTTACAAGAAAACATAGATTCGCAGGCGACATATGCCTTACGGGGAAGGCTCCATCTAGTTTTAGCAACAGCCACCATATTTGTGGATGGATAAAAAATCCCAAATAAAACTTTTTGCATAATACCCTAAGGTACATTTATGCCAAATTTTACTTCATTTTTGCCTTCTGGTTTTGTATAATATTATTTAAAAGTTGCTAACAACGATGGCGGACGCCAAACTGACAAACTAAAAATTAGCAAAAACTCACAAAAAGGGCAATAACTCCAGCATCGGTTATCAGATTTTTACCGAAATTTGTCCACAGGTAGTTTTCATCATTTTGAAATTGTTTACCCCTCCAAGAATTTGGCTTAACCTTACCATTTTTGAGTTATTTGCAAAAAGAGCTGTTTGACCCAATGTTCTATATTTTTAGAAACGGCGGCCATGAATTTCTAAGAATAAGAAATATCTACACATTTGTGAGATAGTAACTCGCCGTGGCGAGATAGTATTTCGCCGGGGCGAGATAGTATTTCGCCGGGGCGAGATAGTAAGTCGCCGGGGCGAGAGAGTAAGTCGCCCAGGCGAGATAATAAGTCGCCGAGGCGAGATAGTAACTCGCCGCAGCGATATTATAAGTCGCCGGGGCGAGATAATAAGCCGCCGAGGCGAAATAGTAACTCGCGGTGGCGAGAATTTTTTTTATGATCCGTGTCCCTAATAAGCTTCCGTACACAACATATTGGTGAACCCAAACACTTTAAACATTTTGAACTCTAATGACTCTAGCTGAAACACTAAGTAGAAATTAATTCAACAAATTACGATAACAAACAAACCAATGTATTTTCAAAATTAACAATTTTAGGTTATATATTCTGCAATTCACAGTGGAAAACTGTGAATAATTACAGTGGTTAAAAATTTCAAATCGAAGCTTGGTTGAATGAAATATCTACACATTTGTGGGACTGTAACATTGCAACTAGTAGGGTTCAAAGTGGGGGTTCTAACGTTTTGATTAGTTAAAGAATTTGAAAAATACCCTTGAGAGTTAAATGGGCCATTTTCCTATTCAAAATTGGAAAGGAAAATGAAAAACGAAAAGGAAAATGAATATCAAAAAAGAAAATAAGTCATTTTCCTAATCAAAATCGAAATGGAAAATGAAAAACGAAAAGGAAAATGAATAAAGAAAAGGATTATGAGTCATTTTCCTATTCTAAATCGAAAAGCAAATGAAAATGAATAACGAAAAGGAAAATAAGTCATTTTCCTATTCAAAATCGAAAGGAAAAATGAAGAACGAAAAGTAAAATGGGTCATTTTCCTATTCAAAATTTTAAAAAAATTTGAAAAAAAAAATTGAAAAGGAAAATGAATAACGAAAAGGAAAATGGGTCATTTTCCTATTCAAAATCGAAAAGGAAAATGAAAAACGAAAAGGAAAATGAATAACGAAGAGGAAAATGAGTCATTTTCCTATTCAAAATCGAAAAGGAAATTGGGTCATTTTCCTATTCAAAAAAAAAAAAAAAAAAATGAAAAAAAAATTTGAAAAGGAAAATAAATAACAAAAAGGAAAATGGGCCATTTTCCTATTCGAAATCGAAAAGGAAAATGAAAAACGAAAAGGAAAATGAATAACGAAAAGGAAAATGGGTCATTCAAAATCGAAAAGGAAAATGAAAAACGAAAAGGAAAATGAATAACGAAAAGGAAAATGAATAACGAAAAGGAAAATGAATAACGAAAAGGAAAATGAGTCATTTTCCTATTCAAAATCGAAAAGGAAAATGAAAAACGAAAAGGAAAATGGGTCATTTTCCTATTCAAAATCTAAAAAAAAAAAAAAAATCAAAAAACAAAATTTTGAAAAAAAAAATTTGAAAAGGTAAATGAATAACGAAAAGGAAAATGGGCCTTTTCCTATTCAAAATCGAAAAGGAAAATGAATAACGAAAAGGAAAATGAGTCATTTTCCTATTCAAAATCGAAAAGGAAAATAAAAAACGAAAAGGAAAATGGGTCATTTTCCTATTCAAAATCTAAAAAAAAAAAAAAAAAAAAATCGAAAAACAAAATTTTGAAAAAAAAATTGAAAAGGAAAATGAATAACGAAAAAGGAAAATGGGCCATTTTCCTATTCAAAATCAAAAAAAAAAAAAATCGAAAAAAAAATCGAAAAAAAAAATTGAAAAGAAAAAAGGGCCATTTTCCTATTCAAAATCGAAAAGAAAAATGAAAAACGAAAAGGAAAATTGATAACGAAAAGGAAATGAGTCATTTTCCTATTCAAAATCAAAAGGAAAATGAAAAACGAAAAGGATAATGGGTCATTTTCCTATTCAAAATCTAAAAAAAAAAAAACGAAAAAAAAAATTTTGAAAAAAAAATTGAAAAGGAAAATGGGCCATTTTCCTATTCAAAATCGAAAAGGAAAACGAAAACGAAAAGGAAAATAGGCCATTTTCCTATTCAAAATCGAAGAGGAAAATGAAAAACGAAAAGGAAAATGAATAACGAAGAGGAAAATGAGTCATTTTCCTATTCAAAATCGAAAAGGAAATTGGGTCATTGTCCTATTCAAATAAAAAAAAAAAAAAAAAAAAATGATAAAAAAATTTGAAAAGGAAAATAAATAACGAAAAGGAAAATGGGCCATTTTCCTATTCGAAATCGAAAAGGAAAATGAAAAACGAAAAGGAAAATGAATAACGAAAAGGAAAATGGGCCATTTTCCTATTCAAAATCGAAAAGGAAAATGAAAAACGAAAAAAATAACGAAAAGGAAAATGAGTCATTTTCCTATTCAAAATCGAAAAGGAAAATGAAAAACGAAAAGGAAAATGGGTCATTTTCCTATTCAAAATCTAAAAAAAAAAAAAATCGAAAAACAAAATTTTGAAGAAAAAAAATTTGAAAAGGTAAATGAATAACGAAAAGGAAAATTGGCCTTTTCCTATTCAGCATCGAAAAGGAAAATGAATAACGAAAACGAAAATGAGTCATTTTCCTATTCAAAATCGAAAAGGAAAATGAAAAACGAAAAGGAAAATGGGTCATTTTCCTATTCAAAATCTAAAAAAAAATAAAAAAAATCGAAAAACAAAATTTTGAAAAAAAAAATTGAAAAGGAAAATGAATAACGAAAATGAAAATGCGCCAATTTCCTATTCAAAATCTAAAAAAAAAATCGAAAAAAAAAATTGAAAAGGAAAATGGGCCATTTTCCTATTCAAAATCGAAAAGAAAAATGAAAAACGAAAAGGAAAATGGGCCATTTTCCTATTCAAAATCGAAAAGAAAAATGAAAAACGAAAAGGAAAATGAATAACGAAAAGGAAATGATTCATTTTCCTATTCAAAATCAAAAAGGAAAATGAAAAACGAAAAGGAAAATGGGACCTTTTCCTATTCAAAATCTAAAAAAAAAAAAATAAAAAACGAAAAAAAAATTTTTGAAAAAAAAAATTGAAAAGGAAAATGGCCCATTTTCCTATTCAAAATCGAAAAGGAAAATGAAAAACGAAAAGGAAAATGAATAACGAAAAGGAAAATGGGCCATTTTCCTATTCAAAAACGAAAAGGAAAATGAAAAACGAAAAGGAAAATGAATAACGAAGAGGAAACTGAGTCATTTTCCTATTCAAAATCGAAAAGGAAAATGAAAAACGAAAAGGAAAAGTAAAATGGGTCATTTTCCTATTCAAAATAAAAAAAAATTTGAAAAAAATGAAAAGGAAAATGAATAACGAAAAGGAAAATGGGCCATTTTCCTATTCAAAATCGAAAAGGAAAATGAAAAACGAAAAGGAAAATGAATAACGAAGAGGAAAATGAGTCATTTTCCTATTCAAAATCGAAAAGGAAATTGGGTCATTTTCCTATTCAAAAAAAAATGAAAAAAAAATTTGAAAAGGAAAATAAATAACGAAAAGGAAAATGGGCCATTTTCCTATTCGAAATCGAAAAGGAAAATGAAAAACGAAAAGGAAAATGAATAACGGAAAAGAAAATGGGCCATTTTCCTATTCAAAATCGAAAAGGAAAATGAGTCATTTTCCTATTCAAAATCGAAAAGGAAAATGAGTCATTTTCCTATTCAAATTCGAAAAGGAAAATGAAAAACGAAAAGGAAAATGGGTCATTTTCCTATTCAAAATCTAAAAAAAAAAAAATCGAAAAACAAAATTTTGAAAAAAAAATTTGAAAAGGAAAATGAATAACGAAAAGGAAAATGGGCCATTTTCCTATTCAAAATCGAAAATGAAAAACGGAAAAGAAAATGAATAACGAAAAGGAAAATGAGTCATTTTCCTATTCAAAATCGAAAAAGAAAATGAAAAACGAAAAGGAAAATGGGTCATTTTCCTATTCAAAATCGAAAAGAAAAATGAAAAACGAAAAGGAAAATGAGTCATTTTCCTATTCTAAATTGAAAAGCAAATGAAAATGAATAACGAAAAGGAAAATAAGTCATTTTCCTATTCAAAATCGAAAAGAAAAATGAAAAACGAAAAGTAAAATGGGTCATTTTCCTATTCAAAATAAAAAAAAAATTGAAAAGGAAAATGAATAACGAAAAGGAAAATGGGCCATTTTCCTATTCAAAATCGAAAAGGAAAATGAAAAACGAAAAGGAAAATGAATAACGAAAAGGAAAATGAGTCATATTCAAAATCGAAAAAGAAAATGAAAAACAAAAAGGAAAATGGGTCATTTTCCTATTCAAAATCGAAAAAAAAAATCGAAAAAAAATTTCTAAAAAAAAAATTTGAAAAGGAAAATGAATAACAAAAAGGAAAATGGGTAATTTTCCTATTCAAAGTCGAAAAGGAAAATGAAAAACGAAAAGGAAAATGAATAACGAAAAGGAAGAAATGAGTCATTTTCCTGTTCAAAATCGAAAAGGAAAATGAAAAACGAAAAGGAAAATGGGTCATTTTCCTATTCAAAAAAAAAATCGAAAAACAAAATTTTGAAAAAAAAATTTGAAAAGGAAAATGGGCCATTTACCTATTCAAAATCGAAGAGGAAAATGAAAAACGAAAAGGAAAATGAATAACGAAAAGGAAAATGAGTCATTTTCCTATTCAAAATTGAAAAGGAAAATGAAAAACGAAAAGAAAAATGGGTCATTAACCTATTCAAAATCTAAAAAAAAAATCGAAAAACAAAATTTTGATAAAAAAATTTGAAAAGGAAAATGAATAACGAAAAAGAAAATGGGCCATTTTCCTATTCAAAATCGAAAAGGAAAATGAAAAACGAAAAGGAAAATGAATAACGAAAAGGAAAATGAGTCATTTTCCTATTCAAAATCGAAAAGGAAAAGGAAAAACGAAAAGGAAAAGGAAAATTGGTCATTTTCCTATTCAAAATCTAAAAAAAAAAATTCGAAAAAAAAAATTTGAAAAACGAAAAACGAAAAACGAAAAGGAAAATCACTTGTGTTAGGTATTTCTGTTGTACATGCACTGTCTGTATGTACATGATGTATGTTAATACATAACACTTAAAAAATAGCAGTGTCTAGATATGAAATTTGCCAATGTTTTTACTTATTATGTCTATGAATAACAGTTTAAAGTTATTGATGGTAAAAATTTTACACATGTATCTTAGAACATCATATCGAAGAGAATAAAATCATTCCTATTAAACATATGAAATGGCTATAAATAACTGTGTTGTTCTTGTGAAGATCTCGGATCCTCTCAATTAAACTGGTGGTTTTACAGTTTATGTATTATATTCAAATATAAAAGTTTCTTTAGATAGCTGAATTTCTCTTACTTACTTTTACTTTTACTTTTTCTGTAGGGGTCTGTCATCTAGGCAACTGTGCCTCTCTGACCCATCTCGTACATTGTTTGATATTATTTTTGAAGCGTTTTATTTATTATTTGTTTGTAATTGAATAGAATTTGAAGGATAGTGAAAAATAAAAAAACCAACACCACACAAACAGACTGATATTCGTCAGAATATACAAATTTCCGACCATATCGAGAGTTATCAACCAGCGGGCAACCTGTTAAAACAGGAAATTGACCAACTTCAAACTGTTAATTAGTTGACCCGAATTTATCAAATTAACTTCAAATTTCACCTGAATATTCTCGATTCATTTTGCTTTTTAAAAGTACTAAATAAGATACTATAAGGTAAAATTTGATATGAAATGTAATGTATTAGATTTCCAAGAGGTTTATTTCTAAGTTTGAATTTGCAAAAAATTGTACGATTGACTTTAAACTGTTCCTTTGGATAAATGTGTGCTAAAAATGAAAAGAAAAATAGTCTAAACAAAGCAGCAAGATATACTCTTTCCAACAATGCATACAATGTATGTCATATATTTCATATGTACATGTACGATTCATTATGAAAAAGTTTACTCGCTTGTAATGCAAGTGCCTATTTCAACAGCAAAAAATGTGACCGAATCTGAATTTACAAATTAGTGCAGAGACACTGTTATTTTGGATTTATCGTGGAGACCAATCTCTTTAATTACCGGTATTGTCTCAGCATGCATGTACCGTATGTCACTCTTGTCTTGATAATGGTTGTGTACTGCATCCCCAAAAGTTTTGACAATACTCCATATATGTAGATGTTTTGGTATTTTATAAGAAAATACAAATTTAATACATATTGTAAATTCAAAACCAATTTTGCCATCAATTGGACTTTAAAACAAAGAATGTTAATGCTATCATTAAACTTACAAGATGGTTTGACCATGTTGACACTCTTTGAGATCATACATTTGTATACTGTTGTTGTCTTATCGTTCAATTCCAACTCTGTATAAAACATGAATAAAATAATTCAACACGTAATACAAGTTTACATGTACTTTAATACAATCATGACAACATGTACATGTAAGTTCAATAAAAAAGAGGATTTTTTTATTATTAAATGTATAAACTCTTTGCTTTCTGTTTTTCTTTTTTAATTAAATTCTATAATACATGTACATGTATTATTTTCCACAATTTCCATTATTTTATATCAATTTTTTTTTCAGTACATTGAAATGTCTTGTACTCTGAGGATGGCTATAGACTCATGCGACTCTACTATGTACATAAACTTTATTTATATTTTGTTCTGTTTCAGAGATGGCTGGACTTGTTGGAAAGGCTTTTATTCCATACTACGATCATTTGATGGATATTCTTTCAACAAACCCAGACTTGAAGAAAAGTGCCAAAGGTTTGGATATTTTGGTGTTATCCTGTATATGTAAAGAGCTCTGCAAAGATAGTTATTTTTCTTTCTCCATACTTAACATGTAATCCTAATTATACATGCAATACAATACACAATAGCACCGCAATTACTTTGATAGCACAGTGGCCTAAGGAGAACACTGTTAAATACGAAATGTACTTGTATACTGAATATCATTATATTTTGACTGTCTATCTTGATTACCAGTTATCAGCTTTTTCATAATTGTTTTAGTTATATGAGATAAACTTTTAAGATCTTTTAAAAAACACTGATTTGTTATATTTGGTTTAAAGGATCAAGGCAAATAGAATTCAAGACATACATGTAGCAGAAAATAAGTATTATGTCATTATAAACATGTAATAGAGAAGTTAAGAAGAGAATTTAAGTGTCAAATGCGAGTAAAGGCAAACACAAAACCAGTTGACTCAATGAAAACCACATAAAAAAAAACAACACAATACATACACACAAAAGATCCTCAATCATGCCAATCAAATTGTGATCCTGGTATTTACCAAGTTCAAGGTACATCACTTCTGACAATTTAAATTTCATATCAACATTTTTTTAGGTATCTTTAAACAAGTGGCATACGGGGCGGGTGGTACGGCCATTGGTGGAGTTTTTGGAGGACCATTAGGAGCTCTTGTTGGGGTAATAGTAGGTGAGAATTAACTCAGTCTGGTTAATATATTCCGCAGATAACTTTTTAAGTCATATGATTTAATAATAAATAAAAGGGTTCCTATAGAAAAAAATCTGGAATATATACATTATTACAATTTGGAAATGTACATGTATGAATTAGATTGACCTTTATAATTTTTTTACAGTGTGTTGAATTAGCTCTGGCCTGCTTGTCCCTGGCCAGTTAAAAAATGTTCAGGCAAGTGGAATTTGTAGGAATTTTATATTGGAAAAATAGAGCAAACACTAAAAATCAAGAGTTAGGGCAAGTGAATCTCAAATCCTAATTTCTTAGACTGTTTTTAGGGTAAGATTATGAATAACTCCATCAAAGTTTGAATTTGCCGGTGTAAGTGAACAATGGTTAATCCAATTTCTGTGTTAATAATTCCAAATGACAAATTGTCTAAGAATTCACTGTACAAAGCCTATAAATTCATTTCTTTACCATAGAGTGCAGACAAGGTCTTGACTAAAAATCCATATCTAATATAAATTTAGCAAAATTCAAGATCATAAACAGATCAGCATGGGATGTGATATACTGATGATTGATTTTGATGTACTTCTTGTCAAAAAGTTAGAAAATAAGATGTAAGGAAAACAAAAAAAAAAACGTATACCACATGAGTTTAAAAAGAAATAAGTTGAAATCAATGTCTTTCTTAACAAAAGTGGAGAAAAATAATAAATGTCCTTATTCTCTTTGGTACCATTATTTTATTGAAAAACATTTGTTAGCCGTTTGCTTATTACTCACTTCAGACATTTTTGACACTTAGCAGACATCATTTATTAATAGTCTATGTTCTATAAATAACAGGCGCTGTGATTGGATACTGTCTGTCAGATGACTATGAAGCAATGATAAAAGTGCTTGCTGACTTATCAGACAGTGAAAAAAAACGATTAGTGCAGAAAGTTCAAAAATTAGTTAGGAGCTCTCTAAAAGAGGACCTTACTAAATTTATAGGGAGCCAGGCTCAGAGGAAAGCTCTTCTTCACCTTGTGAGGGTTTTTTCTAAGAATCCTCAGGGTAGATGAGGTAATTGGCACAGCTGATTCATGTAAATTTATATTTATTCATTCATGTAATTAAATGTAGTCATAATACATGTATGTAATTGCAGAAAATTAAATTATTTTCATGAATTGTCTTGTTTACTTTGATATCAAACTGTTAATACTTAAAAACAATTATCATGTTATCATATAGTAGTTGTAAAAAATCAAATGAATAAGTTTGCTTCATTATGTCGCCTTTCTCCGGCAGTTTCGTCGCTTTACTCGCAGTTAAGTTATAAAACTTATTTATTAGTACAAGTATGAAAGACGCCTATCTGATGCGATGGTATTAAATGATTAATAAAGTATACAATCAATCAATCAAGGATAATTTACCCAAAGTTCAAATCCTCATAACTTTTTTATATTATCAGATAAAATGGTTCTGTAATGGCCTTGTCACACTATAACGTTTTAGCCAACGTAACTGTGCCGACGTTTTAGAATATATTTTCAACACGCTGGTGTGCGTTGCGTAAGTTTTGTACACGTTATGAACACGCTACAAACACGTTAGCGAACGCCAGCGTGCGTTGGTGATCGCCGAGTGCGTCGCAAATTTTTCAACATGCTTAAAATCTCCGACGTTCGCCAACGTGTTAGATATAAATTATTCGAACGCTAGGCATAAGTTAGAAGGACGTTATACACACGCTGATGTACGCTATGTGGTCGTTGTGCGCACGTTGAAATGCGTTTGACGAACGCTAAGCTAAATGGAAACGAACGTGTCTAGCGATAATGCAGCGCACGTCTAGCGTCAGTCTAACGACCAAGAAACCTATTCGACGTGTTTAAAACGTGTACAGAGCGCATAGAGCGTCATTGTAACGAACGAATAGCGTATCAACCCCAGAATTTTATAAGATATAGATTGAATTACATGGGGAAAAGTCTATTTCAAAAGCTTCAAATACTGATTCAAACCTAAAAAAAAATCTTTTTACAAAAACAATGAACAAAGCCAAAAAAATCTTGAATATAACGAAGATGGTCAGGAATTTTAAAGTAATTCTTGCAAATTGTAATACACCTGTCGTGTTTTCAGTGGACATTTTTTGGTAGAAAAATACTCAAACTAGAGGCTCCCAGGAGCCTGAATCGCTCACCTGATCTCTTATGCCAAAGTTTTAATAAATTTCACAAACTTTCAAGTATACAAAGTTGCAAAACAATCCCTTCAGTGGTTTCAGAGAAGATTTTTGGAAATCAGTTTAAGTCAATAGAAAAAAACAGTTAAAGGGCAATAACTCCTGTAAGGACCTTTTGATGCTGAACATGGAAAGTTGTTTCAGATTTTCTCTATCTCTTATACTTTTCGAGTTATAAGCCAAAAACAATGGTCTGACCCCCTATTCTATTTTTAGCAATGGCGGCCATGTTGGTTGGTCAACATGTACATAATTCACAAACTTGGTAGAGGACATCCTTAAGATCAAGTATACCAAGTATCAATGCAATCCCTTCAGTGGTTTAAGAGAAGAAGATTTTTGAAAATCAGTTAAAATTAATGGAAAAAAACAGTTAAAGGGGAATAACTACTAAATGGCTGATCTGACAATATTGACCCTGAAATCATTTTTTTGTAGATCTGAATGAGCTTTACAATTCTGCAATGCAAACTTTTCCTCTAGCTCTAACAGTTTTCAAGATATTGTCCAAAAACTGCAAAAATGGTCAATTTTGACAATTAAAGGGCAATAACTCCTATGAGGAGTCGTTTCACAACTTCGACTCAAGAGAGATTTGTAGAGCTTTTGATGCTGAACATGAGAGGTTGTTTCGGATTTTCTCTATCTCTTATACTTTTTGAGTTATAAGCCAAAAACAATGGTCCGACCCCCCTGTTCTATTTTTAGCAAAGGCGGCCATGTTGGTTGGTCGACGTGTATATAATTCACAAACTTGGTAGAGGCCATCCTAAAGATCATGTATACCAAGTATCAATGCAATCCCTTCAGCAGTTTCAGAGAAGAAGATTTTTGAATATCAGTGTAAATTAATGGAAAAAAACATTTAAAGGGGAATAACTCTTAAACGGCTGATCTGACAATTTAGACCCTGAAATCATTTTTGTAGATCTCAATGAGCGTAACAATTCTGCAATGCTAACTTTTCCTCTAGCTCTTACGGTTTTCCAGATATAGTCCAAAAACTGCAAAAATGGTCAATTTTGATGATTAAAGGGCAATAACTCCTATAAAGAGTCGTTTCACAACTTCGACTCAATGGAGAGATTTGTAGAGCTTTTGATGCTGAACACGGAAGGTTGCTTCGGTTTTCTCTATCTCTTATACTTTTCGAGTTATAAGCCAAAAACAATGGTCTGACCCCCCTGTTCTAATTTTAGCAACAGTGGCCATGTTGGTTGGTGGACGTGTATATAATTCACAAACTTGGTAGAGGACATCCTAAAGATCATGTATAACAAGTATCAATGCAATCCCTTCAGGGGTTTCAGAGAAGAAGATTTTTGAATATCAGTGTAAATTAATGGAAAAAACCAGTTAAAGGGGAATAACTCTTAAACGGCTGATCTGACAATTTAGACCCTGAAATCATTTTTGTAGATCTCAATGAGCTTAACAATTCTGCAATGCTAACTTTTCCTCTAGCTCTTACGGTTTTCAAGATATAGTCCAAAAACTGCAAAAATGGTCAATTTTGATGATTAAAGGGCAATAACTCCTATAAGGAGTCATTTCACAACTTCGACTCAATGGAGAGATTTGTAGAGCTTCTGATGCTGAACACGGAGGGTTGCTTCGGATTTTCTCTATCTCTTATACTTTTCGAGTTATAAGCCAAAAACAATGGTCTGACCCCCCTGTTCTATTTTTAGCAACGGCGGCCATGTTGGTTGGTCGACGTGTATATAATTCACAAACTTGGTAGAGGACATCCTAAAGATCATGTATACCAAGTATCAATGCAATCCCTTCAGTGGTTTCAGAGAAGAAGATCTCTGAAGAAAAGTTAACGGACGACGGACGACAGACGACGGACGACGGACGACGGACGACGGACGGACGACGGACGCTTAACGATGACAATAGCTCACATGACCCTTCGGGTCAGGTGAGCTAATAAAAACGAGTAGAGTAGCGACAGTCTAACTTCAATACTCATTTGAAATAATGTGTATTTTAGATATTCAATAAGCATATGCGTTTTTCTCTATTAAGGACATCCGTCAGGCTGTCTGCGATCATTTAGGATTAGTCAAGTGCTATATAAAGGATGCTAAGCAAAATCTACAGACCGGTATTTCTTACATGTATATACTCATTTGAGATATTGAGAGTTTGTTAACAAGCGCATACATTCCTCTCTGTATATTTTTGATATATCAAAATATAAAATCTACACTATATTTTATTCTTTTAGACTGAGTGCAAAAATTATCACTATTGGTTAGAAAACGGCTTTAGAATAATTATACATTCATATTACCAGAACGCTGAAAACCAATATTTTTTATCGAAACTAAATTTCTATAATTATTAATAATCCAGCAATACATTTAAGCCAGATAATAGATCTATTTGGGCTATTGTGAAATAACACTACAGGAAATAACAGAAATCCTAGGTCTCCCCACCGAGAGAAAAAATTATAAGTTAGACTAACGCTATGAATGCGTTCCGCAGTCGTCACACGTGCGCTAGGCAAACGTCAAGTACGCCGGACAAACGCTATAGATAAGTTTTGAATAAGTTTGTCGTGCGTTGCAGGTAGTAAGTCTAACGCTTTGTGGTCGTTCATCGAGATATTTTTTGAAACTTTTTACAGCGACTGCAAACGTGTTCAGACGTTTTAGAAAATTATTCGAACGTTCGGCACACGTTGGCTAAAACGTTATAGTGTGACAGGGCCATAAACGGTTCTTTGAAGAATAATTTATTCATATTTACCACAATTGATTTTGAAAATAAGGCTTAAAAATATTTTTTTTTGTAAAATTGTTTCTTGACCAAGTAATCGTTCATTGAAAATTTGTAATCAACCAAATTTTCGATCTTAAGAACCACTATATATATTTATTTTCAAGATGCACTTCAAAAAACGATCTTTTTTTTCTGATATTGTAGAACCAAAGGATTGTATTTTTTTCCTATAGAATGAGAGAAATCTGATGCGTTTTAAATAAATGTTTTGCGTTATACGTTAACAAAAGTTTACAAATCAACATAATTTTCACAGCCTGTTCTTATGGGTTGTTCCTCATTTAATTTGAAAAATGCGTTTCGTTAGCCTACAAAAATTAATGTTGCTTGCTCATCTGATAAAAAAGTGTAATAGCGCATACCCGTAGCCAGGGGGGGGGGGTTCGAGGGGTTCGGACAAAATAATTGACCAAAAAAGGGAAAAATCAGGTGAAAAATCGGTTAAGCACTATTAAAGTAAGAAAAATTTTGGAAATCGAACCCCCCTCTTCACATTTTCGAACCCCCTGTTGAAAAATTCTGGCTACGGGTATGTAGCGATCACAGCTCGTAGCGGGCACGAAGTCTATTTTTTATTTATTGGAATCCTTGTAAAAATCCCTTTTACACAAAAAAGTAGCTTTTTATTTTTATTTTTTGCTCACATAAACAATTTAAAATTTGTAGATTATCCCGGCTACCAGTACTTTCAGTAATTGATTTTTTCTGTTTTAGAATCTTTCTGTTGACAATGAAAATTGCTCTAGCTTCATTGATATTGTTTGTTTTGTCCATGGCGACGCTAAAAATAGTTCCAAGGACTCTTAAGAATAACCCAACTTATCGTTAGTGTCAACAAAAAATAATCCAAAAATTTTTCATTTTATTAGAGGAAGATGCTACATGTAACAACGGGCAATTCATTTACCAGAAAACCTGTAGCGGATCCAGGGAGGGCATGTCGGGGGGTGGGGGGGGGGTTGAGTTATTTGACTTAATTTTCCATTCCTTTCAAATGAACATGAGGCATTTTGAAATGTAATGTACTAAATTTATACTTAAAAAAGGGAAGAACACTTTTTTATTATTTTTTATTATTACAACAATCCAAACAAAAAATAACAAAGATTGTATGGAACATTTTTTTCACAAGAGATTAGTGCAATTTTGGGACAACCTTCACGCAGTAAACTGTATAAGTATCAAAAATAAAACATAAAGCATAAATTATCGAAAATAGGCTAGATAAACGTACTGCTGTAAGCTATAACTAAATTATACATTCTAAGGGTAGATACAAAAGTCTGTATGCCCCAAATTGGTTCAATGGGTCATCCCTGTCATACTGTATGCCGGGTTCGTCAGGCTATAATGGGGTAAACATATTGTTATCCCACGTACCACGTCTTATTTCTGCTTGTCCTCTGACGACACGAATCTTAATCAAAACTCATGTTTTTACTCGTCTTCTTCATGTATGTTGTTCTATTTTTTTTTGGGGGGGGGTGTATCATATGCATAACATTTTTTTTTCACCTAGAACCAATTGCAAAACTGCAAAGAGCGACCATTGGGAACTAGCTTTTTTCCATTGCGGATTTTCCGGTTTTCCAAGTTTTCTCCTCCTAGCGTGTCAGATGAAGGTTAATCCAGAAAAGCGCTTCACACGCAGTAACATTTTGCTGTTCTACATTAAAATTATTTCAATATGTGGATCGTGTCTGGATGACACTTCACTAAATCATTATTGTTTGAAGTGTTGTGTCGGATTTGAAATCGATACGTTTGATTTTTTTACATCAGTCGATTGATGATTCTCAGCTAGCTGTCAGTAACAGCGAGTGTTCTATAAAGAGTTCCTTTACCGTCCTTTTGTTTGTTCTTGTTTTTGTCTTAGGTTGTCTCTAGTGGAATTGGACCTTGATCGATTTGATTTTTATTGTGTGTTTAGTTTTTGTGCTTTGTCTAAGAATATTGATAGGGGGAAGGTTGGGCCCAAAAAACTAGTTTAACCCCGCCACATATTACATGTGCCTGTCCTAAGCCAGGAATCTTTGACAAAGCTTTCAATTGTACTTGTCTATTTGATGTTTTCTGTTCCTTGTTTAAGAAGGAGGTCTATCCGTGACTATTTCAGGGCTGGATTTGAATTATATGCATTTTATTTACACCATGGGCCAATTGCAAAAACGCGAGCAGTGCCAAATGGCCTCGTTGAAGGCTGCTGGCGGTTGTCCATTGTGGTTTTTCTAAATTGCCGTTTAATTGTGGGCTGTGTCTCGTACACTTATTCCACATCTTATTATTTTCTATTTCTGGCACATATTCCATATTCTTTCGCTTTTTAATTTTAATGTTGGTGCTGATTTTTGTTTGTTATGTCGAATACCACAACCCGTTGTAAGTACACTCATAACACACCTCACTATCTTCAATGGTACATTGAATAGTGTGAATGCGCTAGAATTTACGGTTATTCAGTGTAGAGATATTATTCTAAACATGAATTGGAAACAAGCTTGATGCTTATGTGAATCCATCTCCAGTTTACAGTTTCCGAGTATAGCCTTTGTATCTGCCCGCATTTCAACCAACTCCTTTCGAACTCCACATAAGGGTCTTTAATGTACATGTGTATGGGGTATTAAGTGAGACTCGGAAAAATGCTTCATGAAATTTTCACCCCTTAGGAACCGATCATTTAACTTTATGGGGGCCTTGGTTTTTTCCTAAAAAAATATTCTGAAAATTATTTTTGATGAAAAAAATATTTTGGCAGCTGAGGGTAAAAAAAAACAATTCCGAAGAAGGATTTCTGCTATAAAAAATAATGCTGACAATGAAAAAAAAAAATTTTTGTAGCGACGCCTTTGAAAAGAAATATTTTGTCCGCGCTCTGCGCGGAAAGAAATTTCTGATCAAAACAAAAAACCTATGCCCCCCTTCAAGTTAAATGGTCCGTCCCTTACAAGGATCAAACCATAGCCGGACGCGTTAACCACCAAACCACCGGCTGCAGAGATGTTCAAACATGAAGGTTTCAATGTGGATTGAATTTAATTTGATGATGGCTTTATACATGACTATATTATGGCTTAGGACGACATTTAAATCGAAACAAACACATTAGGACTTTTTAGTACGATTTTTCCAAAAGGACGAGGAAGCAAAGAAGAAGGGATACCAATAGGACAAAAGAATTTCCAAAATCCGAAAGGGGAGAGACAAATTTAAACCAGTTAACACCAACAAGAACAGGAAAATTTAAAAAAAAACCTAACTGAATAGCACCCAACAACATCTCTGCACTGAATTACCGTTTACAACTGAATGAAAAAAATCCCAATGGCGCTAAATGGACTTTAAAGAATTTGGTTTTCAAACAGCTTAATACTTTTGTACGATTATAGAGATGTCATTTGCAGGCTTCCGAAAAGAAACAAAAACTAGTAAGTCAATTAACAAAACACACTTGAAGCATATTTAGAACAAATTAAATATCTTTTTTATAGTATTATTTTTATTCAATGTAAATTTATAAAGTTAAAAGTTAAATAAAAAGTTTCAAATTAATTAAGCTTAGTTATGTACTAGTATTCTTTGTCTGTGTTTCTGTAATCCAATTTATCCACTGAGCGGGGGATTAGCCTACCCAGCTTCACCATGTCCCTTGTGTTTTGACTCCACCTACTTCATATCATTGATACAGGGTTGGATTTTGAAGTTTGCAGAGTTAGGTTTTAAATCAGAGTATCTTTCTCCTAGACTGGTTGCCTACCAAGGCTGATGAGTCCTGTCTACCCATGTGAATGTTGTGTGCAACTAACGACTCTCACTGTCGGGTTTGAGATCGGAGTTTTCCTTCTCCTAGGTGGACTACCTTACCGGGCTAATGAGCTCCATCTACCCAAAGCACTGGTTTTAAGGCGCCAGATCTCGCCTTTGCCCCTTCTCCTGTCAGTTTAAACAGTTCCAACCACGAGAAGGTTAGTGGAGCGGATATAGGGTAAAATATTTCACTTTGTGATAAAAGCATGAAATTTGGTATGACGGTGCCTTAAGTACTCAACATTAAGATAAGATCGTTGGCCATTTCAATTTCGGCTATTTTCAAGATGGCCGCCATGAAATTCAAAATGGCGTCATTTCTTATTATTTTGCTGTATATTATTCATGGCTTATACTGTATTTTGTTCTATATAAACTTTGTATTCATGTTTTCAAGTATATATCAAGTTAACAGATATATGTTAAGTAATTTTGAACATTTACAACTGCGCATGCGATAAATTTCGCCATAACTGCGCCATAATAATACCAATATTACCTTTCGAGCTCCCAATGGTTTATTAATTTTCTGTTTACAGTTAGCAAATGACAAACAAGAGGCTCCCAGGAGCCTGAATCGCTCACCTGGTCTTGATGTTGACCCTATACTTTTGTAGAGCTAAATGAACTAAACATTTAAGCAAGCAACAGCTTTTCTCTACCTGCAATAGTTTTCATTCTATAGGCCAAAAACACAATTTTTCACCTATAAGGGGCCATAACCCCTATAAGGAGTCATCTGACAACTTCGACCCTATGGAGACTTTTGTAGAGCTAAATGAGCTGAACATTAAAGCAAGCAACAGCTAATCTCTATCTGCAATAGTTTTCATTCTGTAGGCCAAAAACATGAAAAATCGCTTTTTTCAGAGGCCGTACCTGACAACTTCGACCCTATGGAGAATTTTGTAGAGCTAAATGAGCTGAACATTTAAGCAAGCAACAGCTAATCTCTATCTGCAATAGTTTTCATTCTGTAGGCCAAAAACATGAAAAATCGCTATTTTTCAGGGGCCGTAACCCCTATAAGGGGTCATCTGACAACTTCGACCCTATGGAGAATTTTGTAGAGCTAAATGAGCTGAACATTTTAGCAAGCAACAGCTAATCTCTATCTGCAATAGTTTTCATTCTGTAGGCCAAAAACATGAAAAATCGCTATTTTTCAGGGGCCGTAACCCCTATAAGGGGTCATCTGACAACTTCGACCCTATGGAAAATTTTGTAGAGCTAAATGAGCTGAACATTTAAGCAAGCAACAGCTAATCTCTATCTGCAATAGTTTTCATTCTGTAGGACAAAAACATGAAAAATCGCTATTTTTCAGGGGCCGTAACCCCTATAAGGGGTCATCTGACAACTTCGACCCTATGAAGAATTTTGTAGAGCTAAATGAGCTGAACATTTAAGTAAGCAACAGCTAATCTCTATGTGCAATAGTTTTCATTCTGTAGGACAAAAACATGAAAAAACGCTATTTTTCAGGGGCCGTAACCCCTATAAGGGGTTATCTGACAACTTCGACCCTATGGAGACTTTTTAGAGCTAAATGAGCTGAACATTTAAGCAAGCAACAGCTAATCTCTATCTGCAATAGTTTTCATTCTGTAGGCCAAAAACATGAAAAATTGCTATTTTTCACCTTTAAGGGGCCGTAACCCGTATAAGGGGTCATCTGACAACTTCGACCCTATGGAGAATTTTGTAGAGTTATATGAGCTGAACATTTAAGCAAGCAACAGCTTATCTCTATCTGCAATAGTTTTCATTCTGTAGGCCAAAAACATGAAAAAAGCTATTTTTCACCTTCAAGGGGCTGTAACCCCTAAAAGGGGTCATCTGACAACTTTGACCAAATGGAGACTTTTGTAGAGCTTTTGATGCTGAATCAGTAGCGTGGCCTCAGATTTCCTCTATCTCTTATACTTTTTGATTTATAAGCCAAAAACAGTAGTCTGACCCCCCTAGTCTATTTTTAGTAATGGCGGCCATGTTTTTTAACGGATCAAAAATCAAAACACAAGTTTGGTGCAGGACACCCTAAGGATCATTCATACCAAGTTTCATTAAATTCTGTTTGGTAGTTTCAGAGGAGAAGAATTTTGAAAAATTGTTAACAGACGACGACGACAGACGACGACGACGACGACGGACGCCAAGTGATGGTAATAGCTCACCTGGACCTTCGGTCCAGGTGAGCTAAAAAACAGGTAAACTTTCAATTCAGGGCTGGTAACTTTTTCAGCAAATTTCCTTATACAGACTGGCAAAAAGTCCCAAGAACTTGTAAAATGTTTTATTCTGTGTGCCCTAGGGCTGTCAGTGCAAAAACACTATTGGCAAAATTCTACTGAGTAAATTTAGTTGTATCATGTGTGAAGAAGTAATTAAAAGGTTGGGTGTATTAGTTTATTTACTACTACAGTATATTGCTCAATTAAGAATTAACTGTAATATTTTTTAGGTTTATTGAACCATAAACTAAATTTTTCATGGTGTTCACACGGATTATGTAAATGTGCACCATTAAAAATTTAGTTTATTGTTTCTATATACCATAACATTATTACATTTAATACATTAAAAACAAATTTGTAGATATTTTCGGCGTGAAAATTTAGTAAATTAATATTTTTTCCATTAAAATATTAAAAATTCGGTTAATTAAATCAGTGTATAAATTTTAACACCTGTCAATCAGATTGCACGTGGCGTCCGAGCAACTGCAAATTGTATATCAACTTCATTGATGTATTCCACTTTCTTTACGATATTAGGCGTACATGTAGTTTAAATTTTTAAAAAGCTTACAAGAAAATAAACCCAATTTTCTATCCATGCAAATGCAACTAATAATTTTCTATAATTTTTTTATTTGATGATATTAAAGTATCAAAAGGACTATATCTTGCATGATTAAACAAAAATTATGAACTTTTCTGTTTCATTTTTGCAAACATGTATCAGTGTTCTCCCCAGGCCTTTACAGCAACATGGGTCCATAGTGCTAAACTGTTGGGCCATATTTTCCGTCAATTTGAGTTTTTGCTCCACATTTGTAAAATCTCATTTTGCTTTCAAAACTGTCCAATTGCCTTGATAATTAAACTGTTTATCTAAGGGATCGTCTAAGGTAATTGTACAGCACATATGTGACATACAAAAAAAGCTAGTATGGATTGATTTTCAAATATAAATCATTAAAATTTGTTTAAAAAATTATTTTAGCTTGTAAAATATTTTAAGATATGTTGTAACTTTGAAGACATCACAGGTTAAACCTGCATCATATAAACACTTAAATACATGAGAAGCAGGGAGAAAATGCATATTAATTACCATGATTACACATAAAACCTTTGCCTTAGTCTAATAGAAAATAATGAGATGAGGAATAAGTGTACGCGACACAGCCCACAATCAAGCGGCAATTCACAAAAACCACAATGGACAACCGCCAGCAGCCTTCAACGAGGCCAATTGGCACTGCTTGCAGTTCTGCAATTGGCCCATGGTCTAAATAAAATGCATATAATTCAAATCCAGTCCTGAAATAGTCACAGATAGACCCTCTTAAACAGATTGGAGCAAATGGCTGAAAACGGGTATAATACCTGATTTCAGGGATACAATGGAGCAGACTTTCTAATGGATTTAAAGCTTATTTGATTAATAAAACACTTTCTGTTTGATCACAATGCATATAAAAATTAATGAAAATAATTTAAATTCAATTTGCTTTCAAAGAACTGGACATCATTCCTGTTAACGTGGTCACATGCCAATTATATCATCAATGGAAGGTGAAATGTGCTCAAGTCACACCTGGTTGCACACATGTTAACCATTCAGTTAAAGGTCAGGTAATACAATAGAAAAAGCTTTGTCACTGCAGAGGCATTTTACAAGACATCATTTTGATTTGAAAGATGCTAAAATATATAGCAATAATATCATTTCTTCTGAATGACATATTTAGAGAATGCCTTTATTTTGCTGAAGACAGAAAAATTGATTCAAAGTTTGCTATCCCTGATTTCAGGCATTTGCTCCAACCTGTTAAACAAGGAACAGAAAACATCAAAAAGACAAGTACAAACCAAAGCTTTGTCAAAGATTCCTGGCTTAGGAAAGGCACACATAATATGTGGTGTGGTTAAACTAGTTTTTTGGGCCCAACCTTCTCCTTATCAATTTTCCTAGACAAAGCACAAAAATAAACACAATAAAAATCAAATCTATCAAAGTCCAATTCCACTGGAGAGAACCTATTCAATGCAATATTTAGATGTGGTCACTATCCGAAGTCTTGGTCTCAAAGTTTTATATGCCCTTTGTACAAATCTGAAGATCCCAACAAACCTGAAAATTATAGAGGAATAGCAATCAATAATAGTATTGGCAAACTGTTTAACATTATTTTAAACACCAGACTTGATAATTTTTTGTCTGAAAACGGGATTATACATCAAACTCAAATTGGGTTCTCTAAGAATTCCAGGACTTCGGATCATGTCTTTGTTCTAAAATGCATTATTGATAAATATTTAAATTGTGGTAGCAAAAAAGTATATACATGTTTTGTGGACTTTCGTAAAGCCTTTGACAAAGTGCTTCATGTTGGTATCATGTTAAAACTGTTAGAGGGAAATATTGATGGTTTTTTTCTATAGAATTCTAAATATTATGTATAACAATGACAGACTTTGTGTGAGGGTAGATAATAAAATAACTGATTTTTTTAGCTCCAAAGTTGGAGTCCGTCAAGGGGATGTTTTAAGTCCTAACCTGTTTAAATTTTTCATAAACGATTTGCCCAAAGCTTTAGAGGACAACTGTGACTGTTTACAATTAAATAATAAATGTATACCTTGCCTTCTCTATGCGGATGATCTGGTGTTATTTTCAGATAATAAAAAGGGGTTACAAACCCAACTAAATATTTTATACCAATACTGTAATGACTGGTGTCTTGAAATAAACACAAAGAAAACACAAATTATAATCTTTAATAAAAATGGGAGACTACTGTCAGATGAATTTAATATAGGTGCAAACAGAATAGAATGTGTGAAATTCTATAAATACTTAGGATTAGTTCTTACTAATACTGGAAAATTTAATGCTGCTAAAAAAAATCTATATGATAAAGGACTAAAGGCCTCTTTTAAATTTTACAAAAAACATTAAATCATGTTCTCCATCAATTAAGACCTTACTTCATATATTCGATCACACCATCAAACCAATAGCTTTATATGGCTGTGAAATATGGGGTATGTTAAATTTGACTCCAAAAAGAAGAGACATGCATCTTTTTGAAATTTTCAAAGATTGGGAACCTGATAAATTAAATCTTCAATTTTGCAAGTACATTCTTGGTGTCTCAAAAAATTGCACAAATATTGGAGTTATATCAGAGCTAGGTAGATTTCCTTTATATATTAACATAGTAATTCAAATATTTATGTATTGGCACCGCCTTGAAAACTCCCCCACTGATCTCTTAAGTGATGCTTATATTGAAAGCTCCTCTGATAAAGCTATGGCTTATCAATCATGGTATGCAAATATTAAGTTTTTTAGCGAAAAACTTGGACTAAATTTAGCACTTTGTAAAAAACTCAGTAAGAATAAATTCAAAATTTTACTTAAAAAAAATATCAAAACTGATTTTTTAACATATTGGAGCCATCAAAGAGACTTACTAACAAGAGGCTCCCAGGAGCCTGAATCGCTCACCTGGTCTTGATGTTGACCCTATACTTTTGTAGAGCTAAATGAGCTGAACATTTAAGCAAGCAACAGCTTTTCTCTACCTGCAATAGTTTTCATTCTATAGGCCAAAAACACCATTTTTCACCTATAAGGGGCCATAACCCCTATAAGGAGATACTGACAACTTCGACCCTATGGAGACTTTTGTAGAGTTAAATGAGCTGAACATTTAAGCAAGCAACAGCTAATCTCTATCTGCAATAGTTTTCATTCTGTAGGCCAAAAACATGAAAAATCGCTTTTTTCAAAGGCTGTAACCCCTGTAAGGGGTCACCTGACAACTTCTACCCTATGGAGAGTTTTGTAGAGCTAAATGAGCTGAACATTTAAGCAAGCAACAGCTAATCTCTATCTGCAATAGTTTTCATTCCGTAGGCTAAAAACATGAAAAATCGCTATTTTTCAGGGGCCGTAACCCCTATAAGGGGTCATCTGACAACTTCAACCCTATGGACAATTTTGTAGAGCTAAATGAGCTGAACATTTAAGCAAGCAACAGCTAATCTCTATCTGCAATAGTTTTCATTTTATAAGACAAAAACATGAAAAATCGCTATTTTTCAGGGGCCGTAATCCCTATAAGGGGTCATCTGACAACTTCGACCCTACGGAGAATTTTGTAAAGCTAAATGCGCTGAACATTTAAGCAAGCAACAGCTAATCTCTATCTGCAATAGTTTTCATTCTGTAGGCCAAAAACATGAAAAATCGCTATTTTTCAGGGTCCGTAACCCCTATAAGGGATCATCTGACAACTTCGACCCTATGGAAAATTTTGTAGAACTAAATGAGCTGAACATCTAAGCAAGCAACAGCTAATCTCTATCTGCAATAGTTTTCATTCTGTAGGACAAAAACATGAAAAAACGCTATTTTTCAGGGGCCGGAACCCCTATAAGGGGTTATCTGACAACTTCGACCCTATGGAGACTTTTGTAGAGCTAAATGAGCTAAACATTTAAGCAAGCAACAGCTAATCTCTATCTGCAATAGTTTTCATTCTGTTGGCCAAAAACATGAAAAATGGCTATTTTTCACCTTTAAGGGGCCGTAACCCCTATAAGGGGTCATCTGACAACTTCAACCCTATGGAGAATTTTGTAGAGTTAAATGAGCTGAACATTTAAGCAAGCAACAGCTTTTCTCTACCTGCAATAGTTTTCATTCTATAGGCCAAAAACACCATTTTTCACCTATAAGGGGCCATAACGGTTATCTGACAACTTCGACCCTATGGAGACTTTTGTAGAGCTAAATGAGCTAAACATTTAAGCAAGCAACAGCTAATCTCTATCTGCAATAGTTTTCATTCTGTAGGCCAAAAACATGAAAAATGGCTATTTTTCACCTTTAAGGGGCCGTAACCCCTATAAGGGGTCATCTGACAACTTCAACCCTATGGAGAATTTTGTAGAGTTAAATGAGCTGAACATTTAAGCAAGCAACAGCTTTTCTCTACCTGCAATAGTTTTCATTCTATAGGCCAAAAACACCATTTTTCACCTATAAGGGGCCATAACCCCTATAAGGAGTTACTGACAACTTCTACCCTATGGACAATTTTGTAGAGCTAAATGAGCTGAACATTTAAGCAAGCAACAGCTAATCTCTATCTGCAATAGTTTTCATTTTATAAGACAAAAACATGAAAAATCGCTATTTTTCAGGGGCCGTAATCCCTATAAGGGGTCATCTGACAACTTCGACCCTATGGAGAATTTTGTAAAGCTAAATGCGCTGAACATTTAAGCAAGCAACAGCTAATCTCTATCTGCAATAGTTTTCATTCTGTAGGCCAAAAACATGAAAAATCGCTATTTTTCAGGGGCCGTAACCCCTATAAGGGATCATCTGACAACTTCGACCCTATGGAAAATTTTGTAGAACTAAATGAGCTGAACATCTAAGCAAGCAACAGCTAATCTCTATCTGCAATAGTTTTCATTCTGTAGGACAAAAACATGAAAAAACGCTTTTTTTCAGGGGCCGTAACCCCTATAAGGGGTTATCTGACAACTTCGACCCTATGGAGACTTTTGTAGAGCTAAATGAGCTAAACATTTAAGCAAGCAACAGCTAATCTCTATCTGCAATAGTTTTCATTCTGTAGGCCAAAAACATGAAAAATGGCTATTTTTCACCTTTAAGGGGCCGTAACCCCTATAAGGGGCCATCAGACAACTTCAACCCTATGGAGAATTTTGTAGAGTTAAATGAGCTGAACATTTAAGCAAGCAACAGCTAATCTCTATCTGCAATAGTTTTCATTCTGTAGGCCAAAAACATGAAAAAATGCTATTTTTCACCTTCAAGGGGCCGTAACCCCTATAAGGGGTCATCTGACAACTTTGACCAAATGGAGACTTTTGTAGAGCTTTTGATGCTGAATCAGTAGCGTGCCTCAGATTTCCTCTATCTCTTATACTTTTTGATTTATAAGCCAAAAACAGTAGTCTGACCCCCCTAGTCTATTTTTAGTAACGGCGGCCATGTTTTTCAACGGATCAAAAATCAAAACACAAGTTTGGTGCAGGACACCCTAAGGATCATTCATACCAAGTTTCATTAAATTCTGTTTGGTAGTTTCAGAGGAGAAGATTTTTGAAAAATTGTTAACAGACGACGACGACGACGACAGACGACGACAGACGACGACGACGACGACGACGGACGCCAAGTGATGGTAATAGCTCACATGGACCTTCGGTCCAGGTGAGCTAAAAATGAAAAAGAAGTTGTAATGTAATATATATAAAGTAGTCGTATTAATTTTGCTAAAATACGACAACTAAATATATCAATAACATTTTCAATATGGCCGCCGTAAAATTTTAAATTATGGCATTTATATTCCTTTTGTACACTATGCCAGATTATTTGCAATATGAACTTTTTATTGGTGGTACAGCTCACAATCCAGCGAAACTAAAAAAATAACGCTAAGTTATTATATCCCAACTCGTAAGAGGGGGAGGGGTCTATATTGCAATTACCTTGTCCGTATGACCATGTATCTGACTGTCCGTTACAAACTTTTAAAACATGGTTTTTTTTTGCTTCTACTGGAGTGATTGATTTCAAATTCGGTACCATTAAGCATCATGAGTTGTGCCGTTCCACACCTCTCCAGGCCACTCGCACATTTACGTTCTATTTTCTGAGCTGGCTTAGATTTCTTAAAGGGGGAATGACAATTTTTCGTAAGATTTCGAGGCTTGTACTGAAGGCATTGATTCTATGTCTATGTCTATGTCTATATCTATGTTTTTTTAGCGTAAAACATGTAAAATGTGCAAGGCAATTGTGACATTCCTGACACAAAAGTTATTCTAAATAATTTTACATTGAATGTTACGCATTTTACGCACCCCTTATGCAACATGCTGCCATACAAGGCAATGATAAACAATGGAAGACTAATAACTGTTGTTCATTATACAGTCTTTCAGGGGTATAGTATTGACTGAGCTTTTGGGCCTTTATGAGGACTGATACATGATATTATAAAAAAATAATACAATGAATTTGTTTGTAAGCTCAAAACAAGAATGAGGCTTGTTTAGGGTATATTGGGATATGGGATATTCACATATTTTCTTTGTGGGATACGGGATATTTGAGGCAAAACTTATTGGGATATGGGATATTTTTGTCATTTTTATTTACAGGGATATGGGATACTGGAAAAACACTTTTTGGGATACAGGATATTTGATGAAAAATTTATGGGGATATGGGATATTGGTACCCCCCCCTAAACAAGCCCCAAGAATATTGTTCATTTATTTAGTGATACTAGTACATTACTACATGTAATCATAAATGTCGACCAAAAAGCGTTGAGTAGGGTGAAAAACATTAGTCGAAGATTTTTTTTTGTAGTACAAAGCTTTGATGAATGCCTCTCTAATAAAGAAACTGCCTAAGTACTGTAGTTTTAGTAAAACAGGCATTATTACTAATACGGATACACAATTCTTAGCTTCCCACTTGCCAAACCAAACCAGAAGAATCCTTCATGATAAAACAATATGTTGATTTCAACACAATTTCATGAAAAAATGATACATTCGTCAATTAACTTTCGTGTTTGTTATATAGGAACGCTTAACGTTAATGGGACAATTGGCAGGTAGCATTAACATGTAGAAGTGAAGAGGACAGAAGCCGCAATACAAAACTTATAGTTTCAGAATAATATATGTATAACATACTCCTGCTGAAAAGGTGGTACAAGATACAGCACATGAACCTGGTATACAGAAAATGAACCGTCATGCGAATACAAAAGAATATTTGGCTAAACCAAACAGCACTTTTAGAGAACAGAATGTTTATGGCCCCGTTAGCGACAATAACTAAGTACGAAAATGTACTTACCCAAAACACGTGTGAGATGTTCTAGCATTTTTTTCTTCCGTTTAGGGCGATTGAATATAGACTGAATATTTTTATGATTATAAGTGTGAACTTAAAGTATAGAATATCAGATTCGTGTGCATAGTCCTGTATAAATTTTTATTTTATTTT
This sequence comes from Arcuatula senhousia, assembly GCA_963971305.1. NCBI lineage: Eukaryota > Metazoa > Mollusca > Bivalvia > Mytilida > Mytilidae > Arcuatula > Arcuatula senhousia. The sequence continues at coordinate 5,530,661 of OZ020305.1, forward strand.
TATTTGTGTTCACATGAAAGTATCTTTCTTTGCCTGGTAATTGTTTCTTGTATGATATGTTAATGAATTATTTTCATTTTGTCCAAAAAGTAATACCAGTACATGGCTTATTATGTATGGATATCGTTCAGCCTTCTTCTCTGTCCAAATATATTGTTTCGTTCTTCATTTCTTTATACATGACAATAACATTATATTACTTTTGTTTTAGCTTTCTTCTTGTCCTTTTGAATGATTAAAACATTTTAAATTTTTGTATGTTTTTTTAAATATTGAATATGGTTTTGTCAGCATTTCCGATTTATATTTATAAAGTATTTTGTTTCTTTTTCATATCTTCTTAGATACATACAGAATATCGATCTTTGCAAGCACAAGTATGAGTTTTTTGTGTGTGTGTTTTGCGTGGCATGTATTTTTGAACTTCATGAACACAACACAACCCTTGTCATTGGTGTAAATTCATGTATTTACAAAATACCCCAATTATTTAAGAGTTCAAAATTAAAAGCTGTTATTGTATTGCGAGTTCTAATACTTTTTTTGTGAGTAGGGGTCAAAGTAGTCTCCGAAATTGTCACCATTATAATGTTTGTAGAAACGATTTTGAAAAATACACGATTATTATAGTACTTTTAATATAGGATCAATGGGAAAATTCGAATTTACTTCACCTAAATAGATATACTCCTTATATTTTCTTAAAATTTGTGCATTTTTGTGTTTTGTAAGAACTATTTAATATACTTAAAAAAATTAAAAGTTGACCATCAAAATTTCTGAAAAAAGTGAAAAATGTGTTTTTTCCATAATATTTCTATCAAAATTATTTCCCCTTAAAAAGGGATGGGAAATATATTGAAATTCACAAAGAAGGTGTATTTACTTAAATTTTTGCTGTAATTATCACTTTAAATGTTTACCTAGCCCAATAGAAATCAATTGGTATAGCTAGCATTATAAATTTTAAAATTATGTTAGATGTGCGAAAAAGATGCTCAGTGATAGACACCCTATCTACCTTAAATTGTCATTGTACATCATTATTTGTCTCTGATAGTGGAAAGTGGATGACAAGGAAGCCTTAAATAGGATTTAATAGGATTTTGTAGTGTCAAAAATAAACTGTACATATCTTAATATTAAAGGCAACTCATGGCTTGGAAAACAGGGATATTTTTACTTTTGACAGCTTATAGCGCATGCGCAGCGTGTGCGCAATAACAAATTAATAAACAAACCTTAAATTTATCATTTTTCCCTCATATACGTATCATACGTCTCATAGAAACAAGAAATTTAATAAGCAAAATGCGTTATGCACAAAAGAGTATAAAGAAATGGCGCCATTTTAATTTCGCGGCGGCCATCTTGAAAATGGCCGAAATCAAGATGGCCAACTATGAATTCTGAACCACTATACATTGAAGAATGTTTGTACATAATTTCATGCTTTTATCACAATGTGAAATATTTTGATGAAAAATCAAGTTTATCCGCTCCACTATATGTACAGATCAATTTCAGCCCGAGAAATGCGTTCACACCTCAGCCTCAGCAATTCTAGATATAACAGTGAAATCTGGTATATGGAGGATTATTTCCCATTATATATAAAGCACTTCACAAATCTCATATAAGGGGAAGAAATGTTGATATACTATCATTTTCTGATAGCCACCTTTTGAGAAAATACACATTTATTTAAATTTTGTAAAAGTTTTCTTTGTGTGCGCAAAACAGTTTTTGCTCATGAACCTCCACTTTCTTTTTATCGTCAATATTATGTGTTCAATAAAATATACAGTTTTACAATTTGTCATGAAATGTCATTTTACATATCACATTATCACATCGGTAGAATGCCAGGACCATCGGTAGAAAACCAGGACACATCTTTAGAAAACCAGGACCATATTTTTTTTTTTAAATGATCGAAAAATCAAAAATACGCCATTTGTAATGAAAAGTGATATGTCTTTAAAAATGTCCGACTATTTAGAACGTGGAGCATATTATTCAGCCCAGTGAATGGTAATTAAAAATAGATATTCATGATTATCTGAAAAAAGGGAAATTGTCTCTTGCTGAAAAAAATAAACAATACCCTTACTTAATTTTATGTACATACTTAAAACAAAATAATGTAAATTAAATTAGTTTGTTTATAAGTGCCATAATAGCCGGGTATCATTGTTTGGAAAAAATCGTCTGCCAGGTTTGTTTTTTTATCATCACATTGGTAGAAATCTAGGACATCGGTAGAAAACGAGCAGAAACATCGGTAGAAAACATGTTGTCGCAGGACAAGTATAAGGACCGTGTTCAAGCCTTTTATTGACAGTTCAAAAACAGGTGGTATTTTTTAAAAAAAGAAAAGAATAGTTAAAACTAAGTAAAGTACGTCTCGTTTGCCGGCACAATCCGAACAGCTAAAAATCTACGCTACTATTGGGTATATGCTTACCAAGTTTCATCAACCTACGACTTATGGTTCTTGAGACATAGAGGTGCCCACAAAACCTTAACATTGCTATTATATCATGTAAAATTGTCAGTTATTCAACAGGAAAATCAAGATCAAGGTCAAAAGTCATACATTTAAATTTGGATAATTATAAAAATCAGTAAGGTGCAATCGAAATGGAACGCGCAAAGTAAACGCTTATCATTTTTTTTTATGAAAAAGAATAAATTATGCAATTTCTTTAAAAGAATATCTTTCTATCTGCAAATTTTCAGACATGTACTTCTAGACGCTGCTATGCCTTATTTACCAATTGAATATAAGGTTAAGACTACACATAGACTAAAAAAGGCATAAAATGTCAGTAATTTTATACAAAATGTAACATGACCCTAAAAATACTACATGTACAAAAGGTTGTCTGTAAGAACTCTTCAGTAAGTAGTCATTCATTCGAAAAAGATAGAACACAGCCAGTATCTAACATGCTTTGCGCTAAGCATCTTGGACTATTTTAGCAACGGCGGCCGTGTTTTTGACGGATCAAAAATCGAAACACACTATTGTGCAAGACATCGTAACTAAGAATCAATCATACCAAGTTTCATTAAATTCTGCTCATCAGTTTTAGAGGAGATTTTTGAAAACTTTTGTTAAATAACGACGACGACGACGAAGGACGCCAAGTGATGATAGATACTAGCTCACCTACACCTTTGGTGCAGGCGTGCTTAAAACCACTTCTAGGTGACAATATTAATCTCAAAACTATAGAACGACCATACTAATATGGTTGATGTGGCATGAATGATCCTCGACCATATTCTTTAAGTGATGTGAACAACGACGCTCGGGAAGGACTAATTCTGACTTTAACAATATACATAAATTTATTTATGAAGTCATCTAAAGATTAGGTATCTGAGCCTTCTCTCTTAATCCAAGACTGTAAGAAAAAAATGCAGTTTTAATTAATGTTATCGAAGCAAGAATTAAAGTAAATCTTTGTTGGGGGTCCAAATTTTGGTCTTTTTTCAAAAGTCAATTACCTCTGTGTGTTTGACAATTAAGGCAGCAACCATTTGAAATTCTAGGGGGGGGGAGGTATGGAGTTTTTTGAAGAAAAAAAATATTTTGTTTTCAATTTTTTGGAAAAAAAAAATAAATTGTCCTTGACCCAGAAAGAAAAAAAATGTTTTGGTGGGCCGGGGCTTCCCAGCGTAAACAAAATTGCGAATACAAAAATTGTTTTCGGTGTCGTTCAAAAAAAAAATTCTCGTCTTCGAAAATTTTTGAAAAAAAAATCAATTGTCGAGGGGCTAAAATCCATACCCCCCAGAATTTGAAATGGTTGCTGCCTAAAAGGTCACCGATAACAACATGATCACAAGGATCATATCGAAAATCAGATTAACACAGTCGCATGAGTAGTATTAGAGATTAAAATGGTTATCATTTCTCAGGTGGATTGGTGGATTAGGGGCTTTTGCGCAGGCGTATGACGTCACATCCGGTTCCGGTCGGCCATCTTGGATCCCGACGGCCATCTTGGATCACGTGACTTCCGGTTTGTTGCATTGTCTCGGGTAAGACAATGTCTTTCCGATGATGTCTATTGTGTTGGTCAGTGGTCATTAGGGGCTTGACCATCAGGTGACCATTTCTTATTTCTATTCAAAGGTGGGGTTGTTGTATATCATTAGACATCTTTTAAGGTCTAGAGGTTGATTCTGAGCTTTTTGTGCTGGTAAGGGTCAGGGGTCTCTCAGGATTTGACCCCAAAGTAACCTTTTTTCTTGTTGCTTACTATACATGTAATATGTCTTCGTTTCACCTGTGGGGACTAGTCTAAGGGAAGTAACTCGTGGCTTTTTAAGGGTGTTTTAGTAAATAGGTAATGTTTTGTCTGGATTTGGGTGAATAAGGCTTATGGTAATCGTTTTCTGTTGTTTCATTTGGCGTTATGGATAACAAGTCGAATAACAGTTCCGATGCTTTATTATAGTAAAAGGTTTCAATCTTCATCCTCATCACTCTCCTCGTCCAATTTGAACTGTTTTATCTTCGCATCTAACAGGTACTTTCTCTTCTCGGTAGCGTATTTTCAGGACTCTTCATATTCATAATCCTCGTCATCTCTCAGTCGTTTTGCGGTCTCTCTGATCTTCTTGTGAACTGGATCTCGTGCCATTTCCATTTGCCACATAATGTTAGAGACGTAACGATTCTTTAGACCTTCTCTATAAAGCGGTAACATATCCCTTTCTGTTTTCGCTACTGCATCTTTGTCCAATTAGCTACGTTCCGTGTATTCATTCACTTTCTTTTCGTAGTCGTCCTTGTATAAGACCAGCACGTCTCCTATAAAGTGGTCCCACGGATCCATCTTTTCTCCTGCGTAAGTTTCTTCGTCTTCAGACAAGTCGTCACTCGTTTTGGATTCCGTATCCGTGTCGTCGTCCTCCTCTTCCCTATCCCATTCATCCAATAACGGCCACTGTGACTCTTCCATTTTCGTTGGGTGCTTCAACTCTTGATGTCTCTTTAGGTTGTAATGTTTGTTTGTTCTGAAGCCGCATTCGTCGCAGTGGTACATCCTTCTTCTTTGACATCTGATCGTCTTTTGACAAAAAGTCTTTCATCTTTTTCATTTTATATACACTTCTTGAAAAGAGTAATATCTTTTTGACGTCCTTATCCTCACTGATGTCTGTTGATTCTCCATGTTCTTTGAAGAAAGCTTTTCTTAATTCCGATAGACTCGGTCTACTATACTTGAGGAACCATGCTTTATACACTCGCCATTGTTGATATATTTTCTGACAATCTTTGCAAGGTACATCAACTTTTGATTTGTAAAACTTGCTGATGGGTTTTGGTTTTTTACATTTACGACATTTTCGTTTGGCGGGGTCTGGTTCTATATCCATCTTACATGTACTACATAACCGTCCTTCCTTGTCATGTACTACATCCATTTAACGTGCTCCTTTTGTTTTCTATTTGTTGTTCTTCAAAAGTATTTCTCGTATTGCTTTACTTCACCGAGAACGTGGGGCGAAATCAGAATCAGATATAACACCATGAACAGGGAACAGGAGCACTACGTGCTAAAAAGAAGAGGACTAGAATGTGTGAAAGAGAGAAAAGGTTAGGGTTAAGGTCAGAGTTAAAGATTAGATTACAAGAAAGTTAGAGTTAGGGTTAGAAAAGAGTTAGGGTTAGAGCTAGAAAAGAGATTAGAGTTAGGGTTAGTGTTAGAGATTAGAGTTAGAGTTAGAAGAGAGTTAGGGTTAAAGATTAGAGTAAGAGTTAGAGTTAGAAGAAAGACAAAGCATTAGGGCTAAGAGTGAAGATAAGAATTAGAAGTTAGGGTTAGAATGGGGTCAGGGTTAAAAATAAAACAAAGAAGGAGACATAGGGTTAGGGTTAGAAAGGGGTAAGGGCTAAAAATAGAAACGAAGAAACCGGTTTGAACCGGTTAGAAGACATGGGGTCATCAAGTGCAAAATGAACTGGTTGGGAGTAAAATTAAGAAGAATCGGGAACCGTTACGCATGACTGCACATGATTTTACTGTTAGAGTTCTGGAGGTGACAGGTGTCGTGTAGATCGCCAAGAAAATTTAACATAGGAGTCTATGGGAAATTAAAAGTACATTTTGACCTGAAGGCCCGAGCTAAAGGAAGAGTAACACAGAAAAGTGCTGTGTCCTAAGTTACAGGAGGGGGTTAAACAGTAACTCTTAATACACACAAGGAAGCGTCTGTTCTTGGTGTGGAAAAGGGGTGGATATTGAAGCTGCTGCTGATTAAGGAAAGATAGGGGTGAAATGGCTGCTGCTGCTTAAGTAAATATAAGGGGTAAAATGGCTGCTGCTGCTGCTTAAGTAAATATAAAGGGGTGAAATGGCTGCTGCTGCTGCTGCTGCTGGTGTAGTTAAAGATGCGAAAAGCAGCAAAGGAGCAAGATGAGCAGCAAAAGAGCCAAATGAGCAAGGTAAAGAGCCAAATGAGCAGGGAAAAGAGCAAGATGAGCTGCAAAAGAGCAAGATGAGCAGCAAAAGAGCAAGATGAGCAGGGAAAAGAGCAAGATGAGCTGCAAAAGAGCAAGATGAGCAGCAAAAGAGCAAGATGAGCAGCGAAAGAGCAAAATGAGCTGCAAAAGAGCCAAATGAGCAAGGAAAAGAGCCAAATGAGCAGGGAAAAGAGCAAGATGAGCAGCAAAAGAGCAAGATGAGCAGCGAAAGAGCAAAATGAGCTGCAAAAGAGCCAAATGAGCAAGGAAAAGAGCAAGATGAGCAGCAAAAGAGCCAAATGAGCAAGGTAAAGAGCCAAATGAGCAGGGAAAAGAGCAAGATGAGCAAGGAAAAGAGCAAGATGAGCAGCAAAAAAGCAAGATGAGCAGCGAAAGAGCAAAATGAGCTGCAAAAGAGCCAAATGAGCAAGGAAAATAGCAAGATGAGCATCAAAAGAGCCAAATGAGCAAGGTAAAGAGCAGGGAAAAGAGCAAGATGAGCAAGGAAAAGAGCAAGATGAGCAGCGAAAGAGCAAAATGAGCTGCAAAAGAGCCAAATGAGCAAGGAAAGAGCAAGATGAGCAGCAAAAGAGCCAAATGAGCAAGGTAAAGAGCCAAATGAGCAGGGAAAAGAGCAAGATGAGCAGCGAAAGAGCAAAATGAGCTACAAAAGAGCCAAATGAGCAAGGAAAAGAGCAAGATGAGCAGCAAAAGAGCCAAATGAGCAAGGTAAAGAGCAGGGAAAAGAGCAAGATGAGCAAGGAAAAAAAGCAAGATGAGCAGCAAAAGAGCAAGATGAGCAGCGAAAGAGCAAAATGAGCCGAAAAGAGCCAAATTAAAGGTGGAATGGAGGGGATCACGTGACCTGGTCACGAACGATCATTGGTTAATGATGTTTTAGAATAAAAAGAAGTAAACCATTTAGTCAGTTGTTTGAAAAAAAATCAAACTGTGCACACGTTAAATGGATGTAGTACATGACAAGGAAGGACGGTTATGTAGTACATGTAAGATGGATATAGAACCAGACCCCGCCAAACGAAAATGTCGTAAATGTAAAAAACCAAAACCCATCAGCAAGTTTTACAAATCAAAAGTTGATGTACCTTGCAAAGATTGTCAGAAAATATATCAACAATGGCGAGTGTATAAAGCATGGTTCCTCAAGTATAGTAGACCGAGTCTATCGGAATTAAGAAAAGCTTTCTTCAAAGAACATGGAGAATCAACAGACATCAGTGAGGATAAGGACGTCAAAAAGATATTACTCTTTTCAAGAAGTGTATATAAAATGAAAAAGATGAAAGACTTTTTGTCAAAAGACGATCAGACGTCAAAGAAGAAGGATGTACCACTGCGACGAATGCGGCTTCAGAACAAACAAACATTACAACCTAAAGAGACATCAAGAGTTGAAGCACCCAATGAAAATGGAAGAGTCACAGTGGCCGTTATTGGATGAATGGGATAGGGAAGAGGAGGACGACGACACGGATACGGAATCCAAAACGAGTGACGACTTGTCTGAAGACGAAGAAACTTACGCAGGAGAAAAGATGGATCCGTGGGACCACTTTATAGGAGACGTGCTGGTCTTATACAAGGACGACTACGAAAAGAAAGTGAATGAATACACGGACCGTGGCTACTTGGACAAAGATGCAGTAGCGAAAACAGAAAGGGATATGTTACCGCTTTATAGAGAAGGTCTAAAGAATCGTTACGTCTCTAACATTATGTGGCAAATGGAAATGGCACGAGATCCAGTTCACAAGAAGATCAAAGAGACCGCAAAACGACTGAGAGATGACGAGGATTATGAATATGAAGAGTCCTGGAAATACGCTACCGAGAAGAGAAAGTACCTGTTAGATGCGAAGATAAAACAGTTCAAATTGGACGAGGAGAGTGATGAGGATGAAGATTGAAACCTTTTACTATAATAAAGCATCGGAACTGATATTCGACTTGTTATCCATAACGCCAAATGAAACAATAGAAAACGATTACCATAAGCCTTATTCACCCAAATCCAGACAAAACATTACCTATTTACTAAAACACCCTTAAAAAGCCACGAGTTACTTCCCTTAGACTAGTCCCCACAGGTGAAACAAAGACATATTACATGTATAGTAAGCAACAAGAAAAAAGGTTACTTTGGGGTCAAATCATGAGAGACCCATGACCCTTACCAGCACAAAAAGCTCAGAATCAACCTCTAGACCTTAAAAGCTGTCTAATGATATACAACAACCCCACCTTTGAATAGAAATAAGAAATGGTCACCTGATGGTCAAGCCCCTAATGACCACTGACCAACACAATGGACATCATCGGAAAGACATTGTCTTACCCAAGACAATGCAACAAACCGGAAGGAAAACGGACAAGGAATAAGAAAGATATGAAATTTTAAAAATTGGCGGAATTTAAACTTTTTGGCGGGAAAATTATCTCCCCTTCTTAAACCGGAAATGACCGGGAATACGTCATCCAAGATGGCGGAACCGGAAGTCACGTGATCCAAGATTGCCGCCGGGATCCAAGATGGTCGACCGGAACCGGATGTGACGTCATACGCCTGCGCAAAAGCCCCTAATCCACCAATCCACCTGAGAAATGATAACCATTTTAATCTCTAATACTACTCGCATGATTTGGGAATATTTGCGTCTTAGACTAGGTGTTCATCCTTTGTAGTAGACGTAAAATTATATATTATGTTACGCCAAGGTTTCTACATCTCGAGATCTACACTAGAAATTGACTCTTAAGGAAGACTTTCAACAAGGGCCTATGACAAACGTAATGACTTCATCTTTCAAATCGTCAACTTTCCCTTCTTGTGTAGCAACATTCCGTCCGCTCCAGCTTATGGAGTTTACATATCTCAATGGATTCGTTACTCCAGAGCGTGCGGGACTTACATCGATTTCCTTAGCAGAGCAACACGTCTGACGCAAAAATTGCTCACACAAGGTTATGTTGCTCCTCGGTTGCTGTCTTCATTCAAGAAATTTTACGGAAGACACCGTGCACTTATAGACAAATATGGGATTTCGATCTCTCAGATGAGTGCAGATGTTGATTTGTCATAGCTGACACGCTGAATGGACTATTGGCAACGCGACGGGTGTGCTATTGCAAGCAGGAACTGCTTACTCTTCCGGAGCTCCTGAGTTCACTCTTGTTTTGACTGGAGTTCGCGTTGTTGATTGAAATTCAGTTATTTTGTGTTTCCATGTTTTTCATGTTGTCTGTTTTTGTCCCGTTCTTGTTGGTGTTTACTGGTTTTGTCTCTGTCCTTTCGGACTTTTGACATTCGGATACCCCATTGGTACCTCTGCTTCTTTCTTATATTTTCAAAATACTACAGGGGGTAAGTATAAGAAAAACAAGGTGGAATTAGATCAGGAAGCCATGATCGATGCGACAAACAGACCCCAAACAAAACAAATGATGAGTGATCACGAGTAATTTCATCTATAGGAGTCTTAAGCTTCTTCTTTTCAATTTCGAATCAATGAAAAATTGATGAATCCTTTAGATGGATTGGATGTAAGTTAACTTTTGATACACAAAAGTGTATTTAGTTAGGTCTGCTATATAACTCTATTGAAAAACTACATAACTTGGAGGATCAATTTAAAATGTCAGAGAAAAAAGATCAAACAATAAAGGCAGACATACAGGATAAATTGAAGACCACAATGGTCATTCAGAGGCCGAGCATGAGATTCAGAAGCATTTTACTTAATTTTAATAAGTTTAAATTACATCGCGGGGTACAACATTACTTGACTCAAACAGGTAAATAATGGTTAATTTAGTTATGCTGTATATCCATATTTCAAGTAGTAACCTCTCATCAACAACATTTGAATCAAAACAATGGAAGGTCAAAAACAAAAGTATGAAAACGGTACTCAAAGCCAAAAGGTTCGAACAGGAAAACCAAATCCAGACCGAGGATATCGATCATGTGCAGTACAAGGAAAGAAACCCGGTGTTTTAAACAATTTAGAATTTATACATATTATAATAGTCCTGTAAGGGAATGCATTCGATTGTTTTGTTTTCATTACAAACCTAATTGGTTTCATTTTTTTTAACAAAAACATTGTTGATCGAGAGGATACCTAAGATTAAATTAAAACACCTCACTTTACTTTTACCTTCTCATCATCACAATATTTCGTGGAGGTATAAAAACAAGATTAAAAGTCACTTTATAAATGTTGTATATTCTCTTATCCAAAATGTGATTATATAAACCAAAATAAGTTTCTATGAAGTATATAAACCATACTTCAAAATTGGCACATAATGTTACAAATCTTATCATCCTTACTGTTTAATTAACAATGGAGAATTATAGCCACAAAAAGGTCGTAGATTTTGAAAAGGCTTTTAAAAAATTTAATAGTGAGATTAAAAGATTTTGCTACCCTTCTCAAGTTCTTAACGATTTCCTGAACAAACGTAGTTTCGCAGTAATACGTGAGGAGTGGGCAAAGTTTGAAGTTATCGGAATGCTAATTTCTTGTTGAAAATTTTGACAACATTGTCTTATGTTTTGTTCAGCATGATACAGTTTTGCCTCATTTTAACCGTTATTTACATATTATTTGTATTGCATAGGCTTTTAATCAACTACCATTACTAATAATTCTCGAATGGATCTCGACCCTTAGTCTTTTACAGATTAAAACATTATCTCGATTAGATCAATATAGATATTATCATAACAAAGGGCAATAACTGTCATGACTGTAAGTTTTTGAATTTATTTGCTGCTTTTCGATCCACAAATGTATAAGTTTTGCTATTTATCTTTAGCTATAATGTATAAAGAATTTATATCTATTTGCAGTGACATTTGTGTCGCCATTTTTGTAGTAGCTACTAGTTTCGTGTTTCTATACTGGAAAATTACGATCAAAGTTCGGCAGAGTAAGTACTTTAGTGTAAAATTAAGAAAACTTTATGAGAAGAGTATTTATCTGTCGACATTTTCAGTTCTTTACTTTTCCAATTATTTTAATTAAACCACAGGCACTTGTTGACTATCAAAAATAAAGGGGGTAGTATGTATAAGTGGGCTCCCACTTATTCATGCTACCCCCTTTATTTTTGATAGTCAACAATTGCCTGTGATTAAACTGTTGCCTATGAGAGGTTTCTTTTAAGAATATTTCTATCTAACATAACCACTGCAAGTAATAATAAGCTTATCGATCCCAATAGTGTATACTAACACCGATAAACGAGGGCCTGGACAGGACTTTGGGAGCACGGGAGAGAGGGGGCGGGAGAAGGGAGAGAAGGGACGGGAGAAGGGAGAAAGGAGAAAAGGGGAGGGAGGAGGGAGAAAAGGTGGGAGATGGGAGATACGATATCAAGGAGCATTGAAATGTTCATAAGTGGAAAAACCCCATTTATATTTTGTAACACACATATTTGTGGAAAAATTTGATGAAAATAAATCAGACACTTGAATATTAATTACATTGTAACGGTTACTGACGCATTCCTGCTATTGGAAAACGCGAATTTGACAGGGAGAAAAATGTGTATAATTTGATTATCTGCTTAAATAGAAGTATAAACTAGTTGGTTTTCAAAGAGGTTTGAAAGAAAATAAATTGTAAAGGGGGGAAAATCTATTCCCAATCCAAGAAAACCAAATAGTTGCTACCTTATGTGTTTAACATTAATTTTGTAAATTTATACTTTATAAATTTTATGAAGAAAATATGACGTTGAGTAATTGAAATTGACAGTATAACCATGATCTCCCAATCCATGCTCTGTACACCTACACGCATAAATAGAGAAATAACATGGTCTTTGTTTGGATTAACTAGATTTTCAACCATATATACAATGAACTATGGTGCGCATACAATAGCTACTTCAGTATAACTACTAGCAAGTTTCTTTCATTCCAACATTATGTTACATATCATGAAACTTATACAGTTGCTCTTTAATAAGTGTTTGCTCCAGGTACAAGTCCAAACTCCGGACCAATAGGCTTCATGAAACCTTTGTCACACTTTAGCTATAATGTTGGTGTTCAGAGTAAAGGTTGATCAGACTTCCATGTATTTGTTGAATTTAATGTATGTCTAAACAAAACTACTAAATTGTGGAAACACTGCTTGTTTGATGGGTGCCTGAAACTGTACATATAGACTGAAATCTTTTCTTATGCTCAGACAATACACTTTAATTACTGTTATAAATACAATGAAGTGACGACAATGTTATCTCAAGTTTTTCTGTCAGTTTGTCCGCCAGTTGACTCAATCTTAACCAACAACAAATATTCATGAAACCGTGTGCACATGCTCTTTTCATGGAGTAAAGTATTTCGGTCTAGTTTTCATGGAGTAAAGTATTTCGGTCTAGTTGTCAAGGTCTCATCCAATCACCAAGTAATCATGAAACTTTGTATGCGTTCTCAATTCACCAAGTATTAATAGATAAATGTATTCATGAAATTTTGTATAACTCATATTTTGGAAAAGTTTTTGTCTAATTGTTGACCTTTCTCAATTCTCCAACAACATAAGATTTGATCTTCATGAACTTTTGCACACCGAAATAAAACCATCCCTGCTAATATCCATCAATACGTACATGTAAGACCATTAAACTCATTAACTCTTCATAGTAAATATGTTTTAAAACGTGTTCATATATCTGTAGCCTCTATAGGCTGGTTGGTATAATTACAGTGTGATAAATGCAGTTAATTTGCTGTTAATCCGCTGGGTGGCACTTTTCAAACCTTACTCCCCTATATCCAATATATAACCATGGTCCTCCCCATTTCATCCCTCCTATGGAGCGTGCCTGACTATATACATTGTATATATTTCTAATTACAATCAACATTCACATCGGAAAACATAAAAACAACATCTTTATATTTAATAAATATAAAAATTAAGCATGATATTTTCAAGATCATGTAAATACATGTAATTATGGATATACCATTGTTTAATTTTGGGATTATTGGATTACCAGTGGGAATTAATTTGGGATTAACAAAAGCTGAAAATTAAGAATTATTGAGTTATCAGGACCAAAACAAATGGATTATTGGATTCCAAGGACCAACCATATTTGGGTTGTACATGTAGATGTCTTATTCTCTGTGTCCACATGCGTATTCAGACGAGACATATGCTGTTTCCAATCTTGTTTTGTAAATTAATGTACGGTCTTATTGTAATATATGTTGCATGAAACATTTATGTTCCATAATGTGAATATTGATTTTTTTTCATTTCACAGTATTTTGCAAAGATACATAAATTACATATATACTCTTATATTTTGTCAAAAAAAGTGAGGGAGACAGAAACGGGAGGGAGAAGGGAGAAAGGAGGAGGGAGAAGGGAGAAAGGGGAGGGAGAAGTGAGAAAGGGGGCGGGAGAAGGGAGAAAAGGGGTAGGAGAAGGGAGAAAGCTACCCACCCCCTGTCCAGCCCCCATAAACATGTTTTCTTACTAACTAACTGCACTATCTCTACCAGTACAGGAGGGATGAAGCCCGTTAGAAAATTAATTATGAAAAATCCTAATATATTAGGATAAATAGCCTAATATATTTGGTGTAAGTAATAATGATTGAACGCGAATTTCATTGGCACCACCTTGGTATATTTTAAGTTGACACTCAGTTTGTTAAGTGAACATTATATACATAGTTTTAGTCAACTTCATCCAAAGTAACCAAACAGAAGATTTGGATAGGGCATATATAAATGCACCATTCTATGTAGTTTATATCTAGTTATTATACAGATGCTCATCGTAAAGGGAATTCTACTTTTTATCCTTGAAGAAAATTTTGCAATGATTTTTAGGGGGTGGGGTTATCGAAATTTAATCCATTCTGCCTATTCATTTTTGGAAAAATTAGAGCCTTGATTATTTGTGCAATGGTGGGTACATGTATGATTTTGTTGTTTTAAAAATTGACCGTAAATTTCTGCCAATAGCTGCATCCTTCCATTTTTTATTTCAAATACCTTGCCTTTTTATTTCTTAATTTTTCTCATCTTGCCTTTTTATTTCCACAGTCTCCATTGTCCTTAAAAAAATCAAATGTGTGCTACTTTTCCTGTCTACGAAAGACCGATAGTGTCATTAGTTCTTTCACATTTCTTGATTGGAACTACACATATTATAGATCCAAGTTGACATTTCTCACTTCCAACTTGACATTTCTCAAAATGTCTTGCGAAATGTCAAGTTGGAATTGGAAAATGTCAAGTTGGAACGTAGAAATGTCAAGTTGGAACGTAGAAATGTCAAGTTGGAACGTAGAAATGTCAACTTGGAAGTTGACATTTCTCACTCAGATTTCCCCGCCTTCCAAAAAGCACAAAATTTAGGCTTGTTTAGGTATATTTGGTCATGGGATATTCACATATTTTACTAATGAGAAACGAGATATGGGATATTTCAAACCATTTTGTATTCAGAGATATGGGATATTGGAAAACACCTTATCGGATATTGAATATTTGATGAAAAATTTATATGCGCATGTCTATTGATAATGGCGCCTGAAAATTTTTTGACAGAGAAGAAATTTAAGGAATTTATGTGTATCCTTTAGAGTTTCCTTCCTATTTTGCATTTGTTTTTGTTTAATTGATGGTTTGTACGATCCTTAACCCATATCCATGCGTTTGAAGGACCAGTCAGCCCACTGTCAGGTGGGAATGTGTGATCGCCCCAATGGCAACATAACGATGACCACCCCAGACCAGACCCGGGAGCAAAGCATCCCAGCAATCCCTCAAACAATGACAATAATGGATTACTCACATGATGTAGACCCTCTTGTCCGATTATTCACTGCTGATTTATGTACACCAGATAACCCTTTGGTCCCTGTCCCTGAAAACACTATGAACACTTATATACAACTTGGTCAGGATACTGTTCAAAATAACTCAGAAATCCAATCATCACAAATGTCCGAACCGCCCATGAGCCAAGACATTGTACCGAACCAAGATTACATTGAAAAACTTGACACAGAACTTATGAATCTCTCCAAAGATGTCTATGTAAATAAACTAATTGAATTAACTCATTGAGTCGTGCTCGTTCGCAACAGGGGTGCCCCGTGGGAGATTTAATAACGAGAAAAAGCACCGTAAATAGCTCGTCTGTTGAGAAATACGCGATTGCTTCACCATTCAGTCGTTTTTATTGGGTAACCCTAACGGTATTGATGACATTTTTAAGTCCGATAATAAAGCCAGAACAAAACCAAGCGTGTCCGAAAATGTGAATACTAACTGTTCTATTATAGAACTGAGAACAACCCTTCAAAATGCATTGTGTAGACTAACTGATCTCGAGAAGAGCGACAAAATGCATATAAAAGAAATCGAAACATTGAAAAAGTCAAATCTAAAGCTTAAGGCAGATTTGAAAGAGAGTGTCGAAAAGTTAGAAAGCCTACAAGCTAACTATGACCGCAAATGTGCTCAGTATGACTCTAGTTTCAAACTTTTAAAGCAAAAGGCTAAATCTATCGGCGAGTTCGAATATGATGAATACCTTAATAACGTACAACGGTTTGATAAAGAGGCGAGCCGACAAGGTCAGTTAATCGGTAACTTACAGAAAAACTTTTCTGAATTAAAACTTAAGAGCCAACAATCGTACGCGAAAGTTACCCAAAGGGAGCCCCATTATCCAATTGAAGTGAACACTACTGAGTCGCGTATCGTAGTCCGTAGTAAATCTGTGCAGCCATCCGTGCAGTCTACAGTTAACGGTACGAAGGAGGGTGAGAACTTTTCGAGTGACAAACCTAGCGTGAATAACACTGATTCGGATATATACCGCAAGACGTATACGGCGAAGCCTAATGACATAATTAGTACAGTGGAAAACACTGTCTTTGTACCCGTCGGGAACACACACTCGGCCAAAGTACGTAATGATTCTCGTAACACATCGGTGGTTGATGAACCGCAGTATCATATACCTGTTAGAGTTCAAGGAAACACCGAGGAAACGAAACGAACCAATGATAATTATTTTTCGGGTGTAAAGCATCGAAAGTCGGCTAGATTTTACCTATCGGGTATTGAATCTAGATCAACACGTCAGGGAATCATTGAACACTGTAAAGAACGGAATGTAAAAGTGACCTTTTGTAGAATATTTAGTCCGCGCGACCGCCAAAGATTCTTGACTGCCAAACTGAACGTTGCCGAAGAGTGTGCGTATATACTTGAACGCAGTGACTTTTGGCCACCTGGTGTGTCATGTCGCGAATGGCTGAGTAACCGTGAATGGCAACAGAAATTTTCTGAAGATTCCAATGATCAATACGAGCGCGACCCGTATAATACCTAAATATGATAGTGCACCTTTACATTATCTCCATCATGTGGAGTCTGAATGTGTTAGCTTGGAACGTACGAGGTATCATGTCTTCGACTGTCTGTCTTAGTAAACTTATAAACCTTACACAATGTGACATATGTATAATTTCAGAACACAAACTCAAGAAATCATCCTTATGTTTTTTATCTAGTATAGAAGCTGATTTTTGTTGTATTGCTAAGGCAGATCCCTTGCCTCCTGAATACAAAGCTTATCACGGGAAAGGGGGGGGGTAGCTATTATGTATAGAAAGTCACTCCAATTTTCTGTTAATGGTGAAATCGATACTTATTCTGACAGAATAGTATGTCTTGAATTGAAGAACAAGATTTTTGGATCTTTGTTTATTTTTGGGGTGTATATGCCATCTAATGAAAGTATTGATGAATATTGTACGGTACTGAATACGTTAGACATGTTATATAAACATTACAGAAACTACGGAAATGTTATTATAGGTGGTGACCTAAATGGTAGTTGTTTAGAAAAAGATAGAAATGTTTCTAATGTAACCAAATCACAAGAGTTATCGAAATTTATTGAAAGATATGATTTGTATTTTGCTGGTGGTAAATTACAATACAAGGGTCCTAACTACACATTTACTCTTAAAAAATCTATGTTAGACTATATTTTGTTTGATGATGTTATTCAAAGGCAGGTGAGGCGTTATGAAATCGTTGCTGAAGGGGAGATCAGTAGTACATCCGATCATTTACCGATTGTTGTGTCTGTAATTTTGAAACCACTGGGCGATAACCGCTGCTGGTGGACCAGAGGTCCCCGAGGGTAATCACAAGCCT
The DNA here is from genome assembly GCA_963971305.1 of Arcuatula senhousia. Lineage (NCBI taxonomy): Eukaryota > Metazoa > Mollusca > Bivalvia > Mytilida > Mytilidae > Arcuatula > Arcuatula senhousia. The sequence continues at coordinate 5,548,384 of OZ020305.1, forward strand.
GGTAGTCAGACTTGTCTGACACGAATTACCATAAAATTTCTAATATATTGTCGCTGAAATTTCCGATTGTTGAATTCAAAATTGATGAAAACACCAGGTTTCTTTCCTTGTAATGCACATGGTCGATATCCTCGGTGCTGGATTTGGCTTCCTTGTTCGAACGTTTTGGTTTTGAGTACTTTTCGTTTTCAACTGTTTTGGAATTAGATCTTCCAATGTTTTGGTTTAAATGCTACTAATGAGAGGTTACTCCTTGAAATATCGATATATAGCATATTCAAATTAACCGTTTATACCCGCATTTTGGTATTTGTAATTTTGAAACCACTGGGCGATAACCGCTGCTGGTGGACCAGAGGTCCCCGAGGGTAATCACAAGCCTGGTAGTCAGACTTGTCTGACACGAATTACCATAAAATTTCTAATATATTGTCGCTGAAATTTCCGATTGTTGAATTCAAAATTGATGAAAACACCAGGTTTCTTTCCTTGTAATGCACATGGTCGATATCCTCGGTGCTGGATTTGGCTTCCTTGTTCGAACGTTTTGGTTTTGAGTACTTTTCGTTTTCAACTGTTTTGGAATTAGATCTTCCAATGTTTTGGTTTAAATGCTACTGATGAGAGGTTACTCCTTGAAATATCGATATATAGCATATTCAAATTAACCGTTTATACCCGCATTTTGGTATTTGTAATTTTGAAACCACTGGGCGATAACCGCTGCTGGTGGACCAGAGGTCCCCGAGGGTAATCACAAGCCTGGTAGTCAGACTTGTCTGACACGAATTACCATAAAATTTCTAATATATTGTCGCTGAAATTTCCGATTGTTGAATTCAAAATTGATGAAAACACCAGGTTTCTTTCCTTGTAATGCACATGGTCGATATCCTCGGTGCTGGATTTGGCTTCCTTGTTCGAACGTTTTGGTTTTGAGTACTTTTCGTTTTCAACTGTTTTGGAATTAGATCTTCCAATGTTTTGGTTTAAATGCTACTGATGAGAGGTTACTCCTTGAAATATCGATATATAGCATATTCAAATTAACCGTTTATACCCGCATTTTGGTATTTGTAACTCTAAAGTTAAATGCCAACCCGCATGTCTTAGTAAACCAATGCGACAAACTCCCGTCGTGGCACAGGGTCACTGATGATGAAATCTCTCGATACCAAAGCTGGCTTACTGACCCATTAGAATCGTTACTTATGGATATTGAAAATGATGAAGTGGACATTGACCGCATATATGATAAGTTTGTCTCTATCTTACATGACGCTTCAGATAACACTATTCCGAAAAGTAGTTTTAACCCGAATACAAAACCTTATTGGACAAATGATGTTAAAGCAGCTCACGACGAAGAACGTTCGTACAGAAAAGCATGGATAGTGGACGGGAGACCACGCGGTATGAACTTTATAAGCTATAAAAACTATAAAACTGCTAAGTACAAATTTAGAAATATACAACAAGCAGCTTGTGAACAATTTGAACAAAAATGTCTTGATGATTTAAATAATTATGCTGAGTGCGACATCCGTATGTTCTGGAAGTCCCTGAAACGGTTTACTAAGTCGAAGTCCAACGTATATCCAGAAATTGTATACAACAACCAAGTGTGTAACACCCCAGAAACAGTCACTAACTCATTTGCCTCGTATTTTTCTGACATTTATAGTGAAAAGGATAATGACATGTTTGATAAAGATGTTAAACAGAGAGTAGAAACTGGTTATTATAATATCTTACGTACATGTTCTGATAAATGGGGATACGCTTCCTGGTGGACTTATCTCGGAAGACGAAATTTCTGATGCTATACAGGAGACGAAGCTAAAGAAAGCGCCTGGCCACGACCGAATACAGAACGAACACTTAAAACTTGGGGGTAAAGGAGTAGTCAAATTTCTAAATAAACTATTTAATCGGATAGTTCGTGACGGTAAAATTCCTAAAAGGTGGAAATTTGGTCTTATCGTGCCTATCTACAAAGGTGGATCGAAAAAGAAAAACGCACCCGAGAGCTACAGACCGGTCAGCCTACTCTCTGTCGTGTTGAAACTCTTTGAAAACTTACTTAGGTCTCGTATTATGACTTATTTACTGAACGAAAACTTTACAAACCCCCAACAGCAGGGGTTTCAGAAACGCCTCGGCTGCACAACTGCCTCATTTAACTTGCATGAAACTATATACCATAACTTAGAGATGTCAAGTACTGTTTTTGTTGCATTTTTAGACAGCAAACAAGCTTTTGATTCGGTTTGGAGAGTGGGATTGATGTACAAACTACATGAAATAGGGTTGTCTGATAAAATATGGTGTATTATTAATGACATGCACACTGATACATACAGCGCAGTTGTAGCAAATCAATCATGTTCGAATTTTTTTCTTGTATCGCAGGGGGTACGTCAAGGGGGTGTATTATCTGGCCTGTTATATCTTTTGTTTATAGATGAAATGTTGTATGAATTAGAAAACTTTCGTAACAGTTCTGGTGTATATAATGTTGTAAGTTGTTGCCCTGCCTTAGCAGATGATGTATCTTGCATTAGCCTGTCACCTTCGGGACTTCAGGAGATGTTGAATGTGTGTGCGGAATACTCTTTTAAGTGGCGCTTCGTGTTCAATGCTAAAAAGTCTGCCATTCTTCAGTTTTCAAGAAACTCACGTGATCGCAACATTATATATTCTTGGAAAATAGCTAATGATTTAGTACCAATACAGGACAGTTATGTACATCTTGGTGTTGATATAAACAGTTCCTTGAAATCGTTAGACCGAACTAATAATGCATGTAGAAAAGGAAGGAATGCTTTCTTTGCACTCAATAAACTTCAATCTACATCAATTAATCCACTTGTTCTTGTACGTCTTTACAAAACCGTAGTGTTACCATCTGTACTATATGGGTGTGAAAATTGGACTAACTTGAAATCTACGGACATGAAATTCTTGAATCGCTTCCAACTTTTTATAGCAAAACAGATACTGAACTTAAAAGTAAGGACAAGGTCCGACATGTGCGAAAGCCTACTAGGTCTTCATCCTATCAGTGCCTCAATAGACAAAAAGAAACTCGTGTTTCTACAGAAACTTATATCGCTAGACGAGCATCATCGTACGAAACAAATTTTCATCGTCCGTCTGTTTTCTTTCTTTACCGACCGCAGTCGCCATCATATGGGCTTCATCCCAGACATTTTTGAAATTTTGTTTACTTATAGTTTGAATGGATACCTGAAGGAATATATATTGACTGGGTCTTTTCCTTCGAAAAGTGAATGGAAAACAATTGTTAATTCTTCAGTGTATAACGAACAGGAAAAGAGATGGAAATCTCGCATGTGTGAAGATAACGAATTTCAACGATTCAGGCAAATTATTAACTGTGTTCAGCCAGCCACTTTTTGGAAACTAGCTAAAACAAATTACGATGTCAAAAACTATTATTTTGTTACAAAGTTGCTAACTGACATTCCTAATAGAACTGCCGGTCTTTGTCAATTGTGTCACAGTTTGTATACAGACGTATACGTTCATGCATGCTGCACCTGTACAGCAACATGGTCACTCCAGAACGCCTTCTGGGATGTCGTGATCGAGAACTTTCCACTAAACTTATTCACAGAACTGTATGAATGCGATGAAATGTCATTATTTGAAGTTTTCTTGGGTAAACCAGTTTCGTTAGATGATAGTAACACTTACGAATTCATGAGACTTTGCCACGTCCATGTCGTGCAGTGTCTGGGACATTACAACAAACTCCTAGGTTCCGAAGGAAACGCTAGTGCAGGCATACCATGATTATATGTCATTGAAAACCCCATTGTCTCTTGTACTATTTTTATTTTAGTTTTTTTTTCTTTCTCGTATTTGAATATTATGTAGCTAATACTTGTTATATTTATTTTTTGAGTATAGTGTACATTTGATATTTGTATTGATTTAATTTGTATGTCTTCATTATATCTCTGTAAGAGGAAATAAAGATATGAATGAATGAATGAATGGTACCCCTACTAAACAAGTCCCAAACTTATGTATACAGACACACACTTAACAGTCGCTGTTATCTAAAATTTCTGAGAAAAGAATTATTTTATGCCGAGAAATCCGAATTATCAGTAATAGCAGATATATCTGAGGACAAACTATGATGAATTGAGTTGTAGCAATTAGCATCTATTAAAAACATAACAACTTAAGCATTTTGTTAAAAAAATACTATATATATAATACAAGTACACTAATATAATAAAAAGTTTATCATAAAAATAACAATTATTTCTTAGAATACACGTAACTTTCTACAGGTACTCTGTAGTATTTCATTATTTCAGCTTGTACTATAAAAAATTCTAAAGGTTAATTATTCAAACAAGTAAATTTTCCTTCCTAAAACAAGATAGGCGTTAATTTTACTGATCATTTATAACGGTAATCGGAAAGAAAGTCACAGGAAAAAAAGTCACAGGAAAAAAAGTCACAATTTCGATAGGAAAAAAAGTCACAGGAAAAAAGGTCACAAGAAAAAAGTCACAGGAAATAAAGTCACAATGTATTTTAAAGTCCCTATTGAACTAAGTGTTATTATTTTATGTTTAAACTATTCTTCTTTATTTTATTTGTCGTTGTTGTAATTTCATTTTTTTAAGTAAAGAAAAATCTCGGAAAAAAGTGTAAGATATGAATAATAACTCATTTGATGTTATTGACCATATTGAAAATTACCAGTAATTTTACTTACAAATTACTCATTTCTATTTAATTATAACAAAAAACATTTTTATCTATGTAGTTTTGTATTAAGTCTTGCTTACTTTCGCTTTTTTAAAACGTTGAATAATATTTATTTTTCATTTCAAAGACAAACAGAAAATTCTGAATTGTTTGCTGGTGACTTTTGTATTCATGTATTTTTCATTTTTCATGTTTTACTACATTATTATTATCATATCTATGACCATATCATTTATAAATATTAGAAATTAATACAGTATAAGAATACATTATTTTAATATTTTTTAGTCAATCATTCAAATATTATATGTATACATTGTGACTTTATTTCCTGTGACTTTTTTTCTTGTGACCTTTTTTCCTGTGACTTTTCTTCCGTGACTTTTTTTCCTGTGACTTTTTTCCTACATTTATTTATAACAGAGGGAATAATATTAACTTTACCAGAGTTCAACGAGGGCATGCAACTCAAGGTCAGGGATTGCTATAAACTAAGCTGATGCCTAGTACAACCTAGACAGAAGGAAATAATGACATAAAATTTCTTTGATACGCGACGTTTTAAAATGTCGTAAAACCTAGACGTCGAAAACAGACAGTGTGACTGGGGCTTAAAATCAAAGGACTCAAATAAAGAACGATCTGTTTTTCACCAACTTGAACCATATCAATTTTGTTTGTCTGCTCCGTCCACTTAAACATTTGTTAAGAAATCCATGATTTGGCCCCGCGCACTTGTGTATACATGTATATGACGTATTGATTAAAGTGTAAGTTCGCGATTTTTCCAAAATCTGTACATTGAAGGGGGTGGTAAAGGGGGGGTACGTGCACGGATGAACGGCCAATAAAAAATGACAATCACGATGAACGGCCAATAAAAAAAATGATAATCACGATGAACGAAAAATGAAATAGAGAAACACGATGCACGATGAACCTCCATGCACGGCTGAACGGGAAATAAAAATTGCTCAACACGATGCACGAAAAAAAACCCTTTACCACCCACATTGAAAGACTATCATATAAAAATAACTTTGGTGAAATTCCTACCGCTCAAATAGGATAAAATTGGCTTTAGAAAGTAAAAAAATTATATCCAAGGAGGCAAGCTCCGAATCCAAGCGGCTAACGACTACACTGCTACACGACGTTTGTCTTGGTAGAGAGGCGAGGAACGACCCGAATGGATAAACCTGTGAGGGGTTACGTGATTTGTACTAGATGGCGCTGCTCAACGTCTGAATGTTGCATCCTATACCCATATAGTATTTATCGATGTGTACCACAACGGACAATTTAAAATTTGGGAATAAAAAAAAATAAAAGTCAGTCTAATGTTTGATTGTGAAAAGTTTTAAAATAATACCAACCGTTAAGTTAAAAAAATATATTTCAATTTTCAGAACTATGTAGAGAATTAAACTATTCATTCCTGTATAAAAATCATGGTTCCCTGACACCCTCCTGTGATTACCTTGAGCAATATTATGATAATTAGTCCTTCCGTGCAAACCATCGCACCATAGGGGCTTACTTACTGTTTTCTGTGTATAAGACTTTATTCCCTTGTACAAACCACTGGCACAACAGGGGTTTACCTGCCGTTTCATGTGTATGTTAAGTACCCCCATGGAAACAATAGGCACTGCATGGGTTTAATATCGTTTCCTGTGTATTAGAAGTTGACATTTACCTGTTGGGTTCTAGAAAATCAACCCCTTTGGTCAACCAGTGCCATTTAAACATTGAAGTGCGAAAACTGTTAATAAAATATACTTTTTATTAAAAACATAAAAACAATAAATTATAGGATTTTTTCTCTATCTTGCAAATTATAATGTAGTTAATAAATTGTTTTTCCAACACTTCAAAAACGGAAAAAAGTCGGAACTTAACCATTTTATAACTGTTCTTAAAAAACATTTTTAATGAGTGTATTACACAAACCATGCACAAACACGATGTAGCACCACGCGTGAGGTAGTCAATGGAGTTAACAGGTGATATTGACTCCTGTTGATTAATTAAACCGTATACTAATAAAGAAATTATTAAAAAGTGAGCCGTTTAAAATTCTTAAAATTGAGCAGAGTAGGATGTGTCTAAAGCTGCATGGAAATCTTTGATTGGAGGAGCACTTAATTGATTTACCTGTAATTAAAGATATAGGATCTATGGTTTTGGCAATTTTTTAAAAGCATTTATTTCATTCATTATAGCTTTACTTCATCAAAATATAAGGTGAATTCATGAAAATTTTGCAATTCATGAAATAATTAGCTTAGAATTTGGATTTAAAAGTTGTTTTTGAATTATTATCTGCCAGACAGAAATTCAAGTGTTCCACCCAAAGGCATCAATGACATGCCAATCAAATTACACTTAAATGTCTTATCCAATGGTTTTGACCTATTTTCAAAACATTTCACAGGATCATGATTACCTCTGACCAGAGCACACATGTTTTCTTTGTTAGAAAGTTGATTGACAGCATGTGGGGAGTTACAAAGTAAATTACATGAATTAGATTTCATTTTCTTGAAGCAATTAATGCTTAATTAATGTACCTGATTAAGATTTTATCTATCATAATTGATAAGTTGCAATATCTTAAGAACAAAATGCAAAAAAACAAATTTTCACCAAAATGGTAGATCCTATCACTTTAACCACCTGGGCGTTGCTTATTGAGGGGTGACAGATCGTCCGAAAGGTTAATGATTTTAACTTACACCTATGTATTCATTAAGAACTGAATGTAAAGTCTTTAATATTTAAAAAAAAAGGATTGAAAACTACTATGTCAATTAAATTTTTCAGATTATTTACTATTTGGAATTATAAGTAAATATTTTAAAACAAATTTAAAAAGGTTAAAGTAAACTATTTATTGCTATTTGGATAAAAAACGCGGGGATTAAAAAATCTATCAATGCCAATTTATTCATATTCCAACTTCTTTATTATGATCGACGACATCGGTCCTATGTTACAAATATCGTCAATTGGTTAATGTATTTATCATCGGAGATGTGACGTCACATCTCCAATTGAGCTATCAACATGGCCGCGCCCATATGGTCTTGTGTATTGGAATAAATTGTTTTCAATTCCGAAACTCGGCATGATGCCCACTCTTATTATAATAAATCAAATAAACTAAAAACTTAACAATTGCGAACTTTCACTTTAAATGGTGTCAATGGTTTATCGATATATGAAATGTAGTGCACATTTATATCGTATTTATTATAGTGGTTTAAAGATGTACCTTTTAGTTTAGACAACCTAATATATATAACATTTAATACATTGAAACAATAATAAGACACGATGAATATTCTATAATAGATCCTCTGGTAGGAATATTGCCTGACCGATTTACCCTGTCTAGGCGATAAAAGAACGCGAAAATCATATAGTTTTATGACTATATAGGGTACATCCTAGTGACCAGGAACAGCATTTGCTCCGTATACCTTTAAAAACCCTTTGTGGAGCTAATTTTTCATCTAATCCCTGATTGTTAGTTCTTTCAATTATGTTCAGGTGGGCCCAACACCTGGCCGTTCCGTCAAATAAACACACCATTTTAGGTATTATTAAAATTGGTGAAATTTTAGCATTAGACCATAAGGAAAACTTTTTTGTTTTAGAAGATAGCATCTTGGTTTTTGTTATCGGATTTCGTATAAACATCTTGGTTTTTTGTTATCGGATTTCGTATAATAATAAAAAGTTTATTTGTGTTTAAAAATAAACTTTATTTGAGAGACAAAAAAAATTAAAAGAATAGAACTCAAATGGACTATAATCCGAACAAAACGAAAAAACTGTTATACCTGTTAAAATGTTGAACTGTTTGAGTTTCAACAAAGTTAAATACATTGAAATACAAATGACAACAAAGTTCCAGACAATAAATTTTGCTACGCCTGACGCGCGTTTCGTCTCTTCAAGACTCATCAGAGGCGCTCTACCAAAAATATTGAAAATGCCAAACACTGTATGAATATGAAGAGCATAGAACAGTATAACCAAAAATATCAAACTGGGGAACCAAATTATTAGTAAGATATTCAACCTATGTCTGGGGTAGGAAGAACCTTAGGGTTTAGGCAATTTTGAAATTAAGACGGATAATTTAAAGCTTTGATGTATTCTCCAACTCAAAAGTGTTGGTGCCGGAGCGGGCTAATGAAATTAGGACATGAAGTAAAGAAAACCTCTTGTTATGCTTTTGTGTGTATGCTACACAGTAACATATGCAACATATGTTTAACATATGTTAGCAAAAACATTATCTTTACCTTACGTTCGGTTCCCATTTGATAAGAATATGTTTGAAAACATTTGTTCAACATTCACGTTTTCTTTTGACAAACATTTTCTTTAGAAAAAATGAAGAAAAATCGTTTTCAATGAATTGCCAATGCATAACTTAATTTTTGAGTTGTAAGGTGTTAAACATATGTTTGTAATGTGTTTTACATATGCTTTAAAAAAATGATAATTATATGGGCACGCAACGTAAGATAAACATATGTTTTAAAACACATGTTAAGCATAAAATGAAAATATGTTGCAATATCTTATGTTGATAAGCTTTTATATAAATGTACAAATGTTTGATTTCAGCAAATATTTGTGATTTAAAAGAAAACCAAAAAAGATGGTTGTTTGTTGGAATATATCTACACACAATCATTTCACCAGTTCTTCGGAAGTACATAGAACCCAAAGTATCCCAGCTTTGGCAAACTTTAAAGACATCAAATTCCATTGACACTCAGCGATATCCAAACCAGCTGATGTCCTATCCACCAACAACAAGACTTAACTATGAACCCATCAACAACAACAAAAATCTCCATGGTAACCAGTATAACAATCGTACCAAACAAAACAACCCGAATTATGACTACAAGGTCCGTAGTCCTGTGGACCTGTCAAAGTTGTTTCTACAGACCCACATGGCCCATTATACAGCATTTGATGACAGCTGTGATTCTTCAGCTCTTCTTGGAATGATTATCAACATTAATGTTTTTCACCAACCAATCAAAGACTTGGCCAAAAAAGTTTGTATAATCTTTTTTTAAATTAATACAATTAATCAATCCTACAATCATGTTTCATATGCTTTTGATAAACGTTTGTTTATATGGAAGTCATATTTTATAGAATTTGCACATATTTCAAATTAGGCAGTTATTATTTTGGTAAAAAAAGTCAAGGATCGATCAACCTATGAATTTTTTTACCCACAACTCCCACAAAACAAAAAAGAATATAAGTATTAGATGAAAAATAAATAGCATATTAATAACATTAAGATTAAATGAATTGATATCGTAATCTTAAAAATAACCATTGCTTATCTGGGCTGATTTCGTTGGTTTCATATAAATATTTGTCAAATATTGAATAAATGTGCACGTAGTTTCTGTTTCTTGAAGCTTAAAATGTTGACCTTTATATTTGTATCATACTTTTTTTGCTTGAAACTTATATAGGGACCAACTATTTAATTTTTTCGGGAGGGGCTATGGTGAAATTTGTAATTAAAAGACAGGATGACAAAAATTAGGAAACGATAGATGCAAAACAGTGCCATGATTTAAAAAAAAAACAAATCAGGAGGATGTTTTGGTTGAAACAAATGTTGAATTAAACGTGCACTAAATATCCGGGCCCCAATTTTTCCATAATGAAAAAGGCAAGATAAAAACAATCCATTTGCCCTCAAAAACTTGCAAATGGTCCCTCCCTTGTTATATGATTGATAATTTTTTTTTTGTATTTGATTTTCTATTTCCTCCATCTGCAGAGGCCATGATATAAATATTAAAGCATATCATTTATATCGGCTGCACAATTATCTTTCAGATTAGAGAAGAGCTAAGAAATCCTTGGGCCCATTGTAACTTTAAAGATTGGGACGACACCAAGTACAAATATGTCGTCAACCTTATTGAAAAGTTGGCAAAAAGTCTACATCTCCCCCAAAATGAGGAAGACGAACTATGTCTATTGATCACCCAGTGGAAAGATCATGGTTTGTACCATTTCTAGGCACTGAAAACATATGCAAATTAATTATGGTTATAATTTACAAAATTGTTTTTAGACCAAAACCTTGTGTTCCTACTCAAATAGATTTTTTGTCTTGTTTAAATAAATCATAAAAAATATCTCCTTTACCTTCATTGTTAAACGATGTTTGTTTCAGCCTTGATGTTATTTTGAACGAAGATATTTTCTTTCCGTCGCTATTGTGATCATTTCTAAACTTCATGAAAAATTCGCGTTAAAAAAACTTCGCGTTGTTGATTGATATTCAGTTGTTTTGTGTTTCCATGTTTTACGTGTTGTCTGTTTTTGTCCCGTTCTTGTTTGTGTTTACTGGTTTAGTCTCTGCCCTTTCGGACTTTTGACATTCGGATACCCCATTGGTACCTCTGCTTCTTTCATCTAGATGCAATCTTACCTATGAAATAAAACATTAAAGCAAACAAATGTATTTTTTACTCTACTCTAGTTGTAAATAATTCGTTTATATTTTCTCCAAAACAAATCATAACCAGCCACAGAAACACACGTTTTATTTTGCACTAGCAAAGGTTAAAGAAGGTCTGGATACTGGCTTTTGTGTCAACACAAACGAATAGCTAAAATTCTTTTAAGGTGATAGCAAAAACCTTTCATATTTTCATTTGTTTTTATTTGATCATAACATTTTTATATTTTAAGGCGAAAAAATTATAAATGGAAGCTCACCAGAGCAAGAGTTGGTAATAGAGGTCAGGGAGCAGATCAACTTTCTGGTACAAAATGTAGGAGTTATCGCTGGTAGTCAACAGGAAGTAATTGACAACCTCCGGACAGAATTAACCAACGTAGTAAAAATTATACCAGATCATTCTGTCAGGATTGAAAATTTAGAACAGGTACAATATTCAAATAATTAGATTTTTAGTATAAAATTAAACAAAAGTGTCATGTGGACGATTTAAGGCTGTATCTAAAGCGCAAGCTTCTGAAAAAGACCCATTAAACTGTTCAGACAAATAGAATGACCAGATGAATTAGCTATAGCATCAACGATAACAAACATGATTCCACATAAGGATCAAAACTACTTTTTACATGAGAGATTAAATCCTTTTTTTAGGAAAATGACAAAGGTTTTAGCCTGTGACAGAGTACATAGATATTTAGAAAGCAACCGTTTCCTTTTAAATGTTGGTACATGTTATTCAAAATAGTGTTTTATATCCAGGTTGTATGGATCACACGTTTCTTACATTGTCTTAGGCATGAACGGCTCAAGAAACATGTACATTAAACGCATGCAAAATACAAAAAGATAATCAAACGACAAGATTTAATAATTAAATAGATTGTTAATGAACCACATCTTTGGTGTGCTATAGCAAACAGGCCCTGCTTACTCTTCCAGAGCACCTAAGTTCACCTTCTTTACGACTAAGTACGCGTTATTGATTTTTGTTCAATTGCTTTTTTTGTGTTTTTGTGTTTTGTGGTTCTTCGTGCTGTTCTCGTTCGTGTTTACTGGTAATCGTTTTGTCGTTGCCCATTGGGACTTTTGACACTCACTCGAATGCTCAATTTGTGCCTCTTTGGTTATGTGATGTTACAATACATTATATCTACATGTATGTGCATTCGGTACATCTTTTACAACAGAAAACCAGAGAACACAACAGAACGAACTCATTAAAACACTTCAATACCCGATAAAATAAATGATAAGAAATATTGTTTTAATGTTTCATAATTGAAAAAAAAAAATAATTAAGAAATTGGCAATATTCATTTACCAAAGAACAGCATACGGTTCGCTACATACCCCTCTCTCTCGATTGATCGATCGATGTTTTATTTATTTTAGTAACCCTTTTAAGTTATTAACTAGAGTTATGTGATGTTTTGTGCTATTCTATGGTGTTGTGTGGTAAAATAAAGCACCCACGTGCGTAATTTGTAATCGTGTACTGTGAATTTCTGGTCTTTTTCGTGTTTTGTTGTTACTATCTGTATTTTTGATGATAGAATAATATTTGGTCAAAAACGCTTGACCACAACATCTTAATCGTATTAATAGAACTCTTAGATACACATAGTGAAAAGCTACAAACACATAATGAAGTTATAATTGTACACACCAATCAGCTAGCTTTACAAGGTGGACAGATAGAAACACATGATAGTCAGCTGATTTCACAAAGTGTACTGCTGGATACACACAGCCAACAGCTTAGTGCACACAGCGAGGAAATAGATACACACAGTGGTCAGATACATGCAAACACGGAGCAAATAACCTCTGCGCATGACAGAATAGGTATGTATGCTGCCATAAGGTATGTTACTTCACAAATTTAGTTTATTGCACAGGCATAATGTTAGTAAAAATTAAATATTGGAATAGTTAATAATGTTTGAAGAAAAAACTCGATTTTTCGGTATTAAATACTTCAAAGTTATAAAAAACATTGCAAGTATACTAATCAATATGTACTGTGCATTTGATATACGGTAAGAACCTGTACATTCCATACATCCCACATTTTAAGACATTTTAAACATGATTCCTTGTTTATCAAATTTCATTTTTTATCTATAGCTCATGTGGAATCACAGCAAAGTGACCATGGTCCCATTCCTGCATATGTTAAAGGTAGGGGTTAACTTAAGACCATAATTCTTTCTTACTTACACATTGGGATGCAATTTCTTCATTTATTTCTTTTATGCACTAGATGACCTAAGAGTGTGATCAAAATTAATTCTGGCAGTTTTTGATAGATTTTTCTTATAACAATTAAACAGGAATAACTAATATTAAATTTCAAAGAAAAGCAGAGGAATTTGGAGCCAAACCTTCATTTAAACTTTAATCTTTAATCTTTCATTTTTTGGCAATGTTACCCGTAAAGATCGTAATGCGTCGGTGGTGGTGGTATTAAGACATCTCCATGATACTAATAATTCAAAAGAGAAAGTTTGTATTTTTCTATTTATATAGATCAAATAGAGGAGGAGTTAAAAAGGTGGACAGAAAAAGACAAAAAGTATTTAGCTACTAGACCATCTGAGCATGTTTTAGAGGTTGTTAAAAAACACAGCTACGTAACCATCACGGGTCCCTCTGGATGTGGAAAGACATTTTCGGCTAGACATACAGCATTGGTTCTCATGAAGCAGGGGTATCGCATCATTCCTATCTACAACCCATCAGACATCAAAGATTATTATGAACCTGGAAAAAAAAGCTGTTTCATTGTAGATGACATTTTTGGAAACATAACAGCAAACAAAAAGCAGATTGAATCATGGAGACAGGTTAAACCAAACATAGTTGATATGGTAGAGGACGACAACTGTAGAATTATAGTTTTATGTAGGCTTCAGATCTTTAAAAATGAATGTTTGTTATTAGATCCATTCCCTTCTAGTGAATTAAATTTTGTGTCACCTCAGCATTGTCTGATGATGTCAGATAAATTGGCTTTGATTAAACAGTACACTGGTAATACCGTTAATGTATGTGATAGAAAATCAGAAAAAATATTGAACTATGCTGGCTCACTGCTTCCTCTTATTTGTTCTTTATACAAAGTTAACTTTGGTCCAAACTTTTGGCAATTTCTTCAAAATCCGTTTGATGTTATAAAGAAAGAGTTAGATACTTTGTTTGAACAGCAAGGTAGTGAAGGTAAGCATGCGATTTGTGCATTAGGTCTTATCGTTCTTTTGAACAATGATGTTGAAAATCAATGGTTTCAAGGTGATGTTACACCTCAGCAAAGAAAAATACTAGATGACTTGTCCAATGCTTGTAATCTTCCTTGTGAATTGTCCAAGACAGATGTACAAGAGGCTTTAGAAACATTATTGAGTTCTCTTATCCAGAAGCAGAACACTGCTTACAAAGCTGTTCATGATGTAATATTTGACTTCCTGGCTAAGTACTTCGGACAGAAGATAATTGAGTGTTTAATTAAGCATGGAAAGTCTGAACTTATACATGAAAGAATGTGTTGCAATTTGGTTGACAGTATTGGATCGGACAGAGAAAAAATAGACGGTAGGACGTTCATAATCAATATACCAGAGGAGTATTTTATTAATTATTTCGACAGGTTAGTTCAAGAATGGTCTGAAGGTAAGATCGTTGAAATATTTCAAAGCTTTCATATGAGGAACCAGTTATTTAGAATGGAATTTATAAGTTACATAAAAACACTTGATGCCGAAATGCAAGTTAAACTTGTGACAACTAAGGACGCAGACATTGGACTTCCCTTGCACTTTGATAGAAAAGGAAGTATGCCATTGCTGGAGTCATGCTATCATATCTATAAAGATTTCACAGAGTGGATACTTAGCTTGAATGTAGATATTAGCCAAATAGATGATAACAATAGAACTGCATTACACTGGGCTTGTGAGAAAAATGATATTGAACTTGTAAGTATGTTGTTAAATTGCAATCCTGATGTCAACCTGATTGACCATGAAAGATTGTCCCCACTGTATTGGGCATGTAGGAATAATAATATAGAAATGGTACAATTGTTGTTAGATCGCAATCCGGATGTCAACCTGTCAGACAAGAATGGAGTATCCCCACTATACTTGGCATGTAAGAATAATAATCTAGATATGGTGAGTATGTTGTTGGATAGGAACCCTTCGGTAAACTTAAGTGATGAGAACGGACGATCTCCACTGCATTTGGCATGTGAGAATGATGATCTAGATATGGTGATTATGCTGCTAGAAAGGAATCCTGATGTCGACATGACTGACAATAAAGGACACTCGCCACTTCACTTGGTGTGTAAAAAAGATGATCTTGGAATGCTTTTTATGCTGCTAGAGAAAAATCCTGATGTCAACATAAGAGACGAAAATGGGCGGTCTGCAATGCACTTTGCATGTGAGAAGAATAATCTTTACATGGTCAAAATGCTGTTAGAGAAAAATCCTGATGTTAACATAATTGATGTTGATGGGCGGTCTCCTTTGCACCTGGCATGTGACAACAATAATCTAGAGATGGTACAACTGCTGCTGGAGAAAAACCCTGACGTCAACGTAACTGATGTTGATGGGCGGTCTGCTTTGCATCTAGCATGTAACAACAATAATCTAGAGATGGTACAAATGCTGCTAAAGAAAAACCCTGATATCAACATAAGTGACGAAAATGGGCGGTCTGCAATGCACTTTGCATGTGAGAAAAATAATCTAGACATGGTAAAAATGCTGTTAGAAAAAAATCCTGATGTCAACCTGACTGACGAGGAAGGGCGGTCTTTATTGCACCTGGCATGTGACAACAATAATCTAGACATGGTAGTAATGTTGTTAAACAGAAATCCTGACGTCAATCTGCCTGATAGATCTAGGTATGGACGATATCCTCTGTACTGGGCATGCGAAAATAATAATATAGATTTGATCCGTGTACTGTTAGAAAGAAATCCTGATGTTAACCTCAGTGATACCATTGCACAGTCTTCGCTGCATGTTGCGTGTAAAAATGATAATCTAGATATGGTGAAAATATTGTTAGAATTGAATCCAAATTTAAACCTGACTGATACATGGGGACAGACTCCGCTGCACTTGGCATGCGAAAATGATAATCTAGATGTAGTTGGT
This sequence comes from Arcuatula senhousia, assembly GCA_963971305.1. Classification (NCBI taxonomy): domain Eukaryota; kingdom Metazoa; phylum Mollusca; class Bivalvia; order Mytilida; family Mytilidae; genus Arcuatula; species Arcuatula senhousia. Next base: position 5,564,842 of record OZ020305.1, read on the forward strand.
ATGTTGTTAGAGAGAAATCCTGATATCAACGTAATTGATACATCGGGTCAATCTCCGTTACACTTGGCATGCCGGAAAAATAATTTAGATATTGTGCGTATGTTGTTAAAGAAAAATCCAAATGTCAACTTGAAGGACACATCGGGACAGTCTCCACTTTATTGTGCATGTACAAATGATAATCTAGATATGGCCAAAATGTTGTTAGAGAGTTATCCTGTCGTCAACCTGGATGACAATGAAACACAACCATTGCTGACTTTAGTATGTAAAAACAATAATACAGATATGGTGAGTATGTTGTTAGAGAAAAATCCTTATATTAACCGCTGTGATGACTACGGACGATCCCCGCTGCACTTGGCATGTCAGAACAATAATCTACAAATGGTAATTTTTTTGTTAGAAAAAAATCCAAATGTCAATCTGAAGGATATATGGGGACAGTCTCCTCTGCATTGTGCATGTAAGAATTCTAATTTAGATATAGTAAGTACTTTATTAGAAAAGAATCCTGACGTTAACTCGAAAGATATGGATGGACGAAACCCACTACATTTGGCATGTGAAAAAAATAATGTTGATTTGGTAAGACTATTGTTAACGGGAAATCCTAATCTAAATCTTACTGATGGGTATGGCCAAACTCCTCTATATTGGGCATGTAAGAATAACAATTTAGATATGACTCGTTTATTGTTAGATAGAAATCCTGGTGATTGTTTAAGAGGATTTGATAGACTTTCACCTCTCTACTGGGCATGTAAGAATAATAATGTAGATTTGGCAGGTTTGTTGTTAGAAAGGTATAATGATTTAAACATCATTGATAAGGATGGGCGATCTCCACTGCACTTTGCAATTGAGAATAACAATCTAGATTTGGTGACTTTACTGTTACAGAAGAATCCTAGAATTGACATTTTAAGATCTATCACATCCTGGGCTCGATCAAAAATGGAAAATATTGATGAATGCATTTTAGTATTGCTGACAAAAAAGTTGGATGAATGTGTACGCGAATCTAAATGATTAAATCACTAGGAAAAATTAGTTTCAATTTCGACCTGTGTTCAGGTTGGTGCTTGCAGTCAGATTGCTTTTATTTTGATTTTTGTTTTTGCTTTTTGTGATGTTGTTTTTCTATTGACTTTGTCTTTGATTTTTTTCGGACATAATTGAAATTTGCATTTATTTTTCAATTTAAGAATGTCACCTTTTTTTCTACCACTAAATGTTATAGCTGATAATTTTGTAATTCAACATTATTTACATTGTAAATATTTTTGTATTTTTGTATTGAATTTTATTATTGGACGGTCTGTTTTGAAAATAATTTTTAAAGACCTCTTCATCATGTTGTGTGTTAACAGGCTTGTAATAATTTTTGCTGTTGATGTCATTGATGTATTTTGATGAGAAGCATAGTGTTTGGTGTTAAAAGTAATCCATATATCTACAATTAGAAAAATAATTTCTTCCCCATATAATATTCCCACTTTTCGTCACTTTTATCAATTTGACAGAGTTGTCTTTGATGACAAACGGTATCATCCATTATAGTAGGCGTGAATCATTTTGATTTTATTTTCTTATATATTTGAAGGGTTAGATGTACCCTATGCTCATTTAAGACCTAGACGTTAAAATTTTGTATTAATAAATAAAAATTAGATGCAGAGAAACTTATTTTTCTAAGATACATGTAGTCTCCAGTGTAAAATATCTTATTGAAAAATAAGATAACTTCTGAGCGATAAATGTTGTAATATAACGGCCTTTTAGTGCATGATATATATTTGCCCTTTCTTCGTGGACATATGAGATTGATCATACAAGGAAGATAATACTGTTAAGTCACTGGTTAAAACTTACAAATGCAACTTTGAATATCTTTAGTATTATTATTATTATAATATTGTGTAAATACATATAATATAAATATGTTTTTATTTCCCTTATCTATCTGATTGAATAGTTTGTTTTCTAATGGTCATTAGCAAGATTATTTTGATTAAACAAAATGTACTTCTGATTTTATCTCACCAGAAAGCCTTTGCCATATAAACGTTCGTTCAATGGTAATTTAGGATTATTTTTAATATTTTAGTTTCTGTTTTGATATTATCGTAACTCTTTCTTGATTTCTTTGATCAAACGGAACGTGAAGTTAGTCTATAGATCCAAAATTAATGTAAGAAATTTGGTGTTATCAGATAAGTTTATTTCTAAAAGTAAATAACGAGTGAGATTTTCCTTTGATTTTGCAATTGAATGCATTGGCGTTTTTTTATTTTATTTTTTTTCATCAATTCTTTAAATTCTATTTAATTTATTTATTTTTGATGTTGTTGTTGTTTTTGTACATACGCATTTGTGAATCTCAGTAATAGTATACGTTAATTTGAAAAGTCTTTCCATCCAGGAGTGAGAATGCATACTTTTGTAAACTATTATATCAACTATAACATGTATAAGCGATTCCAATATCTTAAAACTTAAAGAAATATCTAAATCAAATAGTATTCTATTACATATATCTGTTGGTGAATATTACATTTTAATGTCAATATTTTAAAAAAACCATGGACAAAGTCTATGGTTTAATATTTGATTTCCTATTTACAACATATTTAATACATTAATATTCTCTTTAGTTGATGATTTCATGTTTTTGCTAGACTAATAATGATTTTGTTGAGAACTTGTAAAGAAAAGGCAATGCCTTTTAACCTTTCAGAAGAATTACACTTTTAGGGAGAATCGAATCTGCGGTTTTAAATATTTGAATAATTGTCGATATCCTCTGCCTTCGTCCATTAAAAGACATGGGAATTAATTTACCCATTGACCCCCTGTTTTCTTTTCATTATATCTAATTTAATGTCTAAATAACAACATAAAACAAATTTCAGCCAGATTTGATAGCATTTCCATGCTTAATTTGTCAAAAACCTGTTTCAATGCTATTCGAATAAAAAATCCAGAGGAGTCCAATGTCCCGCCATTTTTTTTAACCCTTATATCTTTAAAACCAACTCGTGTACAAATGATTTATTTTTCTTTATATAAGTTTTTCTACAAAGAAAAACCATTTAAGGAACATTTCATTACTTTTATTTTCAGTTGCGTTTCTCCTTAATACAAAATGTTTGCTTTATGTTTCAATTAAAAAAATCATCATGATCATAGTAGGTTTAAAGGCATATTGTCTACGGCAAACTCATTTTTTTTTACCCCCCAATTTTTTGGTGTCAATTGGACCGAAATGCAATAAAATGAATATTGAAAAACAAATTTGCCATAAATTTTGCATCAAACGTAGTTTATTTTGATCAAAATAGCTCGACAATATTGATTGATATTTTATTTACCTGCATGACGTCACATTGACAAAGATTTAGACTGAGTAGTTTTGACGCGGACACTAATCGGAATCTCGGGTTTTGTCCCCGAATACATTGATATGTTGAAAAAATACCAATATTTTTCGTGTTAACCTTTTAAATCACATCCAAAACTTAATACAGGCAATAACTGTCAGTTTTATGCATTAAGTAGCTCTAATATTCGGTTGCCGTTTTAATTTTCTTCCGAGCTAAAACTTCGAGAAACCCATTATGCACCACGTGCAAGAACTATGAAAGTTTTCAATCAAAGAAAGTATAGTGCGCATGCTTACAGCTCATCTACATCTCATGAATATGAATTTTTGTAAAGCTTTACAAATATTATATATTTTTCAATTTTTGAAGCAATAAAGTACCCTAGTGTTATTTTGAAGGTTTGTATCTTTCTAAATAAACAAAACGAATAGTCTGACGACAATTTTTTGGTTTTACAAAAAATAATTTTTCGTAGACAATATGCCTTTAATCTTAATCTGTTTTTTTATTTTGTGTCCTCAATTATTGTCCATGTACATGTTTTTATAAAAATTATTATCGTAACTTAATTTTCGACTTTTAGAGTAATCATGTTGTTTTTATATATAGTCGTATGTTCAAAATGTATAAATGTGCGTATGTGTGTGATATTATCTTTAATTAAATGTAAATGTGTATACTTTGATTGTTAAATTTTTTGGAACATTTATTGAATGAGAAAGGCGCATCAGTTGACAATGCTTTTCTCAGGGTATCAATCTACTCTATCACCCTCTCAGATATATGTTATTTAATTTATTATACTGAATCATTTAAGTACTTTTACGCACGAATTTTAAAATCTTTTTATTTGTTTTCCCAAGTTAAACTGAAATAAAATGTTGCCCATAACTTTAGAAAACACTTTATTTGTTTAGGCATTTGTCTGTTAGTAGATGCATTAATCAGTGTTAGTTAAAATAATCACTTTGCACGAAATATTGTTGAATCTAAATACTACCAATTTAAGAACTGATTAAGAAGGTCAACTTGAGGCTGTGCACGAGCTCGGCGCACGAGAGGGTTATAAATAAAACAATATTATATACTCATATAAAAATCTTTATTGTGATTCGCTTAGACGTGGACACGTGACATGTGATATTTCGCTGGGTCAACCGGTAATCGTTGGGTCGCATGGTAAGGTCACCCTCTCGTGAGATTTTGCACGTGAACCCTATATTTTTCTTCGACATTGTGTGAGCTGTAATTTTTCCCTTTCAAAAGGTTAAATTGTCCGAAATATGTTTCAAATATAAATATTGAATTGTTTCATTTAAATATTCGATATAATATAACAGTTATCACCCTAGATGATATGTGACACGGCATTTCTTTCCCCTCGAAAAGTAAGGTCACCCTCGGGCAAGCCCTCGGGTGACCTTACTTTCTCGGGGAAAGAAACCACCGGGTCACACACCAACTAGGGTGATAATTGTATAATATCACCCGCGAGGGTGATAGATAAAAAATTATCACCCGCTGGGTTTTGTTTTTGAAATATGTTATATTATAGATTGAATTGTTTAATTAAAATTTGTAAGGAAAAAATCTTATGAAGTATAGTAAATAAATATGATATATAATAATGATATCTTCTCTGTGAATAATCCTTCGTTTGCCAAATTAATCCGTCCTGTAATGGTTCTCTACGTCATAATGACATTTTTGGATTTGAATTTTTTATTTAAATTTTCAAGAGCCAATAGATGTTACAAAAATAAGTTCTAAAAAGGCTCAAGTAAGTCAACCATTTCAAAATAAGTAACAAAGAGATATCATGATTGTGAATCATAAAAAAGATCATCTATATGCGGAGCACAATCGATTCCCATGGGATTGTGCTCCACATATAGATGATCTTTTCTTTTATGATTCACAATTTAATGCTATAAGTGGTATGTATATACAGAATGACCAAAATAACCGTTTGTTAATACCCGCTTCGGTATTTTGTATGTATTGTATTACTTGCACGAGTACACACCGATTATACATGAATGTTACATTTGTATATTTCAAGTTATGAATTCAAAAGTACAACAAAGATCCAGACATTAAATTTTGCTACACCTGACGGGCGGATTGTCTATTCAAGACTCATCAGATGCGCAATATCTAAAAGATTGAAAGTGACAAACACTATTATGATCATGAGGAGTATAAAACAATAAACTCAAAAAATGCAGATTTGGAAACAAAATAATGACTTCTGTCTGCAGTAAGAAGAACCTTATGGTTTTGACAATTTTGAAATTTAACAGATAATTTATAGTTTTTGGAGTGTCCTTTAATACAAAAGAGTTGTAACAGGAGCGATCCAACCTCGGACGGTAAGAATTCAAAAGAACAACAAATTTTATTAATAAATTTAAAATGATTAAGACTTTTGTTTTGTTTTTTTATATTGAGATGACCACATGGGTCAAACTCTAACACAATGATCTATCATATTTAATAATATTTAATTGAACCTTTTCACAATCTATCATATGCATTTGAAAAACAATTTTGTTTTACCTTTAATGTAAAAAGGTACATATTTCTACCGCAAATTGAATCCAAAGATAAGATGTAAAAGTTTGATTAGATCCAGTTAAACTACATGTACTAGTAATTGGTAAAATTAATCTTAATCCTAGTGCTTTCATTCCAATATCTATCCAATAATAAATAGTAGATGAGAATATAAAGCTCTTTATGTCTAAAATAATAAAAAAAAAATATTATACAAGTACATGCAATTATCTAACTTGCTCCAGAGGACGTAGATGGCACTTTTATTATGGCCTCTAGTTTATTCCAATGTTTATCTGTCCCTAAACTACTAATTCGCCATCTTCCAGTTATTGTATTCGCTAACTTTACAGTAATGCTTGTTCCCGGATGTAGGCCAATGACGTCATTGTTGACGTAATAGTTGTTGGTTGATACAACAGGAAGTCCAGACAGGTGGATGGATTCAAACTTTGTCCCAACATTGAAGAAATGGATGTACTGTGCTCCAGGTCCTAAGGTTATGTCTGGTATGCTGCCATCACTAAATCCGTTCACCACTATCAAAAATATACTTACCATCATTATAATGCAAAAATGTGTATTCAAACATTTCCAGTAATAAAAATTATGATTATATTTCCACAAAATGTTACCACTGAGTTGAAAAACCGCAATTTTGTTATATAACCAGTGATTCAACGTTCAAATTGACAGTAGATTTCAGGTCAAGGTTTACCCTTCGGAATATGCCTTAGATTGAACCAGATATCGGTTCAATATTCAATATTCAAATTGTACCTTTGATAGTATGATACTTCAATCGAACCACATTTCGGCTCAACGTTGAATGTTTACTGAAACAAGGGGCAGTTTTATTGTTTAACGTTGAACCAAAATCTGGTTCAATGTTAGGCTAACAAATATTTTGAATGTGGAACGAACTAATGTCTAGTTCAATATTGAGCAAAAATAAAACAAAAAAATGTTGTGCGACTCTTCAAGTCTTGTGACAGAAAATAGTCAACCGTTATTTTTTTGTGAATATTTAGAATATATCCTTTCATCATTTCCATAATAAAGACCACCTCACCATCTCTGTATATGTGACTCGCTTCCACGAAAGACCTTACCGAACCTTAAAATCAAGATGGGAGAGGCTGGTTTTGTCCCATTAAACCTGGTTTAACCCACATTTTTATTTGAATACCAGTTACTAGTCAGGACCAATGTTACCTTCAGTTTCGGACATGTTTTTTTTTCTTCTTGGCCATTGAGATTGGTCATCCTAGTTCGGTAGTTCACTGAAGTAAAAATTACAAGAACGGAATTCCTGGGTCCTCCGCCGAGCGACAACAATTTTAAGTCTAACAGGAAGTAGGTAAACGACAGACATGAAAATGCATTCCACCATATTAGACCTACACCTGAATCTGCGTACCAAATGTCGAAAGCTAAGGAATAATAGTAGCTGAGAAATCTATTACGAAAATTATTTAATTTTTGACTCGTTAAAACTGTTAGTCGGCTCAGAAAACAGGACATATGTAAGCAACGGACCTGCAAACGCATCCCACTGTTTAAGACCCCTACTTGAAGCTGCATACCAATGATCAAAAGTCTAGGATTAGTAGCAGCTGAGAAATCTGTCACGAAAAACAGTTGACGGACGTACGCACGCACGGACGGCACCCAGCATTTCTATGTCCAATCTCCGCGTTGCCGCGTGGGTCATAAATTCCAATCAATTTATACTAGAACTTTACTTACTGTTTATCTGATTGTTTTGTAGAAATTCCATGTTACCACTGTAAACTGTGCCTGGGTTTATTTTTTCAATAGTTTCGTTAAAGAACCAATTTTTCGTTTCATCAATTTCCCCCACGAAGAAGATGGTGTGTTGCTTGAAATCTACAGAGGCGTTGCATATTATTATTGGACCAATTAATCCTGACACAATATCCTCCTCTGTATTTACTGAAGAGAAATATGCCTGAAAAAAAGGAGTTTTTTTTGTTCATCCAGGAAGCATGACGGGTACAAATTGTAATGATTTTCTTTTTCGGAAGAAGACGTCCCGACATTAAGTTTAACATGATACCGTTGAGCATTAGAACCTAATATAAGTTATGCATTCCCACCCGCGAGATGCATTGGTTATCTCGGTTCAATCCATTTTTGGTGTGAATTCAACATCTATCTGTTAAACCAAAGTATTTTAATTCCATATTTGATATATATATTTACATGCAGGATTTGATGGTCCGAAATTTTACATTCCAACCTTGGATAATGCATTCAGTATCTGTCAGTTTTATATGGAGATTATTCAACCCCACCTTTGATATACAGTATAATGATTCTTTCAGGACCTGGTAACCCTGTTTGAACCTTCTCAACCTTACTGAAAATTTATGTTTAAAATCTGAATCTCGTGACAAAATACCAGGTTTCGATCCAATCTTACAGTGACTATTTCAGGGCTGGATTTGAATTATATGCATTTTATTTAGACCATGGGCCAATTGCAGAACCGCGAGCAGTGCCAAATGGCCTCGTTGAAGGCTGCTGGCGGTTGTCCATTGTGGTTTTTCTAAATTGCCGTTTAATTGTGGGCTGTATCGCGTACACTTATTCCACATCTCATTATTTTCTATTTGATATAAAGTCAGAATCTGTAAACTTAAGACCAGAGATTTACAACCTTACCCTTAGATTTGTATCTAGAATTCGAATACGTCATTCAGGAAATCACGACCATAACCTTAACATCGATCCAAAAGTCTTAATTCAATATATAACACTCTATTCAAATACAAAATGCAATTCAAGAATTTGAACTTTGTTGAACTGATATTCGATGTACTTTCATGTTCTGACTGCTCCTTTATCAGTTTATGTTCTTGCTTTTGATTTTGATTTAGGACTCGAAGATCTAAGTCCAATCTTAGGACCTTTACCGGTTTTACTAATAGTAAGTTCTGAGGGCTCGGTCTGAAGTTTCAAGTAAAATACGATCAGGATCGATCTGACGACTCTCGTAAAATTATGGGATAATTTACCTTCGATATACATTCGGGATCAGACGGTCCCGGTCCGAAGTTTTGAGAAATCTTCCATGTGATGTTTGTCATCCTGTCATGATGTTCGGTATCAAAACCAGGTGCAGATATGGAATAGTTCATTCCCAAGTCCTGTCTGAAAACTTAGATAATTATAATCAAAACATTATTAATTATAGTAAAATAAGCGTATACTGTCTCAAAACTGAAAACAAAAGACAATGCTTTTAGTATGGGAAAATACTAATAGCTAAAAACTTTAGTATATATACACTGTAACTTCTTTACTGCAGACAAATAACCGTAAAAACAAAATCTGAAATGATCAATCTTAAAAGTCAAAAGAAAACAGTGACATTGATTTTTTTGAATTGCTGTTTGTTTATGTTTGTTGTGTCGCGTACACTTATTCCACATCTCAATATCGTCTATATAGAAAGTAAAAGATTCGCTGGTCCTGATACAGGCATTTCAAACAAAGCGGTGGGTTGAGCAGGGTTTTATGCAAAACCTCCCTCTTCCATTGCGATCTTTTTTTATTTACATATAAATGTATCATATAATATAAACACAATGAAATTAGCGACAGAGAAATAAATACAAAAAAAACCAACAACCTAATTTGAATAATCACAAATCCGTTTGGACAAACCTGTTTAGAGACCAAATGAGTCGTGACTAAAAGATGACCGATCACAATATAATGGACTTGTATCAGAGAAAAAATTTCGTCATCTATTTATACTAAAAATATCCTTATTAACTGTTATGTAGATTTATTAATTATAGATAAGTTTAGGAAAATTATTAGTTGCATTTGCATTGACAGAAAATAAGGGTGATTTGCTTGAATACTTTTAAAAAATCAAAAGAATTTGACTGGAGGATCATTCTAATTTCGAGTATATTTTATACCGAAATACAACAATGAAGTTTATATACTCTTTGACGTTGCATTGACGCTGTGCAAGATAAAAAATTAGTTCATTTTTCAATGAACCAAAATATTTTTACAGTAATTGCCTGACAGTGAGTCAATATGTATATGACGTGGGGCAGCCCCGATATTCCGACACCCCGATATTCCGACACACCGTTAGTCCTACACACCATTAGTCCGACACCCCAATAGTCCGACGCTCCGTAAGTCCGACAAACTGAAATCTCACTTCTTTCATTCTCAGAAAATTTGGCTAACTCTACTACGAAATACAACAATACTCGTTGCCAAAAAATAGATCTTTAACGAGCATGTACAATTCAAGATAATCCTAAGTCTATGAAATACTTGTGATAGATCTATTAAGGGTAGGAAATTTTCTGAAATGGAAGTTAAGTAGTTGTAGTTACAACAGCTTTAGGAAAACCGAAATTCACAAACATAAAATTTCTTGTGTTCAACAAGGTACAGCATGATGACCACCAGAAATCGGGTCCAATCGATTTTGATTCAGAAAGAACTTTTGACAGAAACAAACGTAAAATGTGCTACGGATTAGCTACGGATGCAAAACATATACATTAGTATACATACTTTCATTTCTTTTATTTCGTTTGTAAGAATTTCAAATTGATGTTTGAAACAATGGTTCGTGTTAGAAGTATCTAAAACACATGCGCCTTGTTTTCTTTAAATTTTAAAACCAAATACACAATCCTGCATATTTAGTCAAAGCACTGCCCCGCCTTTTTATTTCAAGTTTCATCAGAGAAACCCCCGATAAAATCAAATGGTTGCTTTCTAAATCATGGTTTATTGGCGGGTGCATTGACAACGGTTTCTTGAAATAGAGCAAAGGAATGGACAAATGACAGACCATATATTAACTTTAAAATCAGGTTTCAAATTATAATAACGGAGGATTTTTTTACTACAATTAGCACTTTGGATATAAGGCTTAATCTAAGGGAAATATTTGAAATAAATAAACAATAAGACCATAATAAAATGATGATGAAATAAAAAGTGGCTGTTCGTTTGTTGTTTGTTTTATGTCCAGTCAACAATATTTCAGTCATATGATGAGGACAAAAACTAATTGAAACAACAAATTGAATTGTATAAACCCACCCAGGAAACAGAACCCATAACACAGACCCATGCATGTATGTTATGCAAAACAAGGGCCAATATACGACCACAAACCAGAAGGAAAACGAACAACTCGCAAAAAAGACCAATGTACCCTCAACGCACCATAGGCCTTTGCACCCAGAAAGTGACAAAATCCTTCTCCGAAAATTTTGCACAATTTGGAATCCTTACCTATGGTGACCGACAATGAAGAACCCTTACCTGAAATGAGGTCGTACTTGTTTAAACACTTACCATGCAGTGTGGGTAATTTTAGCCAACCCTTACCCGATGTCACACAATCAACCCTTATCTGTCGAAAATACAATGATGATTTTGGTTTGATCTACATACACTGAGAGAGAGAAATGGGGGATGGGTAGGAAACAAAGGAAATGTAAATTTTGAAGACCACTGAAAAGGGGAGAGGTGGGTAGGGTCAAATTTAGCCTATAGGTGCACTACTTCGCGGTCCACAAAGGGATCTTTTATGTGCATGAAGCGTGGTCCTCTCTACACACGTTAGCCCTCTATGGTTTGCGGTCAGGTTTTCCGCATTAGAGCCTGACTACTCCGTCATTTATTATGACAGGACTGTCCCATTTAACCACCCGGGGCACACATCCAAGTCGCTATATGGGCCAAGCGGCCTGATCCCTATGTCAGGTATCTCAGCGCTCTTTAGTGGACTTTTACCGAAAAGCTTAGCGATGCTGCGTCCTATTTGCCTCCTGGTCCCGGCACGGGACGATATAAAAAGTGAAATGGAGACACGAAAGCTATAGAGTACAAGATTTTCGACTGACAACTGGAAATGGATATTTACCCTAATTCAGTTGCGCGAAAGCATCTGCTCGACACATTTTTAACGTGCTAGAAAATCAAATTTATGGCCTAACAGAATTACAAGACTTGTTTACCTAGAACATACACCAATCCCATGCTAGTGTCTATGTGGAAGAGCCATGTGGGTTCCAAGTGGCAAAAAGGCCTGCGGCAGCCCAGAGTTTGTCGATCAGACGTAAAATTCAGAACCACCAATAAAAAAGTTGTTTTGGGGGGGTTCGGCCCATATTTGAGCTTCAGAAGCACTGTTACGGTGAAAACACATCAAAAGCATTGAAACATTTAGTTGACATAATTTCATGAGTAAAAAAAAATGGATAAAAGTAATACATTTCACAATTAGTCAGGTATGCTCGCATTTGCAGTGATGTGAAGGAGACGTGCCATTAGCTCCAGCTTACGGGGTATACATTTCACAATTAGTCAGGTATGCTCGCATTTGCAGTGATGTTTCTGATTTTAATGATAAAAACCGTTTTATTACAGAAAAATTGCTAAAACAAGGTTACCGTTACCACAAATTAGTCAAATCTTTTACAAAATTTGCACATAAATATGGACATCTCATCGAAAAATTTGATTGTATACACGTAGATTTCTGATTGTTAAAGGAATATATCATCCTGATTTTTATAGCAATGTAGTTTATAAAGCACAAAAATTCAAAAACAACCTTATGGAAATTAAAAACTGGCTTAAAAACCTTTTGGAAAAAAGGATACGAATTCAATGTTTTAGTAAAATCTTTGCATTTGGTATGTTTTGGCAGAAATATTGATAGCTTGATAGTAACTTTAAAACGTTAAATTTTCGCTTTGTATCTACTGTATTATTTATAAGCACCACAGCGATCAAGTATGTCGGTTCTGTATGGTGATACAACTCTTAATCATTCATTGTTTTGACGTGGGGTGTCGGATTTAGAACTGATGTATTTGATTCTTTTACATCAATCGATAAATGTTTCTTAGCTAGTTGTCAGTAACTTCGAGTGTTCTCAAGAGAGTTCCTCCTTGTCTTGTTGTTTTCGTACAGTATTTTGTCTTAGGTTCTCTCTTGTTGAATTGAACTTTTGTCGATTGAGTTTTACAGTGTGTTTTATATGTAGCTTTGTGCAAGCTTATCAATAGGGGGAAGGTTGGATCCAAAAAACTAGTTTAACCCCGCCACATTTTATATGTGCCTGTCCTAAGCCAGGAAACTTTGCCAAAGCCTTTGTTTGTCCTTGTCATTCTATGTTAACTGTTTTATGTCAAGAATTGAGTCTTTCGTTGATGATTTAGGGATTGGTTTTGATACTTTTGTATTGTATTATAAGTCTTGGGCCAATGCAAGACGGTAAGCAGTGACCTATGGTCATGTTGAAGACTGCTTGCTGTTTTCCGTTGTGATTTTTTGAATTGCTGTTTGTTTATGTTTGTTGTGTCGCGTACACTTATTCCACATCTCAATATCGTATATTCTATGGAAGTCTTGTCAACACACTCATTTTAATCCCTTTTTGACCATTTTTCTAAAACGATAGGGTCACCAACATCCAAATGCTATGGGAAGCTTCCTTTAGTAGATTAAACATTAAAAATAAAAAATTCATAACAGTCCGTCAACATTCACTAGATGATCATAAGTAAAAGCACATAAACCAAATGTGCACAGACGACGACATCGCCGTAACATTATTAGATCGAAACATTTTTACGGTCGTATAAAAACTAAACTTAATATTTTAGATCTTTTACTTTTGATTTTGCATTGTGTTATATACATGCACATGTAATTTTGTGCTTGGATTTTGGTTTAAACTTTGAAAAGATCATCTCTACCAAAATGTATTGATATATGTCAGCGGACAAACAGTGGTTTCATGCATGATTCATTTAACTAAAAAATTTCAAAACAAATAAATCCTTTAGCACTTAAAATTGTTTGCATAAATTCAAAAGTACGTGCCTACATGACGACTATTGTCCTGATGCTGGCCTAAATAACGCAGACAGGACATAAAGCAAATACCTATCAATCGATCAATGATTAAAATTCAAAAAAATATCAAAGAAATCACAAGTTATGCTACAAAGATTTGCAACAAAAATTCGTTATTTACACTTTATTTTTAAGATTGTGATTAAATTTCTGCATAAAAAGCAATACGGAAAACAAATGGAATTCATATTGTCGGACTATCGGTGTGTCGGACTAATGGAGTGTCGGAATATTGGGTTGTCGGACTATCGGGGTGTCGGACTAACGGGGTGTCGGACTATCGGGGCGATCCCTATGACGTGTATGACAAGATAATATATTTATATTTTAAAATTATTTGTTGTTGTGGATATGTAATATTAAGATTTTAGAATGTTTGAGATCAACCAAAGAATAATTACACCGATTGTTTTCATCTTCTAGTGTATTTAGATACCAGTGTTTATAATAGTTTATAAGAGAGATTTGTTTTCTTGTTGATATAGTTATATTCGTAAAGGAGAGTTCAAGTGGCAAACTTGTGTGCTGTGTTTTTCTATATAGATATGATCTATGTATTTTGAAACGATTATATAAAAGCATTCTGAAAGGCATTACATAAAATGCATACCTATATTAAATGAATCTCCAACAATGGCATAAAAGATTTGCCCGATATTTCCTAAGTAGCGACTTTGTGCTAAAGGGCGTTTAAAGTTTGGGTCATGAGCCTTAAACAGTAATCGGTAATATCTTGGTGCCATTTTGTCGGCAGCGGTTCCAGATTGTTGACTGAAAGAAGATGAAAACACAAAAATGATAATAGCATAAATTTGAATGCATTGATTATCAACTGTAGATTAATAAAATTTCTTGTGCAGAAAAAATACATGTAAATTAAATGTCCTTTCAATTAAAAAGGATCACTCCACAGGAAAATGCAACATAACTGATACATTTCTGTTAGGATAATATGCGTTTACTAATAAAAGTATGAAAATAATGAAATGATGCTTGTATTAAAAGAACATTGCATATCATAATGTACCTTGTCAATTACTAGTATTATTTTTTTTTGTACCTAAAGCCAAGGCTTTTTGATGTCTTGACTTCTACCTTGGTGCATGCAAAATAAATTTTTTTGTCTTACGATTTCCAGAGATCTGTATTTCTGTGATAAAGCCATGGTCCCTTAATTATTTTGATGTACGTAGTTTCTCCAGTGTCTCTGTACGTTTCATTTGTAGAATGTCCGTCACAGTTTGTAGTGTGTACCCTTATCATAGCCGATTCATCTGGAAAGCTTTTGATGTAGTATGCACCTACAAAGATTGTCATGGCATGAATTTTTTCTTCTTTAAAAAAAGTGTTTAAACAAAGACAGGCTGTTACTAAGGGATATAACGTTAGACGATAAGCCTACGGTTTGACATGACAAATATTTAGATTTTTCTGGGAAGAATTCTACAAAAAGACTAATTGTTATGGCATTTTATTATATAGATATAGGTGAAATATCGTGATTTCCGAGTTAGATTTTCACGGAGTTAATTACAGGATTTATCTAACTCGCGTGCGAATTTATCTAACCCTAGCTCGTGAAGTTTCCCGCGAAAAAAAAACGTAACATAGATTAGTGCGCAATACACAATTCATCAATCAATAACTTCTTTCGTAGCATTATTTTGATGATCTATTAGTCTTAAATTATCTATATAATAGATAGTATAACTAATTTGAGGTGACGATATCAATTTTAATGTCACTCGTGTCAAATAACGCTAGGGGATTCAACTCGTGCGCGGAACTTGTTGAATCCTGGCGTTATTCGAGACTCGTGACATTTAATTGATATTTGCCCCCCCCCCCCTCATTAGTTATACTATAAGTATTTTATACAAAAACAAGAAAAAAGTACACGAACCAATGTGCTTAAGATACCCTGGAAACAGATTTATTTGTTTTGATCTTAAGCGTATTTCTAAAATCCTACCTTCCCTAGAAGTTTGTAAAGTGACGCTTACAGGGCAAAATGGCGTCAGACCAATGGTCGATGACGTCACGTTTTCAATAGAGAAAGGCTCAAGATGGCTGATTAACGTGTGTACTTCCTTTGTAAACGACACCAGATGGAGCCTGTATCTTCTCCCAGAACACGTGTGTAACTTGGGAACGTTATTCCCACTGAACCCGTTTATACCTGAAACAGATCAAGAATATTTTGGTCCTTGCTTCCTAATATGCTGAATTGTACTTGATGGGTTATTTTGTTATTTTCTAGAATTTTATTTTCTTATACATAAGTCATTTTAATATTCCAACTAAAGAAGCTTTTTTTCAAGTTTTTTTTCGTTGTTATTATTAAAATACAACTTGGGTTATTCTCTGTTCTGTAAATGGCAATACAATCGTTTGATTATCATAATAAAAAATGTTTATGGAATGTAAAACAATCTTTAAAAAGTATCTACAATGGGTCTCAAACAATCACTCAATAAAAATCTTTCTTTTAGAAAAATTTTACATATTGTGAGCATTTATTTTTATTTGGTATCACACATATTGAGGAAGATTTGAAAAGGGCACACCCATTAAACATGCTAATTGTCGTTTGAATGAACATACCAATGGCATATTTAGTATCTTCGTTCAGATAAATAAAGAAGTCTTCTAGGCTTTGCTGAAAGAAAAAAAATTAATTCATAAGTCAATGTTTCACCAAGTGAAAAAAAAATGAACGCATGTGTAAATGCATATATGTACAAAATGAATAATATACTTGCAGTACTACATCATAACTGTATACATGTATATAGTTAACAACAAGGATCCAAGAAAAATAGCCAAACACAGACAGTCAATTATGATTATTAAGGTAAATGAACAATGCAATACCGGTAGGCCTTGCATTTCGAATAACAAGAGGCTCCCAGGAGCCTGAATCGCTAACCTGGTCTTAATGACAACCCTTTGAAGACTTTTGTATAGCTAAATGAGCTGAATGTTTAAGCAATAAAAAGCTTTTTTCTATCTGCAATAGTTTTCATTCCAAAGCAAAAAACACTATTTTTCACCTTTAAAGGGCCATAACCCCTTAAAGGGGTCATCTGACAACTTCGACCCTAACAAGACTTTTGTAGAGCTAATTAAGCTGAACATTTAAGCTAGCAACATCTTTTCTCTATCTGCAAAAGTTTTCTTTCTTTAGGCCAAGAACACTATTTTTTGCCTTTAAGGGGCCCTAACCACTATAAGGGGTCATCTGGCAACTTTGACCCTATGGAAACTTTTGTAGAGCTAAATGAGCTGAACATTTAAGCAAGCAACAACTTTTCTCTATCTGCAATAGTTTTCATTCCATAGGCCAAAAACACTATTTTTTGCCGTTAAGGGGCTGTAACCCCTATAGGGGGTCATCTGACAACTTCGACCATATGGAGACTTGTGTAGAGCTAAATGAGCTGAACATTTAAGCAAGCAACAGCTTTTCTCTATCTGCAATAGTTTTCATTCTACAGGCCAAAAACTCTATTTTTTGCCTTTAAGGGGCCATAACCCCTATAAGGGGTCATCTGACAACTTTGACCCTATGGAGACTTTTGTAGAGCTAACTGAGCTGAACATTTAAGCAAGCAACAGCTTCTCTCTATCTGCAATAGTTTTCATTCCATAGGCCAAAAACATGAAAAAATGCTATTTTCCACCTTAAAGGGGCCGTAACTCACATAAGGGGTCATCTGACAACTTCGACTCAATGGAGACCTTTGTAGAGCTTTTGATGCTGAAGCAGTAGCGTGCATCAGATTTCATCTATCTCTTATACTTTTTGATTTACAAGCCAAAAACAGTAGTCTGACCCCCCTGGTCTATTTTTAGCAACGGCGGCCATGTTTTTCGACGAATCAAAAATCCCCACATCAGTACTGTGGGGGATACCCTTAAGTACCACCAGACCAAATTTGGTTTGAATCTGTGCAGCCGTTTTAGAGGAGAAGAAGTTTGAAGAAAAGTTAACGACGACGACGACGATGGACGACGACGACGACGGACGCCAAGTGATGGCAATAGCTCACCTGGCCTTTGGCCAGGTGAGCTAAAAAGGAGATTTGAGCCAGATCTTTTGACATTTAATATTTTTTTACATTTAAGGGCATGTAACTTTATCTTCGGTTTAAGTTCAGGAAAGACTTAGATGCACGATATCTCTTTTAGGAACTCAAAACTACCTGCTTTAAGCTGTTAAGAGTATTCTCTCGGCACACCACAATCGGCCCAACTAAATCTAGACGTTCGTGAATATTTGCTGTGGAATAGAACTTTTGAATACAAGGCTCATCTTTGTTCCCAGGGCCAAGGTGACTGGGTACAAACCAGTAGTATGTTCTTTTCTCTCCAGGTGCCGTGACAACCCTCCCTACGAATTGATCAACAATATGCAAGCAAATAAAATGTTCATTGGAAAAATAAGCAAATTTTGTACATTACAATAAATTACAATAACGAGTTGTACGCGGGGTTTTACGTTTTAGGACACTGGTTGCTAAACATACTTTAATGCAAATAGATCCAATAAAATGTATGCTCTCTTAGAATTACAAAAATTAAATCTACTTTCACTTGAGCATTGGCACTTGAACAAACTAAACCTTAAAATTCTCAATTTGGTTTATATATATGGTTTAGATTTAGCACTCGAGTGCTCTAACTTACTATTGGGGCTTCTTCCATCGTTGTAGACGAGCCCTTCATACTCTTTGCTTGTTCTCAGTCCACTAGGTGTTATCACAAGGCTAGTATTTAATTTGTTGTAAAAGACAATCTTGAGAACATCCCCAACTTCAGCACGAATCAGAGGTCCAACGGCCCCAAGGTATGACGTAGATTTATCTCTAGTATGTTTTTCTTTAAATGTTCTGTCTCTATATTCCACAAATATTTGTCTACAAGTACAACAATTTAATTTACTAAATTTTGTTCATCTAGGAGTTTTTTAGTCATCGAAAAACATAAAAAGAATAAAGTGCTTCTGAAGGGTATTCCGTATTCCGTTGTTGTTTGCTTCAACACACACTTGTCAAGTTGTCAACGACTTTTACTTACAAATTTACAACCCTTATTTGATGGCAAAGACTCGCCATTCAATCTTTAAAAAAAAAAACTCGTGGTAATATCAAATGACTCGAAATTACTCGTATATTCAACTCGGGAAAAACTCTCAGATAATTTCTTTCACGATTTGTTTGCGAGTGGGTTTCCTTTCCAATATGCATTCAAGTCGAAAAAGGTATCGTAAGTACACGGTAACTTGCTTGTGGTCACAACGCAACAACTACTCTCGCGGCATATTGATGCAAGTTTGTAATATTTAGAAAGAGTCCAGAAATGGTTTGCAGAATGAATTGACGTTACTTGTAAAACTTCACAGTTATTGTTCACATTCATAACAACTTGACCGAAAATCTTCTTTGTGTGAAGGGGGTACTATAAGATAAATACAAAACTATGACAACCAACATCTGTCAGTTGAAAGCAGTAATTTGGCTATGGAATTATCAAGCAATAATTCACAATTTGATCCACATAACTTTAAGCTTTCTATGCTAACCTCTTGGTTCCTAACCAGTCTGCCTCTTCTGCAGCTATGAAGTAACTTCTCATCTTACCGGCGGCATCAACAGTTGGTCTCGTTGAACCACAGTCTCTAACGGTTACTAAGGCTTGCATTCCAGCTACATCAAAGCACAAAAACCATACAATTAATGAACCGTCCATCAATCTAGGTTTTACGGCAAATTGACTTTGTGTAATGGACTCTTGCACATTTATTTGAATACCAAATGTATACCAAAGAGTCTCGTAGACCCCAAATATGACCTGGTTAATTGTCTAGTTATAAAAATTCAGAATTAAACAAAATCGAGTGATTAAACTGTTAAAAATGTTGAGAAAAATATTCAAAAATCCTGTATTTTAACTTCAATGACCAAATCTTCAAACAATAGTAGTTGAAACGCTGTGGTAAAAAGAAGCATCAATGGGGCTTTGAAATGTCAGAAGATAAAGGAAAGACAAAACCACTTGACACTGCAGTAATACCAAAAACAACAACACAAGAACACATACTAGTATAACAAAACACGCAATACGATTCAAAGTTAAAATGATCCGAGAAAGAACTCAGGTGTTCCAGAAAGGTAGACGATAAAGAGATATGGAATAAGTGTACGCGACACAACCAACATTAAAGAAACGGCAATTTAAAAAATCACAATGGAAAACAGCCAGCAGTCTTCAACATGACCAGAGGTAACTGCTCGCCGTCTTGCATTGGCCCAAGACTAAAAATACAAAACATAAGATTCAAACAAATCCCTAGAATATCAAAGAAAGACCCATTTCTGGACATAAAACAAAAAAACAGATAGTAGACAGGGACAAACAAAAGCTTTGACAAGGATTCCTGGCTTAGGACAGGCACATATAAAATGTGGCGGGGTTAAACTAGATTTTTGGGCCCTACCTTCCCCCTATTGTTTATCTTGTACAAAGCACAAAAAATAACACACTTTAAAAATCAAATCGATAAAAGTTCAATTCACCAAGACAGAACCTGAGACAAGAGTACTATACGATAACAACGAAACGTAAAGGAACTCCCTTGAGAACACTGGCAGTTATCGATTGATGTAACAAAATCAAACATATCGATTCTAAATCCAACATAACACTTCAAACAACAAATGATTTAGTATTATATCATCATACAAAACCGACATTTTTGATCGCTGTAATGCTTCGAAACAATACAATAGTCAAAAAGTAAAAGATTAATGTTTTAGAGTTACTATCAAATTATCAATATTTCTACCAAAAAACACCAAATTTAAAATTTTTACTATTACTTCAAACTTGTATCCTTTCTTTAATAAGTTTTTAAGCCAAATTACTATGTCAAGAGGATTGTTTTTGAATTTACGTGCCTTATAAACAACATTTCCATAGAATTCGGGATGTGATATTCCTTTTACTGTCAAAAAAACGACGTGTACAGTTAAATTTTTCAATAAGATAGCCATATTTATGAACGAATTTAGTAAAAGATTCTATGGTTAAAATCTTTAACACAATTAAGATAATTTTCAAAACAAAAATTACTTTTAAACTTCAAATACGTAGAAAGCTTTCCATAGAAAAGCATTGAGCAGATTTAGAATTTCTGCACATAGATTACAAATTGAATCTGGCCGGTTTACTGATACATGTACTACTAGATCCCAAAGAATTTGTAATAAATGTTCATCCGGAGATATTGAAGATGAAATTCATTTCTTATGCTCGTGTCAATTTTTGAAAGTCAAAAGAGCTGATTTATGTAATTTGGTCTCAAACAAATATCATAATTTTTCAAATCTAAACACTCTTAATAAATTCATTTTTTTACTTAGTTTGGAAGACACTCAGGTTTTAACTGTTGTAGCTAGAATTATCATTGACAGTAACATTTAATAAAAGGTGTGATTTTTGAAAATGGATGTTATAAATTGGATATTATTCTATGTTTTATGTGTAAGTTGATTGTATTTGTTAAACTATCAATTATGTTCTTTCTCTCATTGTTGTAATCTCTTATTGCTCCTCGTGGGCTCCTGATCTGGAATAAAATGATGTTTATGTTTATGTTTATAACAAAACTGCATCTGTACTCATGAAGATGCAAAGAGGTACCAATGGGGTACTTGAATGTCAGAAGTCCGAAAAGGCAGAGACAAAAAAACAGTAACACGAACAAAAGAACAGCAGGAAAAGCAAACAACAAAAAGACACAAAAAACAACCGAATAGCCATCAACAAAGCAAACTCAAGATGCTGCGAAATTCATCGCGTTCTCCATAAAAGTAAACAGTTCATGAGTGGTTTCTGAAGAAAAAACAACAACCGAGGATCTTTAGTTAAATAGCAATTACAAAGAACATAGAAAAATTCAAAACTAGTAACATATAATATTTCAAAGAATATCTAAAGGTAGACGTTTGTCAGAATTAAGCATTTAAGCAAAATTTATACCTGAAATGTGTTTCTTAGATGTCGATGTCAATAGCCATGTTCCAGGTTCTGCTCCAATGATTTCGACAGTAACCGACACGCCTGAGTAAAGAGGTAGAACATCTCGACTAAAAACAAGAACACAAGAACGTTAAAAAGCTTTTGTTATATAGAAATATCCGAATGTTTTAACTAATAAGTCTTAGAGCATAAAAAACTTGAATAAAAAGTGCCAAATTTTCAATTACCAATATAAGATGTGAAAAAAGCATAATGTAATACCACGTTTATCAAACAAGTTCTTCGTCTACCCCGTTTTGGATTCTATTATCTACAGATACTCAGTAATTCATCCGTAAAATTAGAACAAATTTGCTACCGTTTCTCCCTGACAGTAAAGCTGTGTCCACTAAGACGGATACCATGAACATCGCTCGACTCGCTCAATGAGCCCACATGGACACGGGTTGAAGCTCCTAGACAAATGGTCAAGTTCAGTAGATTTCCATACACGTAGCCATTAATAGAATGCATCTTATTCCCCTCATTTACAGAGGCGTTGGAGGCAGAAACGGGATTTTCATTTTCATCGTTGATCCCGAAAAACAGAAACAAATCTTCGGTTGCTATTGGGTTGATGTCTTTCTTTTCTAGAAAAGAGAAAATGATGCTAACTTACCTAATAAATTCTGTTGCATTTTCATGGCATTGTTTCAACACATTGAGCTACATAGTATTTTAGGAGCTATTTTAGGAGAAGACCACGTTAGTTGGTATAACTTGTGTCTCATCCTTTTTGTTAATTATATGTATTCATGTATTAGCAAATAAAATATGTTTAAACTAAACTAGTTAGTATGCATTAATTTCTGCATAATTTTATGCAATTTTGACATTTAACCTTAAACATGATTTAAAATTTCAATTATTAAGCTCTTTCAATTTTTATTCGTATGATTTTCATGGCATGAACATTTTCGGCCATTTCGACCAAAATGACGTAAAATATTCTTCGCACGAAACTCGTATGTATTGTTGCATATATATATATATATGTCGATCGTTTTAACTAATAAGTAAGTTCAAACGCAAACAAGGTTTAAATATGAAAACGCCGTCTTGTAAAGCTGTGTACTAATAATAAGCCTTCATTCATTTACTTGCTAAGAAAAATTAAACGTTATAGGAAGAATCAGAAGGGTTAGCTTTTAAATTGGTCAGTGCATGATATAACTGAACAGACATGTAATAGCACGGACACACAGCGGTCACCCATAACACTATTTACTCCTGCTTTTCAAGTAGAATACAAAGAATTACAATATCTTACTTGCACACACTCGAATAAAACCCACGAGTCCGGCATTGACATCCCTGATGTAGTCCACGTCAGAGTGATATAGATGAGAGACACACCCTGTACCCATTGGAGGACCGCTCTCCTCTGTTATATTCCAGGTGTAGCGATGTGTATCACCAGGACTCACACCTGAATATGCATCATAAGCACTACCTGGTAAAATAAAAAGTTACAGATCAAAACTCCAACAAAGATCCAGGCAATTAATTTAGCTACGCCTGACGCGTGTTTCGTCAATTCAAGACTCATCAGAGGCACTCTAACCAATAGATTAAGAATGTCTAGCAAATAAAACAAAAATGATATTGCTACAGGTATAATTGTTAGCAAAATGCATGTCAGTCAATGCTTCCTAAAAATACCAATAGACGAACATTAGGTGTGGAATTTATAAGCGGCAATTAAGAAAAATCCACAATGAAAGACGGTCAACAGTCTTCAACGTGGCCAGCGGTCGCTGCTCGCTGTCTTGCATCGGCGAAAGATTAAAAATATAAAACAATTTATACCAATCCCCATATTTTCAACGAATGACCCATTTCTGGACAAAGAACAAAGAACAAATAGTTGACAGGTACAAACAAAAGCTATGACAAGGATTCCTGGATTAGGCCAGGCACACATAAAATATGGCGGGGTCAAACTAGTTTTTTGGACCAACCTTCCCACCATTTTTAGTCTTGAACAGAGCAAAAAAATAACACATGATAAAAATCAAATCGATTAAAATTATTTTATTATTAAAGTTCAATTCAACGCGAGAGAGCCTGAATCAAAGACTTCAAGTATAAAACAAGACGTAGAGGCACTATCTGAGAACACTTTGAAGTTTCTGACAACTAGCTAAGAAACATTTATCAACTGGTGTAATAAACGCGTCGATTCTAGACCTGGCACAAGACTTCAAAGGATTTAGTTTTCTATCATCACACAAAAGCGACATATTTGAAAGGTCTTCGTGAAAAAGCTTGAATCGGCATCTTTTTTTTTGCAATAACAAAATAATAAAGAAGATAATGAGATGTGTAATAATAAAGTTTACACTACACAACCTACAATATAAACGACAATTAAAATAAAATAAACAATGGAAAACAACCAGCAGCCTTCAATGTGACCAGTGGTCGCTTCTCGCTGTTTTTCAATTGGCGCTGGATTGAAAATAAACTACAAAATTAACATAAATTCGACGAAATACAAACATAAGCTTTGACAACGATTCCTGGCCTAGGACAGGCACATTTAAAATGTGTCGGGGTTAAACAAGTTCTTCGGCGCCAACCACTCCCTATTGATAATCAATAACAAAGCACAAACTTACATATGATTATTTCATAATAACAAGAAAATGAAATTAAGAAAACAACTAGAAAAAAAACCCTCACGGGAACGTAATGTACAGAAGTCTAATACTTCATTTCTGATTTAAAGATTATAGTGCTATACAATTCCGCTTTTCTTTTTGGTAACAATAACAATTATTTTGACGATGAAATATCAAAGTACCTTCGTTTGCTTTATCATATATTACACCATGAGGGTGAATCGTCAGGTCTACGGAGGCATTGTTTTTGAAAATAACTACCAGCTCGTCTCCGACTTCGACATCTAAGACTGGTCCTAGGTAACCATGATGACTTGGTGAGTTTATTTGCGTGGTAAACTGGTTGTCTGAGTATTGTTTATACAGGATCTTCTTGTAGATGTAACCATCATGTTGGTCCCCTTGGTCGTGTGTCAAGTTACTGTATAGCAAATATGTGTTAATATGTTATACTGTAAAATATGTAGATACAGCTTGTGTATTGTTGCATTAAATTCACTGTAATTGGCTATTCTATTATCGAAACAATACACCTTTTTAACAAATGATATTTTATTACAATGTAATTGCTATTTTATGTGCATGTATTACTTACAGTTTATTTAATTATTTTTGTGGTTTAAGCCATTGGTGTAATTTCGTATTCAAATACCCTCCCGGAGTGCACGAATTCTTGCTCGTATACACGGCAAGAGTTTGTGCTGCTGATTTCGGATGACTATGCTGACTGTTTATTTGGACTGTTCTCTTTTGGACTGGCTTTGCCTTTTCAGACATGCGCTATTGATAGATCGTTGCTTCCTTCAAATATTTTAAACTTTCGACGTGCATAGTAAAGTAAAGAAAGTAACAATATCCCCCTATATAAAAAAATTAGAATCTTTGATATATATTTTTGTTGCTATTAATCATTTTTACTTTATAAAATTAAGTTTGTCAACAGCAGCAAATTTTGCTTATTAAAATGGAGAAAATTATAAACCTACTTTTGGTCAACTGTAATCAAATTTCTACCGCTAGGGGCGTAGTGCAATAAGTCCTCGTCTGCTACTACATAATAAACTCGCTGATCAGACCACGTTCTGGAAATGAAACTGGACAGAAAAATGAAAAGTAGCACAGCCATGATGCTATTATTTCTTTTCTTATTTACCCTGTAAGAAGTAAACACTTGGCTATTTCCTGGTGGATATCTGATAATAGTCTCCACTTAAAATGCATCCGCTTACAAATTGCATAACATTATATGCAGAATGCAGCTGCATTTACTTGCTGAGTACACTCCTTACATGTAAATGTAGTGAGCCGTTTGCTTATGTATAAATACATGTGTAATTATTTTATATGGATAGGAGCGAAATTTCCCTCCTGGATTTCAGTGAATATTTGGTCAGACCGCCGAATGATGATTTTTTTCATGCCAACAAATAAATGTCAATGTTCGTTTTAAACAAATTATTTCAATGTTTAAACATCAATTGATGCAAGGTGGATTTTTTTTGTTAGCTTCTGTACCTCAATTTTAATCTCACGACGTCATAAGCAATAAAGAAACTTTGAGGTTTGTGTTTTGTACTTGTCTGAATTCGAGATTAAGGTGGTTCGAGGCTTTTCTACTGAGCATCTTTTTGCACATATTGGTAATTTGTATAAAATTGATAAATTAAGTGCATATGGCAGACAAAAACTATAGATTATAATATATCTAATCAAATTAGAAGCAATCGTAATACATTAAAAGGTCTTATTAATCATTTTTAGAATTTCCCGTACTAAATCAAAGGGAGATAATTTACATAGAATGAATACGAAAATTTTCGATTTTCATGAATATCTTTAAAAAATGAACTGTGACCCTATGTTTATTTTATACAGTTTCGAAGAGCTTAGGAAAGGGACTTTCATTCAGATTTTGAGCTGATTCTATAGTAAGAATTCTTCTATAGATGCCTCTATAGCTTTTCTCCCTTATATATTCTATATAAAAATATTGAAAATTTACTATTTTTAGAAAGCTGCTAGAGCTCTTAAATTAATGGTGACCCCCTCTTTTTATTTGATATTTTTTATTTAGGCATTAAAGTTAATCAGTGTACCAAAAATGAAAAAAATCTATAGTAGAATTCTAATAGCCCCGAGACACCTTAAATGGACATTTATGTTTGCCATTCATTCTTGGTTTTGGAGAAAACTGCAACGACTATAATTCGTTCAAAAAACTGGACGACCACAATTCCGAGGAAATTAAGATCATTACTTTACGAATCTTTAATAAAATGATATTCTTCACAGTAATAAGCATGTTGAATCGAATCGAATGTGTATTATAGGGTAAAGAGCCTCTGCAGCGACTGTTAAACCTACGCTAGGTACCATGGGTCGCCCAGCCCATGACACATCGCCGTCACTGTTAGCTGCTCCAGAGTATCCTTTGTAATCGCTGGAGCAGGGCCCGTCTTCCACCACGGGGAGGTACTGATCGGAATTCTGGAAGACTTGAAAAAAAACATGTGCTTTATTGAGTTTTTTTTTAGGTCCGGTTTCCTTTAATGTAGCTTTTCATAAGCCCATAAACAACGAGACCATTATATCATGGCATTTCAAAAGCTTTTTCTTACATTGTCACAAAAATGTGAAATGGACACATATTGTGAGAACAGTGATATTGACTTGACCTTCCTGTTATTGAACTATATAATGCGGCAGTTTCCAAATTATCATCTGCAAATTTCAAGGAGACAGACAAAAAGACGAACATTAATCACAATGATACCACAGCTAATCGGTCTCTACTAATTAGTTAGCTAGTAAGTGTACCCCAAATAGAGCAAATTCGCCCATAGTCAGGGAGATGAACATGATGAATTAAAGAAGTTGTCATTCGAGAAGCCAGGTTTGACTGCCACTGAAAAAAAAGTAGGCGTAAGAGGACGACCATTCGATTTGGATGGGGGGCTGGCAGTTTTGGTAGAGTCAGATTATTTATTTTCGAAATTTTGCGGGTCGGTAAATTTATTTTCCACCGCTACGCGGCGAGAATACTTCAATTTTTTCTCGGTCCAGAATATTTATTTACAAAAACTGCCAGACCCCTCTCTCAGAATCAAATGGTTGTCCCCTAAGTAAGGTCCGGCAATGTAGCTGAATACTGCAAAGGATCTTCTTATAGGTGTCGCCACCAGAATACTAGGTGCTCTTATTTGGATTTTTACCGACTTATTCGGGTCCATTCGACACGGAACCCACATGGTGTCGTCACAAAATTGGTAAAACTGCGGTTATTAAAATAATTCAAATTAGACTACCAGCATGAAATCATCAAGTTCAAAATCTAGAAGACCTCATTGCACTGTATATGAACTCAATACAATATTGCAATTAAATTAATTTGTTTATTGTTTGAGAAGGTTATGAGATCTCTTATGATACTTTGTCACTTGGGAATGTAGATAAAGGTATATATTGACAGTTCATATTTCAAAGACTGAGGTTATTGGTATTATTTGCAATGTTAATGTCCTACAAAGCTTTATTTATTGAAAATTGTATCATTGATAAACACAAAATAGCTGTAAGCTATTACAGAAATATGATAAAGTCAAATATGATAGATCATTTTTACCTCAAAATATTGCTGAGAATTGTCACATTCTTAAATTGTAATGGTGTGCTCAGTAATTTGAATTTTGTATGTAGTAACAAAGGCATAAATAGGGTAGGCGCTGGTTGGACATTTCTCTGTTTAATAGAGAACCCTAGACAGGAGTCGTATGAAACAAGAGGCCTCAGTAGTTACAGCTAGGTCATTTAATAGTGCCTCTTCCTCTTTGAAAGTTTCTAGGTACATTTTTTCCATCGAGTATGGAAAGATTTCTTTTAAAGTTTAACAACTATATTTGGAATAATCCCTTACAAGCCTTTAGTTTTACATGGAACACAAGCATTTTTCAATGACAAATCAAGAACCAAAATTCGAAATGAATATGACAAATTAAAATTACTACAAAATTCTGGCGCTCTATCGAAAATGTGAAAGTTCCAAACACGATAAGAATATCCAAATATTAGGAGCCTAGAACAATAAAATCCAAAAATGCCGAATGAGGTCCCAGTGTGTGAGCACTTTCCTTAGTACATGTAGGTAAATGTGTCGTCCTAGCATAATTCAAAAGTAAGAATGTTAGAATTTAGGCCAATTAAAGATGAGACTTGGCATAATATAAGATTTTTCACTTAAAACTGCTTCATTTACCTGAATAAATATATTACCGTAACATACGTACTACTATTCATAAAAACTGCAATTAAAATCTGTCATTATTGTCCAAAAAATGAGAAATGCTGACAACCAATTTAGAATTCACAATAAGTCTGTTTGTCCAATATAATTTTATACCTCCATTTTACCCGGCCCAAATATATAGGACCCAAATTATTCTTTTCAACTTCGCCTTATATAAATAAGCACTTGATCCATTTCTGCAATTAATCGCAATCGTTGAATAATCGATTAAAATTGAATTTAGTTATGTAAACAATCAAGACATTGGGTCGACCTTTCTTTAATAGCATACATACTACAATTTGTGTAATCACATATACTTGAGACATCTCTATTTAAAGTATATAAAACATGTCATTAAGATGAGTATAGAATTCACAAGGACGGAGAACTATAACAATCATATGTCATTGGGTTCTGGTGACATACTTTTGTTGTCGTATGAGACTGCAGTTCTATCTGAAATGTAAAGAAAAAAAGATGAATTTGAGTAACTTTGAATTCTTTGGCATTAATCAGATAATAGTAAGACGAGTAATAAACGAAATGAACACTATCCATAAAACACAAGCAACTCAAATATCTGCAATTGATGAAAAACGACCTGCAGACTTTAACATGTCCAGTATTCACAGCTTGCCGTCTTCCAAATGGTTTTAGATGAAATTTTAATGTAAGTCCATCAGAACCAAAAAACTTTTCAAAACTTCAACAAGTGTCCTTTTTGCATTTTAGGTGTCTTAAAGAAGCAGAGGTACCAATGTAGCATCTGTTTAATTGAAGTCATTTCAATTCTGAAAGTTGCGACTCCATGTACACGCATATCGGGATTAAGTTGAACATATAATAACCAAATTTTGACACGGCGTTTTGGTAACCAAAAGTCTGTGACACCAACTTTTAGAGGGATATTACCCCCTCATAAAAATAATAGCCTCATGACCCCGTGGCGTCAAATGATCACTCTATTTGAAAAGGACCATAATGATTTATATGTTATGTGTTTTTGTTATCGAGGAAGAAATATTAGTTACAATTGTAATTTTTCGTCATGCATTTATCATATATCTATAGCTATTGTATCTTGTTTGGAGTTTTTTTCGGCGAGTCTTTGCCTTGTTTTGACTATTTATGTTTTTTGATATTTGAAATTGATCATCTCAGATCGGTAGTTTTGCTATTACTTTTATCCATATATAGAAAGCATGATAAATTTTCGCTTGGGTTTCACTTTACCACATTCAATACGTTTTATATTGATAGAAATTAAAAAGTATTTTGGACATAGATTTTGTTTGTACAATCCAAATAAAAGCCTTAAAGTCAAACTCTTCATATTAAAAGGAAGCTCATCTGATATTTATCTGTTATGCATTAGTTAAAATCAAGATAAACAAAACGAATGGACCTAAGCCATTAGCCTTATTGACGCGGTTCCATAGTGCGAAATAGACTACATTATTAAGCAAATATGTATTAATTTTGTATTGTCTTCAAACGTTGAAGATAAATCCCACATTTTTCCGAATGCCAATAATTCCAAGGTATCTGCAATCCAAACTGCAATTTATGGAATATATTTTTTTCACATTGATCTTATTTGCGTTCTTGTTTTTGATAGCTAATGATAAATCGGACACATGTACCAAAACATAAAATTTTCTTTAAGATGATGAAGTCTTACACGCCAGTTTTATTATAAATAATCCTATATTTTTCTTTGATACTTTAAAGGCTGTATTTTCAAGTTTCCATATAAAGTTGAAAGTGTTTCTTACCATTTTTTCCTTTAATCTCTTTAATTGGGATATCATGATTCACTTCATAGACAGGTGGCCAATGAAATCCGACCAAAAACTGGTACAAAAATGCTCCAAGTATCGCCCCGATATGTGGGCCAACAACTGGTATCCAAAAATAATTATAATTCCGAAAACTGAAAACAGAGTATATACGGAAGTTTAACGTATATTTCTTTAGATGAATGTGTAGAGATCTCTTGGGTTTTTTAAGAAAGCTTGATTGTGCTATGATGATCCTCTATTGTACATGTATTGATCCTCTATTGTACATGTATTGATCCTCTATTGTACATGTATTGATCCTCTATTGTACATGTATTGATTCTCTATTGTACATGTATTGATCAGTCGATTTATCATATCGAGACAAACCTAATCTTTTAGTTGTATTTTTCGAATTGTGTTTTATAAACGGAATTGAAACTATTAACATGTACAAAATGTACCTTAAAATTGAAAAACAAACTATTTCATAGGATTAGTTTATCAGCTTCAAGAAACTATTTTGGTACCTGAACACTTCTACGCCCCATCCAGCCAGAGCGGTGAAAACTCGAGGTCCTAGATCACGTGCTGGATTGATAGCATACCCACAATTCCAGTGGTACGTCATACCAATTGCTGCTACGATCAACCCAATGACAAACGGAAGTAGTCCCTTTGGCGCCTCCATATTCCTGTCGTCTGTGATAGCCAACACGCATACAAGTAGCATACCGGTACCTACAAGCTAAAATAGCAAATTGAATATTTGAAAAAGCAAAACAATTCTAAGCCTTATTATTAACAAGAGTTAACACTAAAGTATGTCTCGCCGGTCGGCACCATCAGAAACAACAATTCTTTCTTACTTTCACTATATTTTGAATTTATAAGGATTTTCAGATTCTGAGATCAATATGCGAACCAAGTTATATCAACCTAAGAATAATAGTACTTGAGATATGGAGGTGATTGTGTAAAGCAAAACAGTGTCCTATGAAATTTTGTCCACCCTGCCATACTTAACACTGAAAAATCTAAAGGACAAAATTTCATATCTCTTAAGCGTTTTATTCCGTCCTTGGACTTCGTCTTAGGAATAAATGCCACTCAAGACAATATTTCACAGCGGACACTATTTTATGTTACACTTGCAAGCTCATTGCCATTATATATGTTACAGTCATTTTCTTAATTTAGGCATTTTGTTAAATGACTGAAAATTTTAGGCATTTTATAAAATGCCGACCAATTTTAGGCATTCTATAAAATGACTAAAATCTTCAGTCATTTAACAAAATGCCTGGAAAAATATTGAAAATTTTAATAAAATGCCTGAAATAAGAAAACAACTTCTTAGTACAAAGAAAACAATTTTAAATGGGAATTAAGGCGGAATGTTAAATAAAAAGACATTATGCAAATAATAAAAATTCTGGATATTAAGTTTATTGCTAATATTAAGTTTAAAAATAGCCATAGTATTAACCCCCTTCCGTATATACCAAATGGTTGCTTCTAGATAAACAAGAATCCCCATGGACCCTGACTCGCTCATCTGGTCCTTAAGTGATAATTGGTCTTTTATATTAGATATTACCCCTATAAAGGGTCAATTGACAACTTTTACCCAATTGGAGACTTTTGTAGAGCATAATGAGATGATGGCTTAAGCAAACAATAGCTTTTCTCTATCCACCTTTCATTCCATAGGGCAAAACAAGAATAAAGCTACTTTTTACTTTTAGGATCATAAGTCCTGAAAACTTCCATACAAATGCAAATTTTTGTAGAACTTCATAAGGTAAAGAAAGGTTTAAGCAAGCAAAAAGCTTTTCTCTATCTGCAATACTTATCATTCTCTTGGACAAAACCATGAAAAACACTTTTTTTATACTTTTAAAGGACAATAATCCTTATAAGGGTTCATCTGACCAAGTATAGACTTTTGCAGAGCTCAAAAAGCTGAAGGCAAAGCAAGCAACTGCATTAGTTTTTATCTATAGGCTAAACATATATAATTTTTTAATGGTCATAACCCCTATAAGGAGTCATCTGATAGGTTCGACCTAATGAAGACTTGTAGAGCTTTTGATGCTGAAGAAGGAAGGTTGCATCAGATTTTCTCTATCTCTTAATTGTTGATTTACAAGCTAAAAACAGTAATCTGACCCCCGTCCATTTTTAGCAAGGTTGTCATGTTTTTTGACAGATCAAAAATTGAAAAATTGTTTTGTGCAGGACGCCATAAGAATCAACCATACCAAGTTTTACTAAATTCCGTTCAGTCGTTTCAGAGGCGAGTAAGTGAGTTGGTGTTTTACGCCCTTGCAACACTAAATAGGTCATTTGAAGGTGATTAACATGAAAGGATGATCAAATGAACATGAAGAATGATGATGATGATATGGAATATGCAATTTTGAAGAACCACAGGAAACAGGGGAGGGGTGGGTAGGAGCGGAATTTTTAGCCTATATGGTGCACTAATTGGCTGTCCACCTCTCCGCACACGTCAGCTGTCAGGGCTTCCATATTACAGACCTGACAACCCCCACGGACGACAAACTAGGCTCTGCTGCGGGCCGTTTCGCCTCCTTGCCCTGCACGGGAATAAAATATATGGTGTCAAGTGTGGCGATTTTTGAAAAATTGTTAACATATGACTGATGACGACAATAGACACCATGTGATGGCAATAGCTCACATGAACCTGCGGTCTAGGTGAGCTAATAAAAAAGACTTTTGCAGATATAGTCATAGTTCAGTGCATTATCTTCAGTTGCTTTCTTTACTTTTTAAAGGATCTTATAATATCCCTCTTCATTATCTTTTTCGCCGTTGCTAGTATCTAGAATCTCTAAAAGTTTGTTTGTAAACTTATGTTCTGAGCTCAACGAAAATTGTGTATCTGCCATGGTCAGGCAATAATTTTACAAATGACCATAAATTTAACTTTAGTTATGAATATGTTTTCAATGATTAAAACAAGTTTCAAAGTAATTTAAGTGCATAGGACTACCAATACCCATAGGACAATTTATTTTTTAATCAGTTCAGGCATTTTCTTTAAATTTGTTAAAAAATTCCAGGCATTTTGTAAAGTGCCTGAATATTTTCAGGCATTTCATATAATGCCGATAGGACTTAGTCATTTTATAAAATGCCTAAAATATCAGGCATTTTACAAAATGCCTGATTTAAGAAAATGACTGTAACATATATATTGAAAATTGTCAAAGTCGCTCAACCGGAAAATCAAGGTCAAGGTCAAAAGATGAGGGTGCATCTGTGCTAAGCTACTACTGGGGCATATGCATACCAAGTGTCATCAACCTAGGACCTATAGCTCTTGAGATATGGAGGTGCTCATAAAACCTTACCAAAAAGTTAACGCCGCCGCCGTCGCCGGTAAAGTAACATCTCAGTCTGATTGAAATACAGCCCCCTACTCCCGACAGTCACAATGTAATAAGTCAGGGGCTGTATTTCAATCAGACAGAGTAACATCTTTGTCCCGCTCTGCTTAGCAGGCGAGACAAAAACGAAAAAAAAATCCGTAAACACCGAATCGGACACAGCAACACTATGAAGAAACAGCTAAAGCACAATCAGCAACACAAACTTGTGTCAAAAAGAAAGTCAACTCAGTTGAGTCGAGGTGGTACGCAGATCTTGCTCATCAAAATATTCTAGTTAATTTGCCAATTATAAAATGATGCATAAGCTATTCATTTTTGTTGTTGTTGAGATGTTATGTTTTTCTTTTAAAGAAACGCTTTCCAATATTTTATCTCAGATACACGCATTTATCATGGTCATGACAATATTCGTTTTCATAATAAGATGTTTTGAGATGACGTTTTTTGCACCAATTTTTGAAATTACGCGTGCAAGTGTACTGCTAAATTTCAAACGTTGGATTCTTATATTTTTCCAAGTCAATATTCAGACAATAAGTAAAAGTTCAATCTTTTTATTATTTTTCATACAACACAATTACTTCTTGGGCAAAAAAAGAAGAAGAAAAAAATGAAAAACAAATATTGAAATAAAATGATTTTGATCTATACTTAAACCTTGATTCTACCTGGTCACCAAAACATGTAGCTGCGGATGCAAAGTCTTGAGGATATGTTGCCCATATACCTGCTGTACCGTTAGGTCCAGTAACAGACCGAACCCCTCCATCAAAAGCATATAAAGCTTCTACAATCATAATAAAGAAGGGGCAAATACATACATACTTAAAACCAAATATTGACATTTTGGTTATCTTTGCTGAGCCTAACGACAAAACTCGATCAATTTTCTGTATTAGTACGAAAAGATATTTCACTTCATTTTATAGATACTTGTTTAAGTAATAAATTGAGGCTCATAAGAGCCGTCCTCAACAGACACATTAAAATGTCCTTCATGCATGCAGTTGAAATACAAATTAGAAACTGACGATATCTTTTTATTCTAGGCAAACAGAAAATTATCTCTTTATGATGCCTATGCATGGTCATACATTTTACTGTGAGAGTTTATAAACAATTATTTCTCAAGTATGATTTCTAAGCCGTCTAAAAACCAGACGTAAATTTGTGAATAAGATTAAGCCAGTTGAACTGCTACCACTGTGACTGACTTGAAATTGAAATCCAAACGCTTTTAAAATATAGATTCTAAAAAAATATGATACATTTTTTGAAATATCTTAAATTTCCAGCCTTGATTATCGCTTGTTTCTATGCCTTTTGCAAGATGAGTACTTAGATAAATATCTTAATATTTCACTACCCGGTGCGGGCAAATGGTGACGAAGAGGCCCAAAGCTATGCTATGTTTTCTATGGTTGCTTATCTGGTCTTCAGACCATACAGTAATTCAAAAATCGGACCTTAGCGGTTTACCGTGTTTGGACGTTTGGATATTTTGAAACGTTGCAGCCAAATGATTCCTTGCTTATGAAAGCTATAAAAATATATTTATACCTACCATAATAAACAAAATATATCACTGCGGAAGCACAGAAAGCACCAAGATACTGAGCTATAATGTAGAAGGGGACCTTTATCCACGGTGTCTTCTTTATACAAGCTAGGGCAACGGTGACTGCTGGGTTTAAGTGGCCTCCTTTAAAACAAGTTTAAGCAAAAATAATTTTCATGAACATTTAGTGATACAACACTATACATGGATGAAAGTAAAAGGAATATTTACATCAACTTTTACGTATGTTACATATTGAGCTATACATGTACTATTGATTTGAGACCCCCAAACCCTGCGGCTATCCCTGATACCCAGTCAATGGATCCATGGTATCCAATCGAAAATTTACCTAATTCCCACCCGAGAGCAACAGTCTTATCGTTAAATGCACAGCTAAACCATTGAATAATGTATCGTTTCGTTGTTTTTCATACTAATTTAACCCGAGTCACCACCTTAAACGATCGTACTAGTTTAACCCTAATAGTATGCACATTTCGGGTTGATGCATGATCAATTCTAACGCTCACTGAGTCAAATACTTCCATCGTGATAACTGTATATTTTATGATTCTTTACATCTTATTAACCTTATACTCCGACTGAGAAAACACTTCCTTGTAGCAGCTATGCCAATTGTACCGTTGGTACTCTATACCATGTTTCATTCCGTCTAAGAAAAACATCCCCATCGTAACAGCTATGAAAAAAGTCCCATTGATCAGATTTTTCTTTTCCTGATATTTCAACTGAGACAAACACCTCAACGTACATGTATACTATGACCAATGTAATGTGTATGTCCAAGGACATCGCTTAAGGTTCTCAACACCATAATTAAAGGATGCTCCACATGAGACAACCACCCCGTCGTAACAGCTTTGCAAAATGTCTCATGGGTCGCTTAAGGATCTTTTACTCCATATTTACCTGATACTCCGCCTGAGACAAACACTCCCTTCGTTAATATTCAGTGGATTGCTTCATGGCTTTCCACAAAATGATTACCTGATTCTCTGCCTTAAACAAACGCCCAATAGTACAAATTGTATCAGCTTTGACCTATGGGTTGTGCCATGGTTCTCAACGCCATATTTACCTGATACTCCGCCCGAGACGAACACCCCCATCGTTACAGCTATGCCCCATGCCCAATGGATTGATTCATGGTTTCCGACAGCCTCTTTACTTAATACTGCCTGTGCGACAGATGCATCTCCGAACACCTGTAAAGTGAGGAATGGACGATTGACTGCTTAAACAAACAGTAACTACATTTTCTAGTTTATTAAGGTCATCACTGCAAAATAAAGACAAGCATTCGAAGGATTTTACAAGAGCCGTTAGTCGTACAGTACTTTCCATTTTATTTCAATAACAATGATAAATATATATCATTTTGCTCGTTTGTAACCATATATCTGTTTTGCCAGTTTTTTTTAAACATTACAAGTCTTCATCCCAGTTGTTACCTTAAAAGGATTACGTGTGGTAAAACAATGGCTTACTTACTCGAGGAGAATATATACATGTATCACTGTGTACAGGGATGCAAAATTCTCAGCAAAATAACACAAAGACATTAATCATCATTATTAAACAGACGTTTGTTTATTTCTTAATAATAATGACAACGCCTTTTGTTAATGCCAACAGTTCAGACTTGGTACATTCATCTCAACATCAAAACAATTTTCTTTTTAGAAACTTTATCGGTGTTTGCCTCAAATATTACATGTACTATAACATGTATAACATTATAACCACTGACCTTGTATTTAGTCAAACAAAATACTTGAAAAACATTAAACGATATTTTCATGTAAACTGTATCAGACGTTTCTTTCTCTTTTTAATAATTAAAAGCGAAATTCGTAATATCTGAAGCTTTTATACCTGTCGTAAGGTTTAAGGTATCATATTAGGGTCATTTATAACTAGGAAATGCATCTTTTTGACGTAACTAGAGGTGATAGTTCATCCTTAACGTAGTCCCTTAAAATCTTACAAATATTTATCATTTAAAAAAATATACAAAACAATGACACTGCTTAATTTAAGAGAGAAGCGATCGACAAAAAGCCTTGAGATAACAGCTAGGTGGTTATAAATGAATTAGGTTACAAATGCGGTCAAAAGCATGGCATTTCTAGTGGGCTTTTCAATCATGATTGCTGCTCAAAGATGCATTTCAAAAGCCGTGCATTAATAAGATAGAAGTTTGTATTTAAAAAAAAAAAAAAAAAAAAAAAAAAACCGACACAATTTGCGATAGCTTGAACCCGTTTTACAACTTTGAATTTCCAAATCATATAGTCATGATAGTAAATCAGCAGACAAGCGCTTGTTTTATTGTTTGTATCTTTAAATTTCTTATACATTGCTCGCATTAATTCAATTAACGATGTATGCTAATGCAGAAATAATTTTTCACATTTTGCTTGTTTCACAACTATCTTATGTACAAAGTAACAAACAAAATATCCCTTTTTAAGAACAAAAATCTTATGACATACTTACTATTAATGTAAAAGTTCCAAGAAACTCTGCAAATATTTCACGCACCAATATATTCTGAATCCTAACTCTCTTTGCCAGACACTCCATCGTCATTAGCGAACTAATTATTTACAAATCCTAGTTCTTCAATATTCCAACTTTTCAAAAGCTGTCAAAAAATACTTATGTCATTTTCAAATATAATAATAATTGTCCGATATTTCTTATTTATAAACACAAAGAATTTGAAATGAACCGAGATGCAATTTAATAATCTTTACAACTAGGTCAATAGAGCTGAATATAAACAAACACTAGCTTCTTTTCATTCATATCTTCAGATAAGTTTGATTGGATTTCTCTGGGTTGTAAATTAAAGTAACTTTATTTACACTCATGTGGAGTTATCAATCCCTTGAAAGATAACCTGTAAAACCCATGTTACATGTATTTTATTTGTGTAGTCTTATCGATTGTGACCGTTACAATCTACACAGGCTCGTACGTAGATTTTTTTTTCTGGAAGAAGGTGCGTTTACATGGGACTATAGGAAAAATTACTGGATTTTAAGCAAAATGAATGAAAAAAGTCCCTAAGAATTTTAAGCCTTTTCTTCAAAAGGGGTGCACCATCCCCACCCGCATCCCCCTTGCGTACGGGTCTGCTACACGTAGTTTGTTTTTGGCCTTTATTCCTCATTTTACATCTTTACTTTAATTGTGCTTAATATACTGTTTCGTGCATAATTTATTTTACTAAACATGTGCATAAAACGTTGCGCAGACGTTTGTTTGTATGTGCTCGATTCTTGATTTTTCTGTACTATGTTTAAGAAATAGCAAATACATGTAATATTCCATACATTTTATAGTAGCTGTACATTGTGACAACATCCGATCCTACATCTACCCATCCTTTCCTTTTCCAATGAGTTCCCATTTTCTTTACTTCATCATCATTGCATGTACATTTTATCAATAACATGAATAATTTTATGTTCATCTATAGAAGATAGTGAGATGTGGAATAAAATTATACGCGACACAGCTCACATAAACAAGCCGCAATTTAAAAAGACCACAATGAAAAACAGCCACCAGTTTTCAACGAGGCTAGTAGGCACTGCTCACTGAATTGCTAATTCGTTCTGGTTGGCGGTACATACAGTAAAATAATACCTATTGTACTCATAAATTAATTGTTCTTAATTTATTTCCATGTATGATCAAAAGATTCAGAACTGTACATTGCTGCTGTTTAAATACATGTATGTAGGCTTTGTCGCATGCAAATGTCTAAACGGGTATAAAACAGTTAATTTGGTTATGCTTTCCCATTCTTGTGTAGCAACATTCCGTCCGCTCCAGCTTATGGAGTCTTCATATCACAACTTATTTGTTATTTCAGAGCTTTAAAAACTTGCAATGATTTTCTTGATAAAGCTCATGTTTAGCATTAAAATTTTTAACAGGATATTGTTACTTCTCTGCTGTTGTCAAAAATTTGGAATTTCAATCTATTAGGTAGGTACAATTGTTAGATTTTCATGCACATGATTTGGTTTGTCCTCCTTTACCGATTTTAACACGCAGGAACTATTTACCATGTCAAAGATCATGAGTTCGCTCTTGCTATGACTTGAGTTAATGTTGCTGGTTGAACCTATTGTTTAAGTGTGTCTGTTTCTTTCTGTTATTCTTGATTGTCTAAAAATGAAGGGATATTGAGTATCTATACATGACACAAAAATACAATATAAACATTGAAGTATAACAAAGCAAGGTACAGCACTTTTATTGCTGTTCTTCATCCTAAAGTCCTTTTTATGTTGACTGATTTTGCGTCGTCCCTTTCGGACCGATAACACGACACACATAAACATATATCATACAAATCAGCAAAGAGAACTCAAGTCAAACAAGTGTCAATTCAGACGTTGCAGGTGGGCAAGAAGTTTACAGGTCAATTCAAAGCAATCGATGTAAAAATATTTGCCTATAACACAATTTTTTACACTTTGCATGATTCTTACAAATACTGTTACTTAATTCCTTTTGTTGTAGTTGCGTTTCCTTATCATAAAAGTCTCGTTTTTTTCCGTGGTGTTGACTGGTATATAACTGGAGTAACAGAACCTCTTATTGCATAAATTGAAAATAAGATACTTACATGGGTTTAAAATTCAAAATCATTGTATATCGTCAATCTTATTGTCATGGGGTGTCTGCTAGAAGCTTACCATTTCACAATGCAATGCTGAAATATAGTATTTAAAATTCCGACATTAAAATGACTGTTCGTACAATTAATTTCTCTCCCTATCTATTCACGAAGAATATGTTTTGGAAAATAAGCGAATAAGTCTCTTAACCACGGAAAGACCTAACATGTATTTTAAAGAAGACACTTTCTTTGATCTATCAACTTTGTATTACATGTAATAACAGAGCTCTGATGTAATAAGTTCTGAATTATTATTTCTTTAGAGATTACCTCACAAGCTTATAAAAAATATAACTGTACCCAAAAGAGGCGTCAAATTCAAATGTTTTTAATAACTATATACATGTTCATGCAAATAAAGAAAATACACTTTACCTAAATACAAAACACATGACCAGAAAGACAATCAACATATGGAAAAAAAAACAGTCAGCTTTATATACTATTAAGGTTTTTTCTTCCTTAGTGCTCGTGTCTGTCCGAAGGATTAAAGACTCGAATATTTTCGTTCAACGTTCAAGGTGTTTAAAAATAAAATTTTAGTTTTTGAATTTAGATTTAAATATTAAATGTATATTCATTAGTAAGAAAGTCGATCAACTGCATATATTTTACAATGGAAACTAAAAAAGAAATGAGACCCATCGTCTTTTTGATTATATTTTCTCTTTTTCAACCGCTTTTTTTTCAACGTAAAGAAAGTGGTCATTATGTCTCAATAGACGATAAACAGATGTGGAATAAGTATACGCGAAACAACTAACATAAAGAAACGGCAATTTAAAAAAGCACAGTGGAAAACAGGCAGCAGTCTCCAACAAATCCCTAAATTATCAACGAAAGACCCATGTCGAAAAAAAAAGTCTTCTTACATGTATTTCATGGTTTGGATTCTTGTGTTCTTGGTAAAATTACATTAATAAACATTTACACAAATATATTTTACAGCAAAGATCCGGTTGCCGGAATTTGAGGCTGTGTAATGAGTCTTGGGGTATTTCATTACATGCAATACTTAGACGGGCTTTGGATCGTCTTAACTTTAAATCAAGTTATAGTACTGCAATTTATTAGACCACAAATTAATCATTTATGCATCAATTAAAAAGCTGTACAACATTAAATGATTACAATATGTGAACAGTACATATAACTACAAAATGACAAATGTATACGAATTATTGTCAGTTTATGAAATAACCATGATAACAACATGAATTAAACAAGAGGCTCCCAGGAGCCTGAATTGCTCACCTGAACTACACAGATACACATTTTTTGTAGATATTATTGTGCTTAACCATATGAAATTTAAATTTCTGAAACATCTTGTTTATTTTCAAGATATAGGGCTTAATAGGTGCAAAAATTATGTTAAAGGGCAATAAATCCCACATCAGCAGTCGGATCTTTTTCAAAATTTCAGGACAGGTAAATCTTGATAACTTTTGATTCTTGCACAATTTTGATATCTGAAACCATTTTTGAGTGCAAATTTACCCCTATGTTTACCCTCTATTTTTAACCATGGCGGCCATGTTTTGGACGAATTAAAAATCTAAGCATATATGCTATTAAACAAGTGTGCCAAGTTTAGATGCAGTTGGTCTTATGGTGTCAGACAAGTTAATCTTTGAAATTCAGAGGGAAAGTAATGAAAAATGGTATTTGTCACTTGAAGGGCAATAACTCCTAAAAGAAATGGTACAACAGCTTTGACATAATTACATGAAATGAAGATCTTGATGTGCTTAATCATATGCAATTTGAATTTTTAAAATATCTTGTATAGTTTTCAAATATAGGGCTAAATAAGTAAAAAAAATGAAAAAAATCCAGAAAAAGGGCAATGACTCCTACATCGATTGTGTGATCTTCTTGAAAATTTCAGGGCAGATAGATCTTAAAATGCTGATCACTTTTTATTCCTGCAAAATTTTGATATTTGTACTAGCATAAAACTGCAAGTTACCCTTATGTTCTATTTTTAGCCATGGCGGTCATATTCTTTAAAATCCAAACGATAGAATTGTAGCATATATGCTATTATACATATGTGCCAAGTTCTGATGCAGTTGGTCTAATGTTGTCAGACAAGTTAATCTTTGAAACTCAGGGGAAAAGTAATAAAAAATGGTGACTTTTGACGCAATATGGGCTCTAACTCCTAAAAGAAATGGTCCTAACCTAATTACATGAAATGTAGATCCTGATGTGCTCAATCATATGCAATTTGAATTTTTGAAATATCTTTTATAGTTTTCAAGATATAGGGCTAAATAAGTGAAAAATGTCGAAAAAATCCAATAACTTCTACATCGGTTGTTGGATCTTCTTGAAAATTTCAGGGCAGGTAGATCTTGAGGTGTTGAACACTTTTATCCCATCCAGAATTTTGATATCTGTCACCGTTTTTAAGTTATTTGCAAAAAAACTGCAATTTACCCCTATGTTCTAATTTTAACTATTCGGGTTTTTTTTACGAATCAAAAATCCATACAATAGTTTAAAAGCACCCACGCCAATAAACTACTGCACCAAGTTCGGTTGCGATTGGACTTATGGTGTCAGAGGAGTTAACGTTTGAAAAAGTTACGGACGACGGACGCCAAGTGATGGCAATGTTACATGTATGATGTGAAAACTGACCCCACCCAAATCCCCACCCCCAAAAAATAAAAATAGAAAAAGATTTATTATAGACTATTAACAACAAAAAATCAATTAATTTAATAAAGATAAAACATGTTAAAGTTATCGTTCGTAGACCGCAGTTTAATAAATTTGAATAGAGTTGCATTAAAGCCGTATATTCGATAGTTGAAAAAGTTTGATTAAAAATAGTTTATTTGTGTGTATTTCTGTTTAAAGGCAGTTTTATGTCTGAAATGACATTTATGGATCATATATTGCACGATGATAGCATTAAGTTTACATGTATTTTATATCAGAATGACGCAAAAAAAAAACTCAATTAAATAAAGGGTTGTAACAACAATATTATTATCTTCTGCGTTCTGGCTGCACATAGGAGAAATATACATTTCCTGAATGATATTTAATCTCTATTTTGTTTTAAGCTGGCTCAACTGGTGACCTTTAGGTCACTTAGGTCAACTTCACGTGAGGTCTTATTTGCCTATGATATTCGTATTTGATATAACAGTTCAGTTATCTCCAAGTTGGTTTGTGACCAACTCTTCTCCTCTAAAAGTAAAATAATCCACAGGGCAAGCCATTCTCAGGAAAAAAATCATCTAGGTAACACACAGCTAACTTAAAGGTGATAACTGTTTAACGAGTACCTTGATACCGTCCTTGACTGTATATTGTTCATTGCGAATGATATATTTCAGTTACCAAACTACCATCACGGTCCTGACTTGGTACAGGCGTTTTAAAAGAAATGATGAGTTGAACTAGTTTGTACTGCTCCAAACCTATCTTTTTCATCTTGTTCATAGCCCAGTAGTAATTCTGTAGACAGATTTATAGACACCCCATCTACCGCAATGAATGATTTTATGCCCTTCATTGCATGTTCATTTTTATAACAGTGGTGTATATTCCTCTTGCTGTGCTTTAACATTCTATATTGCTTAATGTAATGTTATTTCACTACCTTATAATTATGATGTTTCTCAAGTACAATACTTTCTGTTACCGGGTTCTGTGCTTCTTCAGACTTGGGTGGAAGGAAAGTCTAAGTAACTTTTAGATGTCGGCATGCACTATTAATCTAAACCTCATGCATTTTATTTGAGAAACATATTTTTGTGTCCTAAAATTTTTGTTTTATTAATTTATTATTTATAAAACATATTTCAACTAAAATAACATCAAGGTCGATTATGCGTTTAATAATTCCTATTTCTTTGGTTTATATAACAAGATAAAATGTTTCATCATTGATTATAAAACGTTGATGATCCAAGAGTAAGGATAAGATTTCGCACAAATTAGATTCATTAAAACTTGGATCTTCAAGAATCTACTTATCCTACCAAGGGGAATCGTACATGTAATTGGCAAGCACGCAATAATCAACAAATTAACTAACTGTTAGTTGGCCATGGGGAAGAGTTGGTTTGAAACTTTCAAAAATGAGTCTGCATGTTTGGTCCGATTTGAAACTTGGAGAATAAATCTCAAATGTCCATAAGACTAGACAAAACAAGGAAGACATACCGGAAAAATTGACGACCGCAATGGTCCTGACTTGGTACAG
Source organism: Arcuatula senhousia (assembly GCA_963971305.1). Taxonomy (NCBI): domain Eukaryota; kingdom Metazoa; phylum Mollusca; class Bivalvia; order Mytilida; family Mytilidae; genus Arcuatula; species Arcuatula senhousia. The sequence continues at coordinate 5,609,434 of OZ020305.1, forward strand.
GCATTTCAAAAGAAATGGTGGGTTAAACCAGGTTTTAAGGCGCGTCAAACCTCCCTCTCCCATTGCGATCTTTGGGTCCGGTAGTTACACAAAACACAACAGGTTTGTGATGACATATCAGGGATGCTAAGGTGATCATCTCAGTACATCAACCAGCCAAACACTAATCAAAGCAAGAACTAACCATTGCGTCTAACATGATAGTGAATTTTCTACCAGTGGCTGATAACAAAGAAAGATTTTTTTTAAGATCTTATGAAACGTATTTTCTTATAACCTTGGTCTAATAGTCGGTGACGGAGAAAGCGGTGTCGGATCAAAAATCTGAAAAATGTGTACAAGCCCTGGCATATCGAATTAGTTGTGAAATATAGACACCGTATGCAGGTGACGTTGTTTTGTTACTTTCCAGGTTTAAAAAACTTATAATCTTAAAATTAAAATCGTCTCTGTTATCGTAATTTTTTGTACTGAGATGACCACACGGTGCTTCGAGATGTAGATCCAAGAATGATGTAAAGCAAGTGGATTAGGTGGTTTCTTTAATCTCTAGTTCTGGAGGTTATATTGAAGGAATCCATCTGCCAAACGACGAGTTGTTGACAGAGAGGACGTCATCAATATATCTGAAAGTGAGATTAAATGACCTTGCCTCTTTCATCTTCTTGTTCTTTACGAGTTCCTGAAGAAATTCAGTCTCATAAGAGTATAAACACAAGTCGGCGAGGAGAGGAGCACAGTTTGTGCCCATTGGAATGCCGACTTATTGAAAAATCTCGCCTCCAAATGTGACAAATATGTTGTCAATAAGGAAATCAAGCAAACTGCAAAATTGATCCAAAGTGTAACAAATCTTATCTTTATAAGATGTTTTGGAAAAAAAATTAGAATTATAGTATTTTATGATTTTATGCTATCAAATTACATACTTTCTGTTTACCAAATATTTTAAGACGCAGACGACAAACGTATACTCTTCAAAAAAAGTAACGCATAGGTAGTAAATTCCCCCTATGTTTAATATAAACCCACACCATTTCAAAACAATATAACCAAGCCGTCCATTGGCCGATTTTCATGAAATAAAATCAATAAAAATAAATGAATCTTATTTCTTTAATTTTGAGCTTTTTAAGATATTGCAAGTAGAACTCAAGTGTACTATTTACGCATCAATTTCCTGTTTAAATCAATGCAAAATGTTCCATGAAAAACATTGCGGTCGTGTTCAACTCACAATTTCTTAAAAACCATTGAAGTTAGGATTTTGGTCTTAATAAATAAAACAATCTCTATATCGTTTCCTTTTTGCTGGATTTTATTTCATGAAAATCGGTCGAAGAACAGCTCTGCAATATTGTTTTGATTTTAGTTAGTAAGTTAGTTATTGCTTTACTTCCAAGAAGCACGATTTCGGCTATATCCGGAGTGGTGATAGAATGAACATGAAATGATGATGAAGTGGTGGAAATGGGGACACAAGGCCAATTTTGGCTGCCACTGGAAAAAGAAGTGATGGGTAGGGACGGGATATTTAGCCTCCTGCATGGGGGTCCTACGGCTCCTACTCTTACCGAAACCTGCAGCAGAGTTCTTTAACGTGCGAGGAACGTGACATTTTTTTTCAAACACGGGGCACCACTATGGTTTGCAGTCAGGTTTTCCTTATTATCGCCTGACGACCCCGCATCTCTCGATGTCAGGGCTGTCCCATTCAACCGCCTGGGGCACACATCCCAGTCGCTTTGTGGCCAAAGCGGCCTGTCCCATTGTCAGGTTTCCGAGCGCTCTTTAGTGGATTTTTACCGACAAGCTTAGCGCTGTTGCGGGTCTATTCGCCACCGGAACCCACACGGGTTAATATTGTTTTGAAATTGTTTGGATTGGGGAATTTTCTATCTATGCGTAACTTTTTTTTGAACAGGATATTTCATTGAAGTCTAGTTCTTTTTCTGTCTTCATCTTTTGCATATTCAGCATAGCTTAATGTCACTTTTGAATGTTATGTAACTTGAGACGAAAATGCCGTTTAAATACCGGAAAATAGTAGCAATAAAGTTTCTACCGCTGACGCAAAAGGTCATCAATTAAACTAGTATTTGTAAATAAGATAACATGATATTAAACGACAAGATTTTTTACTGATGCAAGGCAAGTTCGTTTACAGAATGTTATAGCATTAATGTTATAGCTTTGGTAATGGCAGAAAATGAAAATTAATTTTTTTTCAAACCATTGGAACTACGAAATTGTCAATCCTAATGAGGACATCAATTTAGTACTGAATTTCCTGGCGCGTTTTATATATAGATAAGCGAATTTAGTTCGGCAGATTTTATGTCACGATCATGCTCGTTCTTATCATCTCTGTGCGTGTACTCGAAGATAAAAACAGTAACTGATAGCATGACGTAGAAATTTTTATTATTTCATGGGTATAACTACCGGATCTATGACAGAAAAGGAATGTTATAGTTACAAAAAAGTGGTTATGGTTAAAGTATAAGTCAACGCAAAAATCAGGAAAAAGCATATATGTGGTGGCACATTAAGGATAAAAACGCAGACTTTTGTTTATGGAATATGATAAGACTATCTAAGAAGCAAAGGTGTACCAAAGGGGTAATCAGTATCATAAAACTGTAAAGACAAGGACAAAACCGGCAGACAAAAAATCATCACAACAAAACAAACCACATAACAACATAAAACACACACATACATAACAACAAAACCGCATTCAGCAACGCGAACTCAAGTCGAAACGAGAGTGAACTCAGGTGCTCCGGAAGAATAAGCAGTTCCTGCTTGCTATAGCACACCCGTCACGTTGCCAAAGATCGATTAAGTGTTGGTCAAATCCGGAAAGGATGACATTACAAAACTCTATGTCAAACCAACATCTGTGCTCATCTGAGAGATAGAAATCCCGTATTTGTATACAAGCACATGATGTCGTCCGTAAAATTTCTTGAGTGATGGCAACAACCTGGGAGCAACGTACCCCTTTGTTAACAATTTGCTTGTCAGCCGTGCAGCTCTATCAAGGAAGTCGTTGTACTCCCCACAAGCTCTGGAATAACGAATCAATTGTGATACGTAAACTCCATATGCTGGAGCGGACGGAATGTTGATACACAGAAAGGGAAAGTTAACTATTGGAAAGTTGAAGTCATCACGTTTGTCATAGAGCCTTGTACAAAGCCTTCCTTGTGTGTCAATTTCGAGAAATAGATCCAAATATGAAGCGGACCTCCTAGAATCTGTAGTGTCCTTTATCTCAAGTTCCTTCGGATATACGAGATGTAAATAGTCACCAAATCGAGGATTGTTTAGTGAAAGGACATCATCAATATAACGAAATGTGAGATTGAAGGACAAATCAAGTTTGCGGTCCTTTTTGTCTAGAAGTGATTGTAAGAATTCTGCTTCATATGAATGAAGAAACAAATCGGCAAGCAAATAATTTAATAACATTTTAATTAATTTAAGTTTTAAATTATTTTGCTTTCGAAAGATGTAATCATTAAGATCTAGTTAAATTGTACAGTGATAATTTTCTGACAATTTTTTTTATATATAATCAGTCAAAAATCATCTAAGCAATTGACACTTTTTAGCTCACCTGGACCGAATGTGAGTTTTTGACATCACTTGCCGTCCGTCGTCGTCTGTCGTCTGTAAATTTTTTTTCACAAATCGTCTCCTCTAAAACTACTGAACAGAATTCAGTTAGAGTTTGTATGATTGATCCCCAGGATGTCCTGCACAAAATGGAGTTTTGATTTTTGATCCGTCAAAAAACATGCCCGCCCTTTCCTTAAAACAGACCGGGGGTCAAATGACTGTTTTTGGAATGTTAATCAAAAACCAAAGAGATAGAGAAAATTTGATGCAACCTTCCCTCTTAAGAATCAAAAGTTCTACAAAAGGCTTGTAGGGTCGAACTTGTCAAAAATCTCCTTATAGAGTGTATGGTCCTTTAATGGTTAAACATATTTTTTTTTTTCGTGTTTTACCCTTTAGAATGAAAACTATTGCAGAAAGAAAAAAAAATCTTGCTTTCTTAATACCTTAACTCATTTAAAATGTTGGATGATCAGCTTTTGAGATTTTGACATTTTTTCGGAATCCTCGGGGAATTTTTTCTTCAAAATAAGGTTAAATAATGCACGGTAACCCCAGTTTTTCTTGTGTTTAATGTCTTCATTACATCACAAATATCTGTTTTACAAATTTATTTCAAATTATCTAATCATTTTCTCTCAGGTTATACAAACTTAACTATGTTAATGTTAATTTTTGAACTCTGATTACCTAAAAAACGAGTTTATTAACTTACTAGTATCAAAATATCAAAATTATCTACTTATTTTGTAGTCTCAACTATTCCCTTATGATTTAAGGCATTAATTCAAAATTTTCATCACTTTTAAAGTCACCCTCAAACATCCTTATGTTTTACAAAGCCACCGTTTTGGGGTCTCATGTATACTCTTGTGATTATGAGTTGAAGTAGTTTGTATTGCTCCAAACCTTTTTTTCATCGGGTTCATAGCCCAGAAGTAATTGTATAGACAAATGTTCAGACACCCCTGACTTAATGAATAATTTTATGTCCTTTATTGCATGTTCATTTTTTCATTACAGTGATTTATATACCTCTTGCTGTGCTTGAACATTCTATATTGCTCAATGTTATGTTATTTCCTTATCTTATAATTATGATGTTTCTCAAGTACAATACTTTCTGTTACCGGTGTGTGTGTGTTTTATGTTGTTATATGGTTTGTTTGTAAAAGATATGATAGTTCATTGCTTTAATTAGTGTTTGACTGGTCTGCTGTACTGAGATGATCACCTCAATATCCCTATTGTGTCTCACAACTATGTTGTGTTCTATGGTCATTACCGGATCCTAAGATCGCAATGGAAGAGGGAGGTTTGGCGCCATAAAACCTGGTTTAACCCACCATTTCGTTTGAAATGCCTGTACCAAGTCAGGACCATTGCGATCCACCAATTCTCCGGTATGACTGATTCGTTTTTGTCATTTTCTCTGGACTATGAGATTGATCATTCAAGTTCGGTAGTTTTGTTATTAGCTTTATTTGTTATGATGTTTTTTTTTGTCTACCGGCTTTGTCTTTGTCTTTACGGTTTTATGATACTGATTACCCATTTTGTACACCTTTGCTTCTTTGTTTCTTCAGACTTGAGTGGAAGGAAGGTCTAAGTAACTTTTAGTTAGATGTCGGCATGCACTATTAATTTAAACTTCATTCATTTAATTCAAGAAACATATTTTTGTATCCTAAAATGTTTGTTTTATAATGACATTTCTAAAATATTTTTCAACTTAAATAACATCAATTTAGATTATGCGTTTAATAATTCCTATTTCTTTGGTTTATATAACAAGATAAAATGTTTCATCATTGATTATAAAACGTTGATGATCCAAGAGTAAGGATAAGATTTCGCACAAATTAGATCCATTAAAACTTGGAATGAAGTTGTTTTGAAAAAAAAAAACTATATGTTCATGAATCTACTTATCCAAGTTGGCAACCAAGTGGAATCGTACATGTAATTGGCAAGCTCGCGATAGTCAACATATGAACTAACCATTAGTCGACCAAGGGGAAAAAATTGTTTTGGTATGAAACGTTCAAAAATGAATCTGTTTGATCCGATTTAAAATAAGTTAACAATTTAAAAAAAAATTCTTCCACTACCAAGTTAAAAACATATATCTCCTCCAATACCATTGAACACCCGGGTTAACCCGCGATCGTGAAGTCGATGGTTATCGTGAACTCGGTTAGGCAAAATGTAAACAAACAAGAATTGACCAATTGGAAAAGAGAAATTTTGACTAAAATGTAGTCGTTAACGCGGTTAAAAATTAAAACTGTTATCGTTTAACTCGGTTTAAGTTATCGTCAACACAACATGGTTACATATGCCTTCAACGGTAACTTCTAATTTTAAAACATACTGCATATGTTTTAATGACACTGTTCTGTTGAGATATACTTCAATGAATTAACGTTTGGGAACATAATTCCTAGATTTGCGCAGTAACGATTTATGAAGCATTTGCTCTATGACCATTAAAAAAATATATATAAAAAGGTATTTCCTTAATAGTTGTTAACACCCCATAAACTAATACACGGAGTGTGCAGATTCATACAATATACAAATTGTTGTGACAAAAAAGAATTTAAAATCACAAAGTATTTTTATACGATTTTAACAGCATACTTTTGCAAAGTATTTAGGTGACCACCCATTTCCAAAACTCCCCCCAAAACATGATAAATCTTTTTTTTATTAAAAATATGTTTTGACAGCATAGGTTTAGAAAAAAAACATTGAAAAGGATTTCTGCTATAAAAAGAATCTTGAAGGCTTTCAATAGAAATATTTGGTCATGTATGCCTGTAAAATGTTTTATTTCGCACGGAGCCAAGGTTGTTGTTTGTTTGATATTAGTTTTATGTCCATTCAACATTATTTCAATCATAATCAGGACAAGAATTAATTGAAACAACGAATTGAATTGTGACTCAAGACACAGCATCCATAGCACAGCCTCATGTATGCCATGCAAAAAGGGCTAATGTACGACAATAAACGAGAAGGAAAACGAACCAACTCACAACACAGGCTAATGTACCCCCAATGCACCATGCCCAATTTACACAGAAAATAAAGAAACCCTCCCCCCAAAATCGAATTATCTGGAACTTTTATATACCTATGGTGACTGACAATGAAGAACCCTTACCTGAAATGAGGTCATATACTAGTTGGAACACTTAACAATGTGAAATATAGCCAACCCTTTACCAGGTTCACATAGGCAACCCTTGTCTGTCGAAAATACAATACTGAATCCTTGTTGAACCTACACACACTGAGCGAGAAAAAAGGGGGTTGGGTGGGCAACAAAAGAACTGTAAATTTTGAAGTACACAGGAAAAAAATGCGAGGTGGGTAGGGGCGAAAAATTTAACCTATATGTGATGAACTACTTGGTGAGCCTCAAAGGGGTCTTTTACGTGCATGAAGCGTGACTAATCAAAGGTGGGTTAAGGACCGGCGTGCCGGGCGCGCGCCCTCCCGTTTGACAGAAAAATTTGGTAAGGAACTGTATTAAATAAGAAGTTGCCAAGACTTTTTATAATTGCACGCCCTCCCTTTTCAAAATTTCTGGATCAGTCACAGGCCCTATCCACTCACCTTGACCCACTATGGTTTGCGGTAAGGTATTCCGAATTATAGCATGATGACTTCTGTATTCATTATGACAGGGATGACCCATTCAACCACCTTAAGCACATACTCCAGTCGTTTTATGGGCTAAGCGAATGGATCCAATGTCAGACGTTTCTGAGCGCTCTTTAGTGGACATCTTCGAACACGCTTAATGCCTTTGTGGGCCTATTCGCCTCCCGTGCACCACACGGGTTCGGAACCAAGCGAAGCCCTCTTTCATGTTAAATTTTCTGTACATAACTGTCATAAGATTGATAATTAATTATAAAGGTCAATAATATGATTAAGGGTCGCAAATGTCCCTCTTTTTGCTGGATTCCACGAAGTAAAAATTCCGGTTTATAAAATGACAGGGAAAAAATCCTAACAATTATCTTAACAACTACTTATCGCAGCCTTTTGGTATTTGGTATTCAGCATAAGTATGAAGTTCCATAGCGTTGGAATTGATTTTAGGTCTGTCGCTCTCGATCTACTTCCTGTATAAGAAAAAGACGGTCATTTTGTCTTGACATAGTTATTTTTTTTTATAAAAAAGATTATTGGTAGGTGCCAATATTGAATAAGCGGTGGGATTATTTTGTTAATGATATCTATTCGTGTCCGTTTGTCTGTCCGTCTAAGGATTTTGTTAATTTTTTTTGCTTTTAAATTTAACCCGAATTCGAAGTTGCAATTTGCCATACCGTTTATATACAGTTCCAAGATTTTGGACCACGACCAAAATAATTCAAGTAAATAAAAAAAAGTAATATAAATCTTTATAAAGTACTTTAACAGGGTCAGAAATAAATAATGGTAAATCGGACGCATGTATAAACCCAAAGTTTCCCAAACACCGGCTGTAATTAATTAGTGGTAAATTCATTATTGCATATGGTTGATAACCTTATTATATATATATATATATATTATAGTGCGGTAAATATGTTTATCGCTAAGGGATAAAACAAAATTAATAAAAGTTTTTGTTTATGTTTTACGGAAACTAGCTTGTTTCCGTTTTTCGATTTACATTTATATTTAACAAGTGCTCGTGACGTCACGTCCTTTCAAAGGTCAATTAAGTCTCTTAGCAGAAACGTTTTTTTTGAAAATCCACCCACCACCCCATCCAGCCATCCCAAAAATTATTGTTTTATCTATTTAAATCTATGAATGAATTTGTCTGCTGCTGTTTTGTAAAAAATTTTCAGGTATTTGGTGCTTCAGAATAAAGCTTTGTACAGTTAAGACGGGAAAAGTGTCGGTGATGGATAATGGACTTTTGTGCCTAAATTATGACGGAAGCTAAAAGAACAGTTGAACTTTATTGCAAAGGAGAATTATAGGACATCTGGTCATTGAACGTCGCAGTCGGAGTTGGTGAATTATCATGAGTACAGAGAAGAACGTTTATTTGTCGTGGAGTTAATTTTAACAGTGGACTTAGCTAATTACCAATTTAAATCCGATCCGGGAGAAGATAGTTTGTTTGTACAAAGAAAAATTATTTTCGAGATGTCGCGCATCAGGATTAGAACATTCTAAAGAGCTGTTAATCATCTTTTTGCAGTTTATGAGAGTTGTCTACAGAATTTTACTTAAAGGCATTTGTATTAAACAAATTCTATGTTTGTCGTTACCCATGTATATATTTTTTTCTGAATACTTCAATAAATTTTTGTCACAGTTCGCTGGCGGGATCTGGCTAGATAAAAAACCGGAGTTATTTCCCTTTAATTCTTCATTAGTCCATATTTTCACCTTCAGTGGTACCACTGAGTGGTGAGGCAAGTTACGGTAAGCTTTGTCACCAAAGCGCAGGTTCTTTACTGGTACCAGTTTAGAATTTTCGGTTCCCTTCAAACGGGGTTCCTTTGATGTAAATTATTAATATGGCTTTAGTGACAGTTGCGGTTTTTAACTCCTGGTTCTTTTGTAAAAATGCAGGAAACACAGAAGAATGTCTGTTCTAATGGTACCATTGGAACCCCTGCCTGCCCGTAAAAAATTTGGCGGTAGGTGAAATTTTATCTAGCCAGATCTCGTTCGCTTTTTGTTCTGTGGCCGTTTTTCATCCAATTCATATTTATAAGTTGCAAACATAAAAGAAGATTGAAATAATTTTTCGAGAGAACGTTGCAGTTTTCTATATAATAGTATAATATCTAGAGGCTTCATTATACATCATACAATACTTTATTTTGTGGAATATTTTCATGAAACTATTGGTTTGAATGATTTTCAGTATAAAATGAGATGTGGAAAAATGTTCGCGAAACTTGGTTGAAAGATTCGCTGTTAAAGTTGGTATATACCTATATTTATCCTTTTTGGTTTCTTTCCTCAATGAGATACTTCTTAAAATCAATGAGATACTCTTAAATTAATTTGTTACACTAACAAAGGTTTCAAACATCTGAACGCACACTATTTGATAAGATAAGGAAGCATTGGGTACATATTACCGTACATAATAAAAATTCGCAGTTCACGATAACAGTAAAAAGGAACAAACCGGTTTGAACGATAACATTAACCTCGTTAACGACTACATTTTGGTCGAAATTTCTCTTTTCCCATTGGTCAATTCTTGTTTGTTTACATTTTGCCTAACCGAGTTCACGATAACCACCGACTTCACGATCACGGGTTAACCCGGGTGATTGAAGTTAACAAGTAAATACACAAATCTCATCCATTAACATTTAAGGTAACAAGTTAAAAACACAAACCTATTCCATTACCATTTAAGGTAACAAATAAAAAACACAAATCTCTCCCAATACCATTTAAGGTAACAAATTAATAAACACAAATCTCCAACGTCATATCTGTCGTCTAGCAGCATCCTGCGTCCAATGTCATATGCGCCGTCCTGAGATGTCAAAAAAATCCGTCGCAGTTCAACAGGCAACTACATGTACAGCCTTCCGTTGATATTTGTTATTAAGCTTCCTTCTATATGTACTTTGCTAAAAGGTAGAAAACGCTTTTATGCCCAAAAATCATTAACTTCCTGTTTACCATATATTTAAAAAGCAAACGACAGGCGTATTTCATTGAAGTCTAGTTCTTTTTCTGTCTTAATCTTTTGTATATTAAGCATAGCTAAATGTCACTTTGGAATGTTAAGTAACTTGAGACGAAAAAGTCGTTTAAATACCTGGAAATAGTAGCAATAATGTTTCTACCGCTGACGCAAAAGAACATCAATTTGTTAATAAGTTAAACATGATATAAAACGACAACATTTTTTTCTGATGCAAGGCAAGTTCGTTTACAGAATGTTAAAGCATTAATATTATGGCTTTTGGTAATGGTAAAAAATGAAAATTAAAAGCATCGGAACAGGAAAATAGATCTACGAAAAATTCAATCCTAATAAGGAGATAAAATTAGAACTGAATATCATGGCGTGTTTTATAAGTGCGTTTTCTATAAGCGAATTTCGTTCGGCAGATTTTATGGCTCGATCATGATCGTTCTTATTATCTCTGTGCGTGTACTTGAAGATGAAAACAGTAACTGATAGCGTGACTTAGAAATTTTATTGTTTCATTGGTATTACTACCATATCTATGATAGAAAAGGAATATTATGGTCACAAAAAATGGTTATGTTTAAAAGTATAAGTCCATGTAAGAGTCAGGAAAATAGCATATATGTGGTGGCACATGTAGGATAAAAACGCAGACTTTTTTCATGGAATATGATAAGACTAACTAATTTAATAACTCTTTATTTTTCCTTTTTAAGATGTAATCATTAAGATATAGTTAAATTGTACAGTGAAAATTTTCTGGTATTTTTTTTTTCTATATACAACCTCCCTCTTCCTATGCGATCTTATGGACCGGTAGTAACACATTCCGCAACAAACAGAGCGGGGGTCAAATTACTGTTTTTTGGCATGTAAATCAAAAAGCAAACGAGTTATTATCGAAATATTACAATTATCAAAGATTGCTGAGAAAACTGTTACGAAAAAAATGTGTCGGTCGAACGGACCAACGGATTGAATTATTTGATGCAACCTCCCTTCTTTAGAATCTAAAGCTCTACAAAAGGCATGTAGGGTCGAATTTGTCAAAAAAAGTCTTTATAAGGTTTATGGTCCCTTAATGGTCAAATATGTATTTTTTCATGTTTTACCCTTTAGAATGAAAACTATTGCAGAAATAAAAAAAGATCTTGCTTTCTTAATACATTAGTTATTAAGTTTTACAACGCCTCCCTTTTGGTGTTACATGTATATTCTTATGATTAAGGACCAGGTGAGTGATTAAGACTCCTGGGAGCCTCTTGTTCATATGTGAAATCTTTTTTAGGATTCTTTTTTTTAATCAAAATGAACACATCGAAGCCAAAAAAGCTAAACTCAAACATTTTGATATGCCACCCACTGCCTGACCCTTAGCTAGAATACTTAATTCACAATTGCTTTTTACTTGAATAAACAATAAAGAGATGTGGAATAAGTGTACGCGACACAACCAACATTAAAGAAACGGCAGTTTGAAAAATCACAATGGAAAACAGACAGCCAAATGTTCCAATTTTTCGGCTTATTGTGGATCCTAAGTTTTAATTTCTCCTGTTTGTTACCAGTTTGTTAAGGTAACACAAACTCCTAATTTGTTTTCTTTGTCATTGAAAAATAAGCATAAAAACCGTTAAATACTAATTAAGCAAAAACTAAAATCCATTGTTTACAACGTGATGTTTTATGAATTGGGTTTTCAGATCAGTACATTTATTTTCTATGAATGAGTAGCTTGCTCGTATTTTGTTATTTATCAAGCAATTCAGTTAGTAGTGATCATCTTCAGATCATTTCCAATTTAACAAAACTGAACAAACACGGTTCTGTTCGCTATTGATTATGTTTTAAATTCTAATTAATTATACTTTTGAGCCCAATCAAATTTGAACCTAGCAAATTGAACTGTTGTTGTTTTTCAGCAAAAGGAAAATCGGAATTTTGCATAGGTCTTTACCCAGGATACAACGATTAGGTTTTGGGATATATCATCCTGACACCGATATATTAAAACACATTGTCAATTTCATTTAAAAAAATATTTAATCATGTTTAAATTTTACGTGTTTATTGTACTTTTCGAGTTTATTTTTGCATTGACAATGACAGAAAATCGCCGAAACACCATTCAATCAAGTCAAAATAGTTTTCGACAACTAAGTATCAAGTCAAAGTAGCGAATGTCTTGAAACTGGATATTAAAAGCATGGCGTTCTTTTGACGTTCCTAAAATCATGCAATCTAAAAGGAGTATAAACAAGGCGGCGTGGAGAGGGACCTCTGTGACCTCTGTGACCTTTGAAATACGAAAATCAACTACGATAATACTGCAGGCGTGTGGTTATATGTTATTGAATAGGGGACTCTAAATGTCAAAACAAAAATGAACGCAAAGTTCAAGACAGAAAATTTTGCTTCGCCTGACGTGCATTTCGTTTATTCAAGACTCATCAGAGGCGCTCTACCAAAAAATATTGAAAATGCAAAACACTATGATTATGATGAGCATAGAACAGTAAAATAAAAAATACCAAACACGGGAACCAAATTATTACTTAGATGTTTAACCTATGTCTGGGGTAGGAAGAACCTTAGGGTTATATCCTAAGCGACATCACACGAGAAGTCACGAGATCTATCAATTTAAATCATTCTTCGAAACGCAGTCGGCGAGGACAGACGCTCTCCTGTCCTCTCCTTTTCGCGGTACTTTTGAGCACGTGCAAGTCGTTGCCTTGTATTACACGGTCTCGGAAATTATCCATTGCTTTTATGTAAGTATATTTTTCTTTTTATTTGCATGCTTGTGAGGACATTATGGTCCTTTTGAGAGATTTTATAGTACGGACAACGGTCCGTTTTGTTAATTTTTAATTTTGAAGCACGGACATGGGTCCGTTTGGTTAACTTTTTAATGATGAAACGGACATGGGTCCGTTTGGTTAATTTTTTAATGATGAAACGGACATGGGTCCGTTTGGTTAATTTTTTAATGATGAAGCGGACATGGGTCCGTTTGGTTAATTTTTTAATGATGAAGCGGACATGGGTCCGTTTGGTTAACTTTTTAATGATGAAACGGACATGGGTCCGTTTGGTTAATTTTTTAATGATGAAGCTGACATGGGTCCGTTTGGTTAATTTTTTAATGATGAAGCGGACATGGGTCCGTTTGGTTAATTTTTTAATGATGAAGCGGACATTGGTCCGTTTGGTTAATTTTTAATTTTGAAGCACGGACATGGGTCCGTTTGGTTAATTTTTAATTTTGAAGTAAAGACATTGGTCCGTTTGGTTAATTTTTAATTTAGAAGCAAAGACATGGGTCTGTTTGGTTAATTTTTCAATTATAAGGCACGGACATGGGTCCGTTATGTTAATTTTTAATTTTGGAGCACGGACATGGGTCCATTTTGTAAATATTTGATTTTGGAGCCCGGCCATGGGTCCATTTGGTAAATATTTGATTTTGAAGCCCGGACATGGGTCCATTTGGTAAATATTTGATTTTGGGGCCCGGACATGGGTCCATTTGGTAAATATTTGATTTTAAAGCCCGGACATGGATCCGTTTTGTTAATTTTTAATTGTGAAGCACGGGCATGGTCCGTTTGGTTAATTATTTAAATTGAAGCACGGGCATAGTGTCTGTATGATTAATTTTTCATTTTGAAGCACGGGCATGGTGTCCGTTTGGTTAATTTTTAATTTTATAGCAATATAAGTGACCTGGTGTCCGTTTTGTTGATTTTTAATTTTGAAGCAAGGCCAAGGACTTAGTGTTCAGTTGGTAAATTTTTTATTTTGAAGTACGAGCAATGGTGTCTGTATGATTAATTTTGATGTACGAGCATGGTGTCTGTATGATTAATTTTGATGTACGAGCATGGTGTCTGTAGGATTAATTTTGATGTACGAGCATGGTGTCTGTAGGATTAATTTTTTATTTTGAAGTACGAGCATGGTGTCTGTAGGATTAATTTTTTATTTTGAAGTACGAGCATGGTGTCTTTATTTTAAAGTATGAGCATGGTGTCTGTAGGATTAATTTTTTATTTTGAAGTACGAGCATGGTGTCCATTTGGTAACTTCAATAATTTTGGAGCAAGGACTTGGTGTGTTTTTTGGTGAATTTTTAATTTTGACTAAAGTAAACACATGGTGTCCGTCTTGGTAATTTATAATTTCAGAAACATGGATGGTGTCGTCTGTTTTGTTGATTTTTCCCTTTGAAGTACGAGCATGTTGTCCAGTTGGATGTACGGATGGTGTTGCTCGTTTGGTTCATATTTTGATTTTTTAGTACGGACGGTATAATACGTAGCTTGGCAATTTATAATTTGAAGTGCGGATGCTGTCGTCCGTTTGTTTATAGAATTTAAAATCATTTAGCGGATAGTGTCGCCTCGGTTGTTGAATTACGTTTCGGAGTATGGACCTCGAAATAAGAGTGGATTGTGCCACCGCTGTTTGATATGATTGGGGTTTAACCTGGTACAATTTTGTTGTATTCTTGTGGTCAGAATGGATGCTGATTTTATCGGTTATATTCTATATGTATATTCTGAAGCGGCTTAAATGTAAAAAAAAAAAAAAAAAAAATGTTCTCGTCCAGTAATATATCGACTCACGACATGCTTGGATCAATTACGTTTATGTAGTGTATTTTAATTTACTTGTAGATGGTTGAACATCACCTTGGAAGTGCTTAGCAGTTGGCTCCTTAATGGTTACTTTAGTTGAAGGATCGAAAGGGTAAGATTTAGATGCTGTAGAGCAATGCATATTGTGTTTAGAGAGAAGGCTTTTTTAAAGTTTGTAATTAATACTTTAGTTTAAGATATTGTTGAACACAATCTAGTTTCATGTACGTTTTCTCATCGCGGGAAAAGATAGAGAAAAAAAAAACTGGCTCTTTGAGGGACTTTTATGTTCTAGCTATAGAAAGTTCATGTTTTTGCGTCGGGGCATTATCTCGTCCCGAATTGTCATGTATGTCATGTGTGTTGTACAAATTGGAAGTTAAAGTTGAATGTCTAGAATGTTTAAATGATTTAGTAACAGATACTTGTATGTGACATAGGGTCTGCGTTTTTTATAGGTATATTGAGTTATATATATTAAGTAGCATATTATGTCGTTTTGTAGGCATTGAAAGATCGGAGCCAGTTTCGGTTAACAACACAGGTGTAACTATATAACGTCTGCAAGTAATTATAATATTGGGATCTCGAAGAGAGACATCAGTAATTGGAAAATGATTTGGATGATAGGCAGGGACGTAAAAACGTCAGAGCTATGACTGGAAGACCTAAATTGATGCCTGTTTGTGTCCTTGATGCCGCCTTGAAGGTTCTATAGCTTAGTGCTCGATCATAAAACGATCCATCCGGAAATTGAGTTCTATAGTAAAGCTTTGCAGGCATATAAACAATTTGAAGCGCATGATGATACTTGTAACTTATTTTAACTTTAAGGACCTTGTTGTATATTCAGAAATTTCAAGTGCTACGTTTACTCAAAGAATAATTGACTTGAAATAGTTTTCTAATTTCCATTCCAGGGAATCTAATCCTTAGTGGCTTATGTCACGCGGAATGGGGGTTGGAGAGCTTTTTCTCTGTAATTTCCTTTTGAAAATTTTACATCTATCTCTTTATACAATGATATATTTATAACATTTTTATTGAAACTGATCATGCTAAAATTAGTCAATCAATTGAAGTTGAGATTTTCTTTTGATCCTACTTTTTGTTGACCATGAATTTTTTGTTGAAACTACAGAGGAGAAGTTCTTCAACCTCCTAATCGATTTTACAAAGCAGAGAATGTTTTGAAAGCTATAATTTTTATGAAGAATAATTTCCTGTGAAAAGTTACAGTATTGGGGGACAAACGTTCACATTAATCAATTAAATCATTGTTGAAATGTTGAAATTTGGAAACGCTAAGGAAGAAGCCTTTTAGTTAGACCGATTAAAATGTTATTATACAGGCTAAATCTTTTGTTATGTTATAATGTGCAGGAAATTCTTGGTGAAATTTCGATTCTGAATGCCGAAAGTTTGCAAATTTATTTTCATAGATAGGGACAAGCCTTTTCTCAACTTTATTTTGTGGTGGCCATATATTTATTTATAAGTAGGGTTTTGGATTTAGCCTGGGATATCGGTTAATTGCTATCAACGTTTTGGTGATATAAAACTGGGCTTATTTTCAATATTGCGAATGATAACCCGGGGACAAAAAAAAAAAAAAAATATTGACTGATAGTTTTGCCGTTTCCTTTGTCAGTTTGCACTGTATATTTGTGAATAAAGTTGTTGCATTATTATTTGTTTTATTTTAAAATTGGATTTATGCGTTATGGACTTTTAAAGGGTGAGATGAGGTTTAAATTAGTGTAAGCAAATTTTTGTTTAGGTCAAAATGATGGTCTACGTTTCATTGAAAGACTCGTTAGTAAAGCTGTGGCTGAAAATGAGAATAAAGGTGCCACTATCGGGCACAATTTACACATGGTTACTTTATTTCAATCTAATCCTATATTTGTTTGTGATCAAGTTATGGCGCAACATTGATATTTGGTATGTGGTTGCTTTAGAGTTGGTACAGATCAGTTTTAAAGCATTTCATCGGTATGCCCCTGCAACCACGGTCTACTGATTTTGTGATATCTTTCTGACTTGGCTTAATCATGTTAATGGTATAGTTTGTTCTCAAGTCTGTTAAACTTGAAGCAGGCATGGTACACCATTGATTTTATGCAATTGCGTTAGCTTCAGTGCAAATTTAGTTTTTGTCTCACCTGCGACGAATAGCAAGACCTAGGTATTACTTTCCGGCGGTGGTGTCGTAAACTTTTTGTAAGACTTTTTTGGACAATGAAAACTGCTTGAATTGCTTGAAAAGTATAATTGCTAGGCATCTGATATTGGGTGTACAGACAGTTAAGGTTATGGTCTACGCAACTGTCACAATGCCGTGTGATATTGACCCCATTTTCACGCTCCAGTGACTCTGAACTTAGGTCGTTTTTTCAGGCCGTGAACTTTTTTATAAGGTTTTTGTGGACAATGAATTACTTGGTGATATAAAAGCTAGGAATCTGATATTGAGTAAACAGACAGTTGAGGTTATGGTCATTGAATGGCTTGAAAAGTATAGATATTGGGTATACAGGCAGGTGATATATATATATTGCACGGTCTACTGCTGACTTAGGAATTTTTGTATACTGATTTGGCATACTCTTCTGTCCGTTTAACAAATAGCATTGGCGTTTATGACATATCATTGATATTTGGTAGGCTGTTTCATAAGCATCAGTACTGGTCTATTCCAGAAAGATATCATCTACATATACGCCCCTACATGGTCTACTGACTATAAGGGTTCTTGCTCCTTTGGCTATATGTTAATGTTTTTTCTAGTCTATTTATGCGAATAGATAATGGTAAATTTCATATGTCGTCTGTCTCGGTGATAATTTTTGGCAGTGGTGTTCAACCTTGTGTATAAAATTTTAGTCTTAGTCGGGCCAACGCAAGACGGCGATCGGTGACCGGTGATCTGGTAATCTTGGCGACTGCTAGCTGTTTTCCTTTTATGATTTTGTTTTGGGTTGGTTGCGTTGCGTATGCCTATCTCACATCTCTTTATCGTCTACAATGTTGATATTTGGTATACAGTTGCATGTTAATCAAATGAATATACATTGTAGGTCAATTTATGGGTAATTTTCAGGATTGTATTCAAAATTTACTTTTGTATATTGGCTAGACATATTTAAGATACAAGTTTGGGTGAGTTTTGAGTTTTGAGTTTTGGGGGTTTTGTGGTGAGTGTGAAATAGTTACTGATTTCACATAACAAAGGATGATTATTGCGTATCAAATTTTCACCTCCAATACTAATACAATCTAGTTACTTGGAGTGTGATGGCTCTTAGGATAATCATTTATCCTAAGCGACATCACACGAGAAGTCACGAGATCTATCAATTTAAATCATTCTTCGAAACGCAGTCAGGTTATGGATTGAAAGTGATTCTTTTCTCTCGATTAAGCTGTGGCTATGACTATGGTTGTGGTTATGAAGGGGTTTAGGCTTATGAATCTGTATTTTTTCCCACCGCCCCACCCTGTTTTATTTGACCAGTGTTTCACACTCCAGGAACTGGATGCTCCTCAAATTTTCACCTCCAATACTAATACAATCTAGTTACTTGGAGTGTGATGGCTCTTAGGATAATCATTTTACCAAAGTAATATCTTGTGTACGCATAAAACGAAGGAAACAAATTATAATCAGTGTCTAGATATTTAAATTGTGCTTTATATAAAAACTTGCCAATGCTCGTTTCCTAATTTGACAAATATCTAACTTGATGCGAAAAAATCCCGTATCTCATTACTTGTATTACCAATATCATTGATCATCTCTCTACTTTTGTATCCGCTCTAGTTTTTACCAGTGTCCACTGGATATACCACAAACAACAGTTAATCGTTCTTTTATCAAGTATTGATATTTTTAAATGTGAGAAATTCATCTTTTGACAGTATTGTTTATATTAGCTTGGTCATTCGATCTGAACATTAAAGAATAATAAAAGGCAATTAAATAATTACTGTTATTATCTATATTTAACAAAAAGTTATTTGGATACAAATGTTTAACCTCAGTGAAACTCTGTAAAATTTCCAAACGGTCCATAGTAATCATAACATCAACTGCTGAGATTCGCATATGGTAAGTCGTCTTCTTGACCAACAACTAGTACGAAATAAGGGTTAATGTGTTATATATATGTACGAAATAAGGGTTAATCTTTTGACGTTTTAGCATGATTAAGGTTAAAGATTAATAGAAAATGGTAAAGTTTGGCTGTGAAATTAATCTTCCAGTGCGGTAAGCTATATAATTAATTAATACAAATAGACTTTTTTTTAACCAAGTCATGTCGATATTAGAAATAATTAAAATTGCGGTATTATAAATCGTAAAGAGTTGAACAAAAATGTGTTATATCAAAAATCGAAACATAATTTTATTACAATATTTGATTATTGCAATTTCAAACATATATAAGTTTTGTGTTTGGTTAAGTTTTTGCATAACTATAGTTTTAAGCACCTAGCAAGGTGGATACACAAAAAATGGTTTAAAGAAGTGGGTTAATCTGTGATTTTATTCAGGACTGGATTTGAATTATATGCATTTTATTTAGACAATGAGCCAATTGCAGAAAGGCGTTCCTTCGTTGAAGGCTGCTGGTGATTTTTCATTGTGTTTTTTTTTCCAAACTACTGCTTGTTATGTGAGTTGTGTCGCGTACACTTATTCCACATCTCATTATTTTCTATTGATTGAAATTTGTGTTTCAATGCGATAATTTTAAACAGAAATTTATGCATAAACTTTATTTTCTTCTTGAGTGTCCCAATCAGAATCAATTGAATATCTTCCCAAAACTTATGGAATGTGAATTTTGGGTCAATTTTGTCCCCAAAGGGGGAGCCCGATCCTAACAGAATACTTGCTAGGTCTGTACTTGTAGCTTGCATTTTCTATCACATCCGACACTCTCAAGATGTTAAATCTAACTTTTTGGAGACCTTTAATTTTCCCACTTATGTGCACCAGCTTATCAAAAGAGAAATCGAAATTCTGTGTCAATGAACTTATCATAAGGTCTTTTCAAAAATTAGGAACTTTGTCGTTTTAGACTTGAACATGTATTACTCTACATATTTTTCTTAAACTTCTAATAAAGATAAAGATTATTGGACTATAGACCAAGTTTGCTGTATTTTGATTTCCTTATTGACAACAACCTGTCACAGCAAAGCAATGGGAACAAACTTTACCGACTTGTTTTATACTGCAATGAGACAAAACAAAAAGATGAAAGACACTAGGTCCCTTAATCTTACATTCGATGATGTCCTCTCTGGCAACAAGGCTTGGTTTGTAAGATGGCCTTCCCCCGAATTAGAGATTAAATAGACCACCAAATCGACTTGCATAAGGCTCAGGTGGTCATCTAAATACAAAATTATACGAACAAAAAAAAACACAATTTTAATTTCCAATTTATTAAATCTCCTAACTTGGAAAGAACAAATCTACCTATCCGGCATATAGTATTCCATACGATATACCAGGACGTGTACTAGTTATCTGATGTTTTGACACGACACCATTGTCTCCGTGACCATCTTTAAGACCAGGGGCCAGGTTTTCGAAAGTATCACAAAGTTGGTCGTAAGACATATCGCATGTCATAAGTTACAATCATGTTATGATGGTCATACGACTCATCGTATCATGTTAAACGTAATGTTTAAACAGCAAGAAGAAATATGTTGTTAAACATATATCGGACCATGTAAACGGTTCTATTCGACACGGACAGATTAAATTTAGTTTTATGTAGCCAAAACCATTCTTCCGTAAATGACTCTTTTCAGTGTGAGCTAGATGGTCGGGTTGAGATGCGAGCACGTGCAGCGAAGAAATGGGTACTTACACGCGTTCTTGGAAAACCGACAATGATGTTTCACTCGTGATATATTTTTTTAGTCTTTTGGCTCGTTCAGCTGCGCTCCATTCGCAAAAAGACTGAAAAATTCTATAACTTGTAAAAGATCAGCCGGTCTTTTCCAAGAACTTATGTAAGAACCGATAATTCTCTTTTTTTAACGTAACGAGCACCAGAATATGCGGCTGTAATACATTATTACAACACGAATTTAAAAGACCAAATTTTAAATTCCGAAAAAAACTTACAAAACTATCTTGATTCATCTCCAAACAAAAGAATCCTAGCTTTAACATAATAATAATAATTACCACATTTTTATAAAAATAGAAATATATATTTTTTATAATTTTTATTAATTTATTTGCTCAAAAACACAATGTTGAAATGCGCTTGACAATGAAATTATAAACATTTACAATGACTTAAAAATCAAATAAGAATAAAAATGATAATAATAACACATATTCAATGTATTTGTATACATTTATTATATAAATTACCCCACGATGAGTCTAAAACTGAGTCAATCAAACAAAAATGATGAAATAATATGTACATGAGGGATAATTTAGGAAGTCTCGAAAATAAAAAATAGAGAAAGTTCAAAACTATTAAAAAAAATAATAATAAAACTACTTAAGTATAAAACTTTGATAAAACCATTGAAATACTAGTAAATACAATATAATATTTCACAAGTGTAACGGTCTTTATAGAAAAAAAAACCACAGAACATATCTAAAAAAAAAATACAACACAACAACATAAAACAGTTATTTAATACCTAGTCATGGAGCAGTCAAAACTATTATCCCGAGGTGCTGGAGATGATTTAGGAACTGTTGCCTGAGGCCGCAGGCCGAAGGCAACAGTTCTTAAATCATCTCCTGCGCACCAAGGGCATAATAGTTTGACTGCCCCATGAACAGGCATTAAATAACTGTTTTATTAACTTATAGAATACATAGAGAGAGTGTGCGCTCGTTCAACAGTACGACGTCAAAAGAATTTGGCGGTTTTCCTGTGTGTTCTACCGCATAAAAATGCATCAAGAGGTTCTTTTTCGGATTTCCAAATAAACAAACTACAGATAATTATGCATGAAAATCTGTTGAGAAATGGCATGGGAATGATTTTTATAATTTAAATTGATATGAAATATATAGAAAATATATAATTAAATACATCTGATATAAAAACTGAAAGTTCAAATTATTATAACAAGTTAACTATAAATAAATTATCAAGCCTAAACGATCAAAGTAAAATATTTCTTTATAGATCATTGAAGTCAGAGCTGGGAAAAGAGTTTTATTTATCCCACTCTGACTTTGAAACACGTAAATGGATAGCAAAATTTAGAATGTCTGACCACTTTTTAGACATAGAGCGAGGAAGATATAAAAAAGTTCCCCGAGAACAACGTCTTTGTGCATTTTGTAATCAAAATAGTATAGACGATGAACGCCACTTCTTTTTATATTGCAACCACAACCAAGATTATAGAAATAAATTACTGACAGATTTCAATATTGTGAATGTGAATCCCACTAATACCTCTGATCATGATAATTTAAAATTAAAATACTATCTCCTACAAATTTTCGGCAAACTCAGAGCCTTGCCTCCTTCATTAAACGGTCATCAGAACTGAGGATAGGAGTCTCATAGACTTTATTTTGTCGTTTATTTGTACTTCTCTGTTTTTATTTCTGTCACAAATCATGTGTAATATGATTTATATGACAATAAAGTTATTATTATACTTATAAAAAAAAATCTGTACTGCGCATCGTTCACGCGCATGGAACAGTTCGTTCCAGGAGTGAAACAGTTAACTGTTACACGCTGACGTCATTTCGAAGAAAAATTAATGAAATCATCAAAAATTACTTCATATGAAAAATATTCACTATAAGTTAATAATTCACAATGACAAACACAGCACAGTTAGTTACCATAAATTTTCTGGAAAAATGAAAAAATGATTTATTGAAACCAGTCTCTGGTGCTATCTGGCAGATCATGCCACAGTTTTGGTGCCACTGAGGAGAAACTGCGTTCACCATATCCTACAGTCCTACTTTTGGGAACAGAAAGTTGCTTTGAAGAGTTCTTTGATCTTAAGCTTCTTGTTGGTTGATATAGCTCCAGTAAGTGTTTTAGGTAAATTGGTGACTGGTCATGTATGCACAAGGATTTGAAAGTTCACTCAGTATACCACAGAAATCCAGTGTAGCTCCTTTAATACTGGAGTTATATGTTCATATCTAGATGATCTTGTGATAATGCAGGCAGCGTTTTGAAGATACTGTAGTTTATTCAACTTTGCTTTTGGTACACAATATAAAAGTGCATTACAATAGTCTACATACGAGGTGACTAAAGAATTCACTTAACATTTCGTTGCATCTTTATTCAGGTTTTCCTTATATGACCAATCTGCCGTAATTGTCCATTAAAAGATTTGCAAAATGAGTAAATGTGCTTTTCCATGGTCATGTTGTTGTCAAGTACAACGCTAATATTTCTTACACTACTTGAGGGTTGTTTTGCTTTTTTCTCCGATAGTCACAGTTATCGTCTTGTCACCGGAGGAACAAAGCTAACTAGTGCGAGAAATTTTTTACACGGAAACTAAATGGGAAAAATTATCCAACAGAAGACATTCGCATAAACTAATAACTTTTCATAAAATGGTAAATGGTCTATCTCCGCAATATCTTTGCAACCTTCTCCCGGCTCGAGTTCGAGACCGTCATACTTATGGAACACGTCAAGCTAACAACCTCACGCAAATTATCACTAGAACCACCCATTACTCCAGCTCTTTCTTACCTCTTACTTCTAATATGTGGAACAACCTCTCTGACACCATTAAAAATTGTAAAACAATCTCAACTTTTAAGAAAGAACTTTTAAGCGAAAACGGAAAAGTTCCAAATTATTACTATTCCGGGACACGACTGGGACAAATACTACACGCGCGTTTAAGATTAAACTCTAGTTCCTTAAATTATGATCTGTTCATAAGAAACCAAGTAGACTCCCCAAACCGTCGATGTGGAAGCATAGAAACAATAAAACATTTCCTTCTATGTTGTCCTATCTATGATGCCCAACGCCTCGAAATGTTTAATTACCTTGTTCAGTTTCCAATAAACTTACGCCTTGAGGTACTACTATATGGTTCAACTGTCTTGAATGACTACGAAAACGAAACTTTGTTTAAATATGTCCAAACGTTCATTATCAAATCAAAAAGATTTGCACCCGGCCAAAGCTAAGCTAAACTAAACACATACTTTGCATTTCATCTATTTGCCTCTTTTTTTTCTTTTTTTTCTCACCGCACAACATTCTTAGAACTATCAATGTATCCTTTGTATATATTTTCTTCTTCATATGGTTATACATTTTTCTTAATTCACCTTGTGTTATTGTTGATTTCTTTCTTTCAATTATATATATATTTGATATGCAACATTTAGAACATGTTAATGATATATGTCGATTAATTGTAAGTTGTAATCACTATCAGGAGACAGATTTACATGTATATAAGCACTCTGTGCTTGTTTCTGAATCCTTTTATTTAATATGTTATATTTAAATGTATGTATGTCATTTCTAGATAAATATGTTTAAACTAATATTTCTTACACTACTTGAGGGTTGTTTTGCTTTTATCTCCGATAGTCACAGTTATGGTCTCAACATGCTTTTGGTTTCTATGAGATGTAATATAATTACTCCAGTTAAGCATACATGGTAAAGAACATTGCTCCCAAAACGGACCCTTGATGCACAATGTAACTCGATTTGACTGGTTAAGACAGATCACCTTTTATTGTAACAGTCTGGTGTCGATCAAATAGATATGAACGTATTTATTCCAACGGTTTTCCAGAAATGCCAACGTTTATGTTTAGACGCTGAAGTAGTGTAGTGTGGTCGATTGTATTAAATGCGGCTGATATCAACATAACTAACATGGTAACAACCTTGTTGTCTAGAGATTTCAATATGTCATTTTGAACTTTTATAAGTGTTGTTTCAGTTGAATGGAATTTTCTATAGGCCGATTGGTGGGGACCATGGATCTCGTTTGCTGTTAAATATCCTTCCAGACGCGAGTCAACATTAAGAATTTTAGACACGTGTGGCAGATTCGAAACAGGTCAAACAAACCGGTGTTAAGGTGTCATTGACACGCGGGATTGTGTGCCCAAAATAAAATAAAAATGACCAACAAAACGATCAAATATTGTTCGCAGCAAGCAACCCCTATCTAGTCTTTTGTGTTTCACTCAGTTCCATTCCTGCGCAAATGGAGTACATTCAGGAACAATCATAAATATATTGTCGTATGTTTTGCTTACAGCTCTATTTTTGATTTTTATTCATTTCCTTATGGTTGAACAAACAATCGATATGAACAGTATTTCACCCTTGTGGGTTTCGGGTGGCAAATAGGCAAACAGCAGCGTTGAGCCTTTAGCTAAAAGTCCACTAAAAAGCGCCCATAAAGCCGACAACGTGTTAGCCCCCAAACCGACTATGATTTTGGATTTGAATGGGGATAGTCTTGTCATAATGAAGACCGGGGTTGTTCGGCTATAATGCGGAAAAACCTGACCTCAATCCATAGTGTGTATCATATTGGGAAAAAATGTCATGTACTTGCACGTTTAAGAACCCTTATGTAGTTTTCGATTAAAGTAAGGTCCCGATGCAGCAGGCATAAATTTTCCATCCCATTTTTATCTAGTTCAAAGCCCATTCCGATTGGCCTTGCGTCCTCGTTATCATATCACCCATTTCATGTTCATCTTCCTGCTTGTGAGTAAAGCAATAGCTTTACAATATTTAACTTACCCAAAGAAGTAAGAGCAAAAGAGAGTATGCATATTTTTAATCAATTGATCAAATAATTTTAATTAAACTCAAGCATTTTTTTAAAGATAATCGCTTAAACAAATAATTCATATAAATTAAAAATATGACTTGAATCATAACTACTCATTAAGATCACGTATTACTAAATCAATCCTCATTACATATTTGTATGATACGTTTTTAAACCAATTGATTTTTTTTAATTTCGCAGCACGTTAGCAAACAAGAACGAATTTCAGTGAAAGTACAACCAAGGAAACTCATACCATACTAAGATATCAAGACGTATTTTTAATAAAACTTAAAACATCTTGGGTAGATTGGTCATAATTATTTTTATTTTAACAAAATAAGATTCCTTGCTTTCATTTTCATTTCTTGTTCATTGTATCACCTTCTATTTATCTGTTCACCTCCCTAAGGTAAAAGGTCAAGGTCACGGGAAAGACCTCTAATTTGTTCTTTGAACAAATGGCATATTAATTGTGATTAAGTTTTTTTATTACTTCACAAAGTTCAAATGTCCTAACCCATATGTTTCTAAAACAAGCAAAAGGATAGCTATATCTAGAACATCATAGACTTTTCTCTGTTAGAGCAATTGTGCCATACCATGCCATACGAAAAACATATAACATGTTTAATGATATTATATATAAAGGCATGCAAATTAAAACAAATGTTTTTAAAGTATTTTTTTTTCACTGTATGTAAGCTTTTTCTTTAGACAAGTTAATCCACCAGGATAATTTTTCCTACTTTTCATTCACGTGCTTAATTAAGAAGACCATAGTTATAACATAAAAGGGAATTGAATTTGTCATGTATATGATTATCGATACTCTTTAATTCTAGGGAACTCTAGACTTTATAATATTAGGTCAACATGCTGAATGTGCCAACTCATATCCAAACAGGTTAATGGGAGTTTTAGAGTTATTTTTTCTATTCTTCATACATTAATGACGAATGATTAAATACGTTTAAAGTAACCATTTAAACCTAAAGATAATCCCTTCCTTTAATATTCCAATTGGACATTGACACTATGGAATGTTATTTTAAGGAAATATGGTTTTTTGGAATATGTGCATTACAACTTTTAATTTGTTAAAATATTTATTCTTATATTGAAAAGTGTGTCTGTGTTTATTTTGGCACAGAGAAGAGAAAACTATACTTTAAAAATCAGAGAAGTGATTAGGTTTTAATGCATTAATAATGTTACCATTTACAAAGATTATTTAAAGATGGCATTTAACCATTCGCGGTAAGAAATTTTTATTAAATGTCTTCGTATCAAATAGCTAGACATATTTTTTTTTACTTTCGCTTGTTTATTATGAGTTGTATATGCAGTATTATCATGTGCCTGGTCTATAATTGGTTAAGTTTAGTTTTTTTTTTTTTTGCTTTTGCTTTCGTATCTTGACATAAGCATGTCTATATAAAACTTCAATCAACGTAAACAATGTTAATTTTAAAAAACATGAAAAGAAGCACTAATTACGCATTCGAATGTCGGAAGTATGATACAAACACAATATTATGAAACACAAAAAAAAAAAAACAAAAAAAAAACCAACAACAAAACATTTATAGACGGAACCAAATTTAGTCGGACATACTAACATAGATAGGAGCGAGCATTTTTATTGTACCGCAAAATTTGAAACATTTTCTGCTACATGTTATGTGCTTCTAAAAAGTCATAATTTCAATAGCTTTAGAGAAACCGTACATTTCTTAAAACGTAGCACTTAATTACCATTTTAATACATGCATTACTGTTGTTTGTCAAAGTATCAAAGTACAGTTCACATTTATAGTAAAAAGCTGTTTTTTTTCAGTTTTTAATTAAAAAAAAACGGTGCTAAAGAAGAAAAAAGACATTGCATAAACACAATCACTTAGTTTCTTTGTCCTTGATTGAATAACCTCAATATATCACGTTCAGAAGAATTTATTGTGTGTTTCAGTAGTTTTCATAGACCATGAAATAAGGACAATTCGTCAGTCCAATGTCGAACTCGTCGGTACCAGAGTCCGAACCCGAGGCCGGCGGTAGTCCGACACCAGAGGAGATCTTATTACCACCTATACTTCTGACCGTTGTGGGCGTTCTATGTAAGTAGTTTCCAATATCATTGGTCTATAAAATGTTAAATAAGCTAGCAGAAATAAATAACGTTTTACTAATTTAATGTTAAATGCGAAGAGAAAATGAATAACAAAACAGACTTCATGTTGATACTAAGAGAAATGAAAGATTTTTACCTTTATTGCAACCTATGAAAGTACAAAAATATTGATTTTACATGAACTTTTAAACATTTCAAACTCTTAAATTTTACAAAATTTTAATCAAATAATATATTTTTCTATCATTTGGCCTCCTAGTGAAATGTACTCAATTTGGCAACACTATAACACTTTACACTAAAGGTAAGCCTGGACACGAGAAAGGAGTTACAGTGAGGTCATTGCTGTATAAAGTTCTTCAACATGCTTAAAGACGATATGTATAAAAAATATAGCAGAAAGACAGAGTAAAAAACATTTAAATACACTTTAAGACTTTTACCAATGTATACATGACTGTACATGTAATTATTTCTGTAATTATTTTCAAGGTTTTGTGGTACTCTTTCTGGTAACTCGGGGTAGTACATTGTGTCAACGGAAAAACAGAACCACCCCTACTTCATCCAGACAACAGATATTTGTAAACAGTGTAGACATTCATTTAGAGGAAGAATCAGACATAATTGAAGATTTCAAATGCTTTCAAAACAAACTTCGGGATTTGGCGTACATTTTGATACATCCGGTTGTCACAATGTTGTTTTGTCCAATGACATTGTTCCTACATCGTCAGCTGACCAGCTACTTTTGGTCTCACATGACCACCGTGCCGAACGTCAATGACGCCATTGGTTGTTTCTTAATGCCAGCAGGTATGGTGTATGCCATCACATTTGCGTACGCCATTGAACAAGTAAAGGGACAACAAGACGCATTAGCCGACAGTTTACAAAAGGAGGTCACTGCTGCCAGACAAATTGTTCTGTTGATATGTCAAATGAGTAACGTCAGCTATAAACAAAAATTCTCAATTTGCAAGATTTTGATGATGAACTGTTTGAACAGAATGCAACATATTCAAAGGAATACTATTGATAAAACAGGTATATGTTATGCCCTCAAAATTTTGAATTTAAAATTCTTATTTACTACTTTTTACTAATTTCCAGACATCCTTAAACATCTGTATTAAATCTTATATTACGATATATGATTTTATTACTATTTCATAGTGAATGTTTATGATCAAATTAAGATTTCCAATAAATTCACTATCCTTCCTCTCTAGAGACCCAAAGTTTAAGACAATTATTATTAAAATTCAGATTCCACTTTCCGACAACTACACATGCTTTTTTTTCTCCTTGTAGTGAACGTTTGGAACATCGTCAAACATTTACCCAATCAAGACAAAGCACAAATGTCCTACACAGATGACCTGATTTGTAAACAAGTTGTCCAGAAAGTAGGACTCTTGTCAGATCTCATACCAGAGGCTGGCACACTGCATACAACAATGAACAAATTTCAGTAAGTAATCTGTATCAAGTTAAAGACTGGACCAATTACCCACACACTGCATACAACAATGAACAAATTTCAGTAAGTAATCTATATCAAGTTAAAGACTGGACCAATTACCCACACACTGCATACAACAATGAACAAATTTCAGTAAGTAATCTGTATAAGGTTAAAGACTGGACTAATTACCCACACACTGCATACATCAATGAACAAATTTCAGTAAGTAATCTGTATAAGGTTAAAGACTGGACCAATTACCCATATGAATACTGCAGTTACACCAAGTAAATTGTTATTTACATTTACCCAAAACATTTTTTTTCCGATTTTTCGAAATAAATTGAAAGCCACTAACAACATTATAAAAACTGGTAGCAAAAACCTGCACAAAGGGTAACATATGTTTTCAAAGTCTGTAAACAGAAAAGGAAAAAACAAGAGCAAAGAAAACAAAAACATACAAGGACATAGCCAGACATTATGGGGGAAGCAGAGGCACCAATAGGGCATTCGAGTGCCAAAAGTCCGAAAGGGCAACGACGAAACCGGCAAACACGAACAAGAACAGCACGAAGAAACACAAAACACAAACTCAACCGAACGGAAATCAACAACGCAAACTCAAGTCATAACAAGTGTTAACTCAGGTGCTCCGGAAGAGAAAGCGGAAAAATTTGAAAGCAGCGAGATACACTTGCTTTTTAGGAAAACAGGATTATTAATTGCCCAGAAACGTTTTCACTTTTTCAAGTGTCTTCTTTTAGCATCCCATTGCAATAAATAAATGTTTTGATGTCATTGTAGATGGCTATTACTGGAAAGTCTTGGCTTCTTTTCCTTCCTTGGCATCCTCCTCATACAAGCCCAGTCTTACAAATTGGAACTGGCTATGTGTATTGTCACAGTTTTCTCCATCACCCTTCTAACAGCTGCAGTGTCTGATCTAGACTCCCCGTTCCACGGATTCTACAGGATTGACTTGGAATTTATGACAGACTTTGCTGCAGAGCTTCAAAGCTTTAGATCAGAACATACGCCGAAGGGTGAAAAAGACATCATTTGCTGACTAAGGCGCATGTAAAAATATTTCTAACAAATTTAAGGTGTTCTAATTTATACAAATATGTGTGTTGTACTTGCATGCAGATCCCATCAAATTACTAACTAGCTGTGTTCACATGACCTTGTTTCTTTTATCCAACTGACATTTTGGATTACATATCTATCCGCAAACAGTTCAATCATAAGAAGTTTAAAACCTTGTTGGAATTGTCGATGACGCATGTTTTTATCGACCCCTGCCGTGTGGTCATCAAACTGACATTTCAACTTTTAAAAGCTTAAGATTTTCAAGCAAAAAAAATGTGAAATAGGAAAAAAATAATTAGGTTATCAAGGCAATATGTTCTTATGCAAGGAACAGTATAGACACTCGGGGGAAACCCGTTCATGTGTTTACAGCCTTAATGTTGACAATAAATCTTTTTTTATTTTTATTTCTTAAATAAATATAAAAAAAGTAAGTGTGTGTCAGAAAATCGATCATCAAACCAAAAAAATGTGATTTTGTAATCCAAACAAAATATGCTTTGTTGAGTATTTAATTCACATTTGTGCACAGGTCAAAACCCTTGTATTTTAACAACGATAACAACAACAACAACAACAACAACAACAATAAATAAACATCACAAGTGCTATATCTCATATACCCAAAAAGAAAAAAGAAAACAAGGCAAATACATACCGGAGAAATTTAAGATCGCAATGGTCCTGACATCACGCAGGAATTTTCAAATAAAAATAATGATAACCGGTAAAGTTAAAGATATTCAACCTCACTTTGATTATACAAAATTAGAAGAATCAGCAGAGTCAAGCCACTAGCAGTCATTGTTTTACATGGCTTATTTCTTACTTCTTAAAAAAAAAGAAGTTAAAAATTCTTAAATTACATGTGCTACGATGGTTACAAAAAATCAATGAAGACAAAATACAAGTAAAAAATGACTTACTTTTCTATTAGGTCATCGTTAGCCTGATACTAGTATATAAAATCATGAAATCATGAAATAGCAATTTATGAAACAAAGGAGTGTCTACCTACACGTTTAGCAGGACTGGTATATCTGATATTTCATAACGTAGGTATTTTGTTTTTTCATGAAATATTGATACAAATAAGTTGTTTCTTTTAATTACCCCGAAGACAAAGGACTGTGTTATTACGTATTGATAGAATTTGATACCTTTCTTTATTATGTAACACTAAACACAGTGACTGGAACATTAACAGAATAAATAATTTATCTTAACAGATTTACAACTTTAACAAGCCATGATTCTTAACGCGTAGAAAACTTGTTTGTGTTTTGTTCACAGGACAGAGGTAGCAACCATGTGCCATGGATAACCAAACGTCATACATAGATTGATTAACTGCACATTAGAGTACCGATCCCCAGGAACTTGAAAAATAAAATGAAATTTTTTATTGAAATCAAATATATCAAATGTATCATAAAGAAATTATTGATCTTTTTAAGAAATAATGAATTTTAAAGGATACGATACGAATTTTCGTAGAATCGGCTTTTAAAAAGTGTGGTTTAGTAATTTAAGTAGTAAAGTGAAGACGTATCCGGGATAAAATCCTTGCCCTGCCCCTAAAAGTTCTCAAAGAGGTCATGGCCCGGTCCTTAAAACCTGACCCAAAAAACTTTGCCCTGACCATGTCCATTATTGCTTGTCCTGATCACACTTTATCCTGTATCGCACTTTCAGGTTATCGTCCTTCTATTATAAAGGACCAGGGTGCCGTTTCATAAACCGATCGTTAGCCTAACGTGCACGTAAGCCCATTTAATTTGAATGGAATAACGAGCACGTTAATTAGCGATCGCTTTATGAAACGGCACCCAGGACCTGAGACTCGATTTTGGTGGTTTAAAGCCCCTTTTTCCTTTTCCTTATTCCGCATCTTCCTCGTACAAGCCAAAGCTTACCAACTGGAACTGGCTATATGCAATGTCACAGTTTGTTTCTGTTACCCTTCAAACCGTCACAGTGTCTGATCTAGACTCCCTTTTCTATCGGATTGACTTAGAAATTATGAGAGACTTTGCCATAAAGATTTTAGGCTTAAGAACAGATCATACACCAAGGGGCAAAAAAGACATTATTTGCTGACTTTGGCTCCTGTTTAAATACTTGTAGCAAACTCATTTTAGTGATTTACTCATATCTGTGTGTTTAAGTCGCATTCATATATAGACAAACTGACAAGTATAAATCTGTATTCACGCAATCTTTCTTTTTATCAAACTTGCCATCCGATTTTAGTTCGATCATTTGAACGTAAAATAGAAAATAATGAGATGTGGAATAAGTGTATGTGACACAGTTCACACAACAAGCGGCAATTTAGAAAACCACAATGGACAACCGCCAGCAGCCTTCAACGAGGACAGAAGGCGCTACTAGCCGGTCTGTAATTTGCCCATGGTGGTCTTAATAAAATGCATATAATTCAAACCCAGTCCTGAAATATCTACAGGTACATGTAGACCCCCTTCTTAAACAAAGAAAAGAAAACATCAAAAACACAAGTTCAAACAAAAGCTTTGTCAAACAAATATCGTGTTGATTGTAGACGCTTGTCTTATCGAACCCTACCGTGTGATGCGACAGTTTGGAAGATCTAAATTTTCGAACCAAAAATTTATGTATATTCGGACAAAAAAGTTTGACCGTAAACTTGACTTTGAGGTAATATGCTCTATATACAGAAAAAGCCATAAAACGTCGAAAAACAAACCTGATCATGTTATCCCAGCTATAATATTTCATATAATCTTATTCATGCAACAAGATTAAAGTATAAATTACAAAAGTACACTGAATACAAAATAGAATAAAAGACTTACTTTTCTGTAAGATCATCACAACCTAGTAAGCATTAATCATGACGTAACATTTAATGATGCTAGTTAGCACTATAAACTACCTACATGTTTAGCAAGTACACCTGATATTTCATAATTACAAATACCAAAACGCAGATATAAACGGTTAATTTGGATATGCTATATATCGATATTTCAAGGAGTAACCTCTCATCAGTAGCATTTAATAAAAACATTGGAAGGCCAAATTCCAAAACTGTTGAAAACGAAAAGTACTCAAAACCAAAAGGTTCGAACAAGGAAGCCAAATCCAGCACCGAGGATATCGACCATGTGCATTACAAGGAAAGAAACCTGGTGTTTTAACGTAGTTTTTTTTTTTTTAGATATTGATACAAATAAGTTATTTTTCTTTTAAATTATATCAAAGACAAAAGACTCTGAAACTACTTGCGTAAAGAATTTGATGCCTTTCGGAGTTATGTAACATAAAACACGTTAAAGAAGTTAACAATTTGTTTTAACAGATTTAGTCATTGCGAGCATAGATTTTAATCGCATACAAAACTACGGAGTGTATAGCAAACCAGTGAAATTAATAAACATTAAACGAAACAAAAATACTGAACACGTAGAAAAAATAAAGAAATATTGAAAATATTAAATTTGTTTAAATAAACAATGGAAATATTCGATATTTTAAAAAAGTTAAAATATTGGCAATATGGCAAAACAGTGGAAATACTGAACATATAGCAACAACAACAAAAATGAAAATATTCACCATATAGCAAAAATAAAATTACTGGACACATAGCAAAATCAATCAAATACTGAGCATATAGCAACAGTTATATCTGATTTTAACATGCGAGTGTATCGAACTTGTAAAAATGAAAAAAATAACAAACGAGGATTGGATTAAGTGCACGATTTTCTCTAAAGGGGAACCTGTTTCTCTCTGCGAAATTATTTTTTTTTGTCAAAAACCATATTCACTTTTTTTTAAGAAAAAAAGTTAAGTGGTCGATTCTTGTAACGATCACTTAAAACATCCGTATCATTGCATATACTTCTTCAAATGGTTTGTTCTAGAAAGTCCCGAACTCTTCACTTTCCTCGGCATAGTGTTAATAAATGCCGAGTCGTATAAACTTGAGTTGGCGATGTGTATTGTAATTGTCGTATCTATAAATCTCCTGACAACTATCGTGTCTGACCTAGTTACGCCTTTCCATGAAGGTTGAAGACTTCTGAAAATGTTTTGATTTTTATAAGTACTTCCAGTGTTGTCATAAGGTAGTATTCTAGAGATGGTAACTCCCCTCTCCTTGTTGAATTAAAAAAAAACGTCGAATATCCTTTATCCGCCTTTGTTTATTTCATTTAGTTTCTTATTTTAAAGAATTCTCACATAACATTGTCGTATTGTATAATTAACAATTAATGTACTGAAATCAGAATACATATACATGTTAAATTACTGCTTAAGCATTTTAAAAGCTCTATACCTGTCGTCAGCCCTACCAATTACAGCAACACAGACTGGCTTTTTGCTTTAAATATTTTTTTAAAACAAATATCAATGTGTATCTATATGTTTAAAGAGGGAAGCATATATGTTCCTATCGGGCACTTGAATGTCGTCAGTTGGAAAATGGCCAAAACAAACAAGGTTACACTACAAGGAACAACTGAAAAAAAAGAGAAAACAACACAACCAAAGTGCAAAAGATTTATTTAAGATCACAAGAAGTTATTTCTCTGATTTTCATCCCATTTATCAACCTCCCAACCAGTTGTGGAAAAATATTTCACACCTCTAGAGAAAATTTTGTTCTCAGCGTAATTGCACGTGCAATTGATGATCAACCTTTTTGCAATTTTTTTCGAGAAAAACCTTCTACAACTCAATTCTCGATGATTATGGAATTTGTAACATCTGAGGAAATAAATTTGATATTTTAATCGCTCGGCAAGCCTCGCCATTAAAATAATAAAATTTATTTCCCTTGATGTTACAAATTCCATAATCACCACGATCACGTTGTAGAAGCCATATATATCATACATTTTATGTGAAATATAACCATGGGATCTGAAATACCAATAAGTACATATTCAATAGCACTTACTGTTGACCCCATGTTGGGGATGCCAAACACAAAAATATCTCCCAAACGTTCGCATATTGTCATTTTACCTAAATTTTGACAATACATGTATATCCCATTTTATCATCAATACCAAGTTTTGTTGAGATTGAAACATTTTGACAAATTGCTCATTTTTGGACCTGAAAATAACATTTTTGCAAATAACTCGAAAACCGTAAATATCGCTTCCATTTTGTTCACAAAATTGAAGAACTCCTTTTGCTCTATTGACCTACAAAATTGCAGAACCCTACACACCTAAGTAACCGAGATATTTTTGATGTCTTTTATTGTGATCTTTTCCCAGTTTCCATGACAACGGCAACTATTTTAACAATTCTGATTTTCGCATGCATTTCTTTAGGTACCACTCTATCACAATCCACAATTTTTATTCACATACATTAAGTAGTTCTTGAGAAACCGTCCGGGCAAGTTCATGACCGGAAGAATTTTTTTTCAAATACTTTTGAAAAGCATGGTGTTTTGGAAATATAATTATAAATCAAAAATGGAAAATAGTCAGAAGTATTCAAGTAGGTGGTGCTTGTTGCTTACGTTTGAATGCTTTGTTTGTTCTCCAATTTTGAAAATTATTTAGTATAATATACTTTAGATCGGTTTATTTGAACAGTTTGTACTTTTATTTGTTTGCAAAGGAAGGAATCTGTAGTGTGTTATAATTTATACTTATTGACTGGGTATGAGGGGAATAGGAAAATAATCTATCTTTTTCCCGAATACCCAGTCAGTAAGTGTTTTATTATACCGAAAGAAACAACAGACAAAAACGTTTTTAATTTTAGCTATTTGAAAATGCAAAATGTAATAATAAAAATATTCATTCAACTTCAGCGTACTATAAAGATGCATGAATGTACTTAAAGGTATTGCATGGGAAACTCGTGCAATTAACTATCTTTAGAGTGACGTGACATGCATATGTAAAATATATCAATCAAAATTAAACAATGAAAACGATTGGCTTAATTCGGAAACTATTGACCGGTCAATATTTCAAAGCTAGCAAACGAAAAAAATAGTGAAACTATAATTGTATATGCATTTATTAAAGAAAATCATTACTGAGGTATAATAATAAAACCTCTTAGCAGAGAGCAAATAGTTATTTTTCCTATGCTATGAAAATTCGTTAGTTATTATTTATTCCTCAGTGCGCAAATCTGGCTATTTAAGGGAGATAACATGGGGAGATAAAATGTAAATAAAATGATGACAAAAAGGGTCTGGAAGAACGAGGCCAAAAGTGTTAACGAGTTCCAACAAAAGGCATGGTAAATATTAATGCCGCATTCATATATAGACAAACTGACAAGTATAAATCTGTATTCACACAATCTTTCTTTTTATCAAACTTGCCATCCGATTTTAGTTCGATCATTTGAACGTAAAATAGAAAATAATGAGATGTGGAATAAGTGTATGTGACACAGTTCACACAACAAGCGGCAATTTAGAAAACCACAATGGACAACCGCCAGCAGCCTTCAACGAGGACAGAAGGCGCTACTAGCCGGTCTGTAATTTGCCCATAGTGGTCTTAATAAAATGCATATAATTCAAACCCAGTCCTGAAATATCTACAGGTACATGTAGACACCCTTCTTAAACAAAGAAAAGAAAACATCAAAAACACAAGTTCAAACAAAAGCTTTGTCAAACAAATATCGTGTTGATTGTAGACGCTTGTCTTATCGAACCCTACCATGTGATGCGACAGTTTGGAAGATCTAAATTTTCGAACCAAAAATTGATGTATATTCGGACAAAAAAGTCTGACCGTAAACTTGACTTTGAGGTAATATGCTCTATATTCAGAAAAAGCCATAAAACGTCGAAAAACAAACCTGATCATGTTATCCCAGCTATAATATTTCATATAATCTTATTCATGCAACAAGATTAAAGTATAAATTACAAAAGTACACTGAATACAAAATAGAATAAAAGACTTACTTTTCTGTAAGATCATCACAACCTAGTAAGCATTAATCATGACGTAACATTTAATGATGCTAGTTAGCACTATAAACTACCTACATGTTTAGCAAGTACACCTGATATTTCATACTTACAAATACCAAAACGCAGATATAAACGGTTAATTTGGATATGCTATATATCGATATTTCAAGGAGTAACCTCTCATCAGTAGCATTTAATAAAAACATTGGAAGGCCAAATTCCAAAACTGTTGAAAACGAAAAGTACTCAAAACCAAAAGGTTCGAACAAGGAAGCCAAATCCAGCACCGAGGATATCAACCATGTGCATTACAAGGAAAGAAACCTGGTGTTTTATCGTAGGGTTTTTTTTTTAAATATTGATACAAATAAGTTATTTTTCTTTTAAATTATATCAAAGAAAAAAGACTCTGAAATTACTTGCGTAAAGAATTTGATGCCTTTCGGAGTTATGTAACATAAAACACGTTAAAGAAGTTAACAGATTTAGCTAGAAATTGAAAGAGGAAGGTACTCTATTCCTAAAACACCACTAGAAGAAAGACTTTGTAAGCAGTGTAATAAATCTTCCATCGAAGATGAACTGCATTTTTTAACTGCTTGTCCTAAATACATCCTCGGAAACCCAGGGTTTCTTCTCTCGCTTACTCATTCATCACCCCTGGGACATTTGGTATGAAATTCTTCGTTTTGAGTTCAGGAACTGATCTTGAACTTAATATCATTTGTATGTAGAATCATGTTTAGATCGCATTAGATAAATCTAAAGCGACCAATCAGAAAGCTCGATACAAAACTATCGAAAACGAAGTATTTTGTGCGTTGTGTCCCAGGGGTGATGAATGAGTAAGCGAGAGAAGAAGCTTTGGGTTTCCGAGGATGTCCTAAATATAGCAATATTAGAGAAATCTATTTTAAGAATATTAATAACTCTAATTTCTTAGAACTTAGTGAGGAAAATAAATTTATATGGCTTCTTATAAATGAAGATTTAGATATCATTAAACAATTATCTAAAATTATTTCCACATGCTTCAATATCAGAAATAATGTAACTTAACGAATGACTATTAATGTTAATCTTGTATGATCTTGTATGTCAAGTATATTGGAGTATGCATATATACTAGAGTTATTTCTCTTGAAACAGTCTCCTTCTGTCAGTATTGGTAATGTCAGAATTGTTTTGTGTGTGTATAATTTCTTCTTTGTGTTTCTAGTCAAACTTTTATAATTGTATGCCCTATATGGGTTTTCTTTATCATTAAACGAAACAAAAATACTGAACACGTAGAAAAAATAAAGAAATATTGAAAATATTAAATATGTTTAAATAAACAATGGAAATATTCGATATTTTAAAAAAGTTAAAATATTGGCTATTGGGCAAAACGAACATATAGCAACAACAACAACAAATGAAAATATTCACCATATAGCAAAACTAAGATTACTGGACAGATATCAAAACCAATCAAATACTGAGTATGTAGCAACAGTTATATCTGGTAATAACATGCGAGTTTTAGCGAACTTGTAAAAATAATAAAATAACAAACGAGGACTGGATTAAGTACACGATTTTCTCTAAAGGGGAACCTGTTTCTCTCTGCCAAATTATTTTTTTCGTCAAAAACCATATTCACTTTTTGAGGAAAAAAGTTAAGTGGTCGATTCTTGATGATGGCTGCTGACAGTTTCAATTCTCTTGAAAAACAATTCAATTCATCTAAAAAAAACGGTAACTTTAAATTGTAGTATCTTAAAAAATGGTTATAAACAATAACACAGTACACACATGAGAAATGAAAGCTAGATATTCCCCAAAATTATTGAAGAACCTGATAGAAGGAGTTTGTACTGTAACAGTAATTGCAAAAATTGTTCGATTTCGAAATATAATCTGTTTCGTAAATCATATCGCTGTTAATTATAATCTGACTTGGTAAAAGTGAAATACAATTGTGGATTTAAATAGTTCCTATTCCTACAAATGAATGGACATATATTAATAAAAGTAGGTGGAACAGTGTGTTGATTTTATGGTATTAATTGGTCATGTGTCTAAAAAGGATTTCACATGGTATTTAAAGTATCATATTTGAAGGTAGGTGATAACGATACATTTTTTTTCTTTTTAAATATCTTTTACGCCATTAAGAAGACTTCAATATATATAACACTTTTATGTAGAATGTTGTTCAAGTAAGATATCTTTTTTTATCTGGTACTTTTGTGTTGAAGAACACATCAAAGCTAGGAAATTATCCTTGTAAATTTCAAAACTGTGAAAGGTTCTTCTTGCAACTAAAATTGATCTTAGTCCGATTCGGCATATTTTGGTTTTATTTTTCTCTGCCCAATACCATGATATTCATATAGTGTAAGGCATATTTAATCTTTTTGGTAGAGCGCCTCTAATGAGTCTTGATTAAACGAAATGTACATTTTAATGCAGTTCTCGTCTTTTGTGTTACCTTGTGTTGTCTTAGCTCATTCGGCACGAATTCTGAATACTTATGCAAAGACAGTTATTAGACTTCCCAGTCTATGCCCTAATACATGCCATATAGCAACTTTGAGTGTATTTCCTATAACGTATATGAACTGCGAGTAACTTTGGTTCAATTTTTTTAAATAGCATTATGAAGTGCGTAACATTGTTCAGCTAAATAACCATAATTTTGGAATTGATCATCAACTTTCAATAATCTTGTTTTGTTGTGTTTAAGAAAGTTTTTTGGTGTTGTTTTTTTTTTGGGGGGGGTAAGGAGGGGGTACTTAATCAAATAGTAGATAATACGAGTACAACAGGCAAATTCTTATTTTTATTCTTGTTTAAATTTAAAGGCTTAGCGACCACGAGGTAAAACTCTTCCTGTATGTCGTCACCAGCGTCAGAACCGGAAGCCGGAGGATCCCCAACTCCAGAGGAGATCATATTACCACCATTGTTTTTGGCCATAGCTGGCATTCTTTGTAAGTACTTTTAAAAAAAAATTATTCCCTAAAATATTAATTTAACTGTTTTACAAATTCATTATCTGCTGTAAACATTTTTGATATTTTTATTTAAAACCGGTTTCTTTACTTCTCCTTATTTTTACTTTATTCATCTTGTACTGTTGGGAATTGTCTACAAGACGATGTTGTCAACATTAGCTTTTTTATTTTTCAGGTTTCCTTGTTCTTTTCTTCGTTTCACATTGGAAAACTATTATCAACAAGCTCAACAAAACAGAACCAAACTTATCATCTTTGAGTTTAGTTGTTGTTAAAGAAAATAATGTCACCGAGGAGGAAACTCAAATCATGCAAAATTTCAAGACATTTCAAAATCGCCTTCCGAGCCTGACTATCATTGTAACATACCCTACACTTACAATGGTATTTTGCCCCCTAGCGTTATTCCTTCACAGCGCACTAACTGGCTACTTTTGGCCACACCTTGATACAATGCCAAACGTCAACGATCCACTTAGCATCTTCCTGACCCCCGCCGGTGTGATTTATGCTATCTTATTTGCATACGCGGCTGGTCAGGTCCTGGACAAAATGAATTCGTTAGAGGGGCAACTCCAAGGCGAAGTTAGTGCTTGTCGTCGCATAGCTCTTTTAACAGCCCAAACCAGCTCCCTTGGACATGACCAAAAGAATGCTATTTACAGAATTCTACGATCGAATCTGATAAACAGAATTCAACATGTACAACAAAATTCTGTAGACAAAACAGGTGGGTATTGTATATAAGGATCAGAGAAAATGTATACGACATGCATTAGACTGCTCATAGCAAAGAATTAGTTTGATCCGGAGCAACTGAGTTCACTCTCGTTACGACTTTAGAGTTCGCGTTGTTAATTGTTTCAATAGTTTTTGTGTTTCCGTGTTTTAGATGTTTTCTGTGTTTTTTTTTGGTCCTGTTCTCGTTAGTGTTTACTGATTTTGTCTTTGCATTTTCGGACTTTCGACATTCGGATGGCCCATTGAAATTGTACTCCTGCTTCTTTGATAAAGGAGTACATTTGTACAACATTTGTTTAAAGTAATAATAAAGCAGTTTGGGGGAAAAAATTGCACTGTAAAAATAATCACTTAACTGTTGCATAATCATAAAATTAAAGCTTTTGCGCTTTTATTAAGACGAGAATTTTAATAATGTTCGTTTACCGGCTAGTTTAGCTGATTTTTGAAGAAGTTTGATACCAATGGCCACTTATTAACTTTCGTGAACAACATTCCGATTTTTACTGAACATTTCAAAACAAACAAAAATGTATTTTGAAGTAAGAGCATGTAAAGCTCTGGGTTTAATATAATTTAATATTTCTTCTTTATTTGACAAGTACAACCTTTCCACTATTAAGAAATACTGATTAAAAAGTGTTAAACATGTAATAATAACAACACACACGCACCTGTTTTCCATTCATCGTGCTATACATGTATATTAACCCGGCCTATTCAACTGAAAATGCAGGCATGGGGTGAATTACATTGCAATGTAATGCATTGAATTACCATTACCATTACAAGGATTTTGAAAAGAAATGCATTGAATAACCATTACTGTAGCTAAGTAATGCATTGAATTACCATTACATTTTTAAGTTCTGTTAACTTGTTTGCAACATCCATCATACCTAGGTAAATTTTGCTTTAAAAGATTTCTAATAAAAACTTAATAAGTCAGAACTTATAAACTTTTGTATTCTGATACATTGTATATCTTGGCATAAAAGCAAAACAGAATAATAAAAAATTGATAAGCAAAAACTTTGTTTGTTTCAAAGAACTAAAACGTCTTTTTCAATGTATATTTTTATACATCGTGATACGCATAGTTTGTCGAAAAGCCATCTTGTGATCTGTACAAAAATAAGCAGCTGTAAACATGGTAAAGTTGAATTTAAAGCATTTTTAAAATCATTTAAAATATTTTATAATTTTTGTCAAGGAAGATAACATAGTATTACTGAATGAGGATTAACAATCGAAAAATATGTCATTTTTGTATATTCTGTTGGGTAATTTGAAATTTATTTGCCTATTCAACATTCTTGGTCAACTTTCTTCTGTTAAAGATATACACTTAACATAATGAAAAAAATGAAAATAAATAATTTAATTAATATTTTTAACTTGAAGCCATTTGATATTTACAGAAGAGTTGTTTTGAAACTCTGATTAAGTTGTTTTAACAACAGTGTCGAAAGAAAATATTTAATTATTTTGTGTTTGTATGGCTTCACTTCAAATTTTTTAGAACAATATTATTACTTAATCCTACTATAAAATGTTGAAAATTTTACTGACCCTTCTCCATATTCAAATTCATTGATAGTAATGCAATGTAATTCATTTGTAATTCATGAATTACATGCATTTTTGAGAAAGAAATGCATTGAATTACCATTACATGTAATGCAAAAAAATGGTGCATTACACATTACATTGAATTACTTGAAAAAATGTAACGCATTGCAATGCATTACCATTACACATTTACATTACCCCATGCCTGATTCGATGACACAATATTCTCATTGGGGGGATTTCTAAACCACTTTCTCTTGTTATTGCTATCATTTTAAAGGGGAACGGAGTAAGGTAAAATCAAAACAGTTACAAAAACCAGAACATACCTTTTCAGACCACGTTTGTTTACATCTATTTCCTAAAGTATTTTTAGATGGGCTTGCGCGGGCACTTCCGAGTGAGTTCAAACTTGGGTCGTATGCTTCTAGTTTACATTATACAACTCGGGAAGCAAATGGTTGTTAAAGACATTTTTTTATCAAATTCTGCAAAACTACCCAATTTAATGGACTTTTTGTAGCTTTAATAAAAGTTTACATTAACAATTTATATTTTACAAGCTGAAACAGACTGTTAAAAAATTAAGATTTTTTGATTTATTATTACTTTAATTTCTTTTTTTCTCCTAAATCTATTTTTAAGAAAAACCATAAGAAACAACCCCGTTCCGAAAAGTAAGACATGTTAGACATGTATCATATATCATGTAGAAAGATTTTTGTAATAGGAGCTGTTCCTCTGTCTGTGTCAATGAAATTATGGTAGATTCCGCCTTAATTAGTAGGTGGTCACTTCGAAGGTCACACTTGCATACTGAAGGAAAAACTTTAAGTTTTGTTTTATTAAAATCTAGAAATCATTTATGGACATTTTCATAATTTGAATAGATTTTCAAACATGTTTGTTGGGGTTTTTCAGTAAATGTTTGGAACATCATGAAACATTTGAGGGTCCCCATGAGCAATACAGACAAGCTCATGTGTCAACGGATCAGCAGGACAGTCAGCAAACTATCACGCTCTATCCCTGATGCCGGATC
This sequence comes from Arcuatula senhousia, assembly GCA_963971305.1. Lineage (NCBI taxonomy): Eukaryota > Metazoa > Mollusca > Bivalvia > Mytilida > Mytilidae > Arcuatula > Arcuatula senhousia. The sequence continues at coordinate 5,653,210 of OZ020305.1, forward strand.
ACTACATGACAAAATGAATTATTTTCAGTAAGTACACGATGACATATTTTAAACCTAGTAATTTTCACGGTGTACGACTTTTCGCAATATACTAGATCAATTTGCGAAAAATAATACAGACGAATATGCAATAATTAATTGTTAACCAATGCACTTTTTAAATAAAAACACACAAAATGGTAAATAACACTGAAAAGCACATATCTAAACCATTTAACATAATAGTACATATGTTAACTATAACTAATGCAGAAGCATTAAAAGCTATAAAATAAAATAAAAAAGACTAGATACGTTAAACAAATTACATTGAAACAGTATATGTGATCAAAACACAAAAACTCTTTGAAAATCTTGATCTGAAAGAATAACTAATCAGAAATGGTCAAGTCAATCAGGTGCTAGATAAGGTAGCTGTTGCAAGTGACAGTCTCTAAAACTGCTGAAACCAAAGTTTCAGTCGTTGTAAGCCTACTTGCCAGAATTCAAATGCATTTGCGCAATATATGATAAACATTATTAATTCAAGTAGAAAACATACAAGTCAAGTGATAACTTGATAGTCGTTTTGTTACTTGACAAAACTGTATATGAAATAAAAACATAGATAAATACTTTTTTTCAGATGGCTACTTCTAGAAAGTCTCGGGCTTTTCACTTTCCTGGGCATACTGTTGATCAAGGCCGACTCGTATAAACTAGAGCTGGCGATGTGTATCATAACTGTTGTATCGATAACCCTCCTGACCTCTATCGTGTCTGACCTTGACTCGCCCTTCCATGGCTTCTACCGCATAGATCTAGACTTCATGACAGAGTTTAGAACTGAACTGATTGACTTAGAAACAGCAAACCCATCTGATGGAATAAAAGAAAAAGCTTAACTAATAAAAATATCTGATCAATGTTATTTGTTGTCATGTGGTAGCTTTCAATAGATGGTTTTATAAAGTAGAACAAAGTTCCAGACAATAAATTTTGCTACGCCTGACGCGCGTTTCGCCTATTCGTAAATGACATATATATATTTAGGTAAAAACGCAGATTAAGAAAGTTGAAGTTCCTTCATCTTTCTTTGGATATTTCTACTAATTTTGTTTTTATTAAAGAATTCTATGTCCAAAGGATATCATAAACAAAAGCAGTTACTAGAAATGATAGGGGAATATTAGATAAATACAATTAATAGAAGATGTGGACTTGACACAATCGAAATGAATCAATGGAAATTTTAAAATCCACATTGGAAAGCAGCTAGTAGCCATCAAATGGTCGATGCTTGTTGCTTTCAATTGAGTTTGAGATGATTGATCTTGTTTTTTTGGATGCTTGAATTCTTCATTTGTTTTCCCTTTTGTAAATCATATAATATATTATCTTTTTTTATTTTGGTGAAAATCGACGTGTTGTTTAAACTAATGTGCAATTCGGTCTATTGCGGAAAACTTTCATGGTGAATTGCTTGTACGACTATTAATCTTGTTCAACATTATCAAGTTAACAAAACCAAACAATTATCAATCTCTTCCTTAAGCTTTGACTGGTCAGTAAGGATTTTTTACTGACTTGGAAAGCCACACTGGGACTTAAGTTGGCAGTGGCCAACTCGCACAATGCTCCTCCATTTTGAGCTTGACTAATATTTTGAAGAACTTCTGTTTAGGGTATAGACGTTCCGCACGATGTTGGTGTTACTTTTGAGAAAACGCCGTAACCTTAGATATTTATTACTGATACTTATTTAGAAAAACAGCCAAACCATTATTGTTAAATATCAAAATAAAGATTAGGTAATAGAGACTTAAGAAAATGCAACAAAAAGTGATATTTAAAGGCTCTTCGTCTTTTATATTTATTAAAAAAACAAGACTTTACCATAAAAACCCGTGTAACGCGTTACAAAAGTTAGCATGGTGTCATGATATTCTCTTACGTAAATGGGACTAAATGAATATACAAGCTTTCAATTCTAAAATAAAGTTAACATATCAATTTGTTTGACGATATTATAAACGAAAACAATTCAAGTCTTGTAAAAAAAAGTATGCTGAAAATTTTGGTTTGTGCTTCTGGCTTTTTTATTTATAGTTCCAGTCACAGACAGACCATTATTCATTTTTAAACAATGTATTGAGAAGTTTTGTTAAGATTTATGGTTTTTAATCTTTCAAGACATGTATGACCCTCAGTTTGTTTATTATTCTAGACTCTAGAGGCAAAGTAAACTAAACTTAGTTATAATATTTTACCGATTTAAATGCATTGAAATTCTTTTTTATGTTGATCTAACAATGCAACTGTATAAATTGTGTTTTAATATTATGGAGAATTTAAAAGCTTATTAAATATATGATACATGTGCCATGCGGTGCTTAATTGATTAATATCAAAATATTATGAAGATTAACCCTTGTGACATAAAGTATATTTCGAATTATTATTTCTGTCGATTTGTGTTATAGATTTGTGTTTTAATAAGGCAGAAAATTACTTTTATAAAAAGTAGGTCTTAGTTCCATAAAAAAAACGTTGATGACCAGAGAAGAAATTTAAAATTGAACTTGATGTTTTTCTTCGGAGATTTAAATCCATGATAATGGACTTTTTTAGCACGGTGATTTGATCTCTTGACGTATGTATATTTATTGTGTATTACATGTCCTAAGCAAAATTAAAAAAAATTGTAAGCATAAAAATGAAATTACTTTTAGTATCAGAGAGCATTTTTATTTGATTTTAGATGATAAGAATATAAAGACCGTTCTTCTATGTGTGCATTGTTTTACTTGGTCAATTTTAAGTGCCATCTTGAAAATTCTTTAATAGCCTTACGTGTAACATTATGATTTTTTAGATTATATTTTGTAATTTAAGATGGAAGGTTCATATCACTATGAACGTCAGCAAGATTGTGGTGGGGTGTCTTTTGCATTATGAAAGTTGAAAAACTAATATTTCTCAGATAGGGAAACTATACATGCCAATGTATTATTTCTTTTTTTTTCATTTAGAAATATACGCATGTTAACTTATGATAATTGTTTGGTGTTTGTTTTTTGCAATGTATCTATAAAATTTTAATTTTAAATGTATTTTGAATTTTACATTTCCAAATTTAAACAGGTCAAGTATTGAGGTTTTCTGGTTCTCAGACCTACATGTACATGCAGCTGTGGACATCTTGGATTTGTTTTATCTGACTGTTTCGTTCATTGAAGATTACGGTCGTTGGAAATAACCTTAACAAGATTACTATGTTTTTTTGTCATAAACCATTATGATTTTTCAGTTTATTTACAGTTTGTCAAACAAGTAGTTACCACCAGCCATGTCAAACAGCTCCTCACCAGAATCTGAACCGGAGCTAGGATCAGCAAGCCCGGAGGAAGTCGTCCTACCGCCTGTTGTACTGACCATCGCCGGTATACTGTGTAAGTCTATAACATGTACATAAGGTACTAGAATGACAAAATCACTGTTAAACATGTTAAAGACGAAGAAAGAGACAATTTGATGCACGTACAGGATTAATTAAAGATTAACATCTTAGAGCATTTAGAGATCAATCATTCTTTGATTCATATTACTGCCAGATGTGACGTACCTACAAATGTATTGACTGCTGGTCGGTTGCTACTACATTTTGTTCTTTATCAATTGTAATTTCCGTGTACATTTATTTCACTTGTGCATCCAGTTGTGCTAATCTAGGTCGCCAAGTTCGGTAATTTTGTTATCTCTTTAAGTTCCCTCAATAAATAATTCCATTTGTCTTCTATTGAAGGTTTTGTGGTTCTCTACATCGTTTCCCGTTGGGATATTATCTGCAGCCAATGCAAAGGTAAAAAGTCACGTTCTGACAAACACGCCATTGATGATGACGTCACGATTATCGACAATTTGAAGGCTTTTCCCAACAGGTTTCCTGATATTGGTTACATTCTGATCTACCCCATCATGACAATGCTGGTATGTCCGATGACCTGGTTTTTTCACAAAACTCTTACCGGTTATTTCTGGTCTTATCTTGATTCAACCCCAAGTGTAAATGATGCTATTGCCTGTTTTATGACGCCAACCGGTATGGTATACGCCATTACATTTGAGAGAGCCATCTCACAAGTTTACGATCAGCAAAGTTCATTGGCTGACCAACTCCAAAAGGAAGTAGGCCTTGCAAGAGAAATAGCCTTGATGATTGGCCAAATAAGTTTTCTTGGTGTCAAACAGAAGCTATCCATCCTAAAAATCCTTCAGGAAAACTGTATAAACAGAATGAAACACGTGGAACAGAATACAATAGACAAAACAGGTGGGTAAATATGAACACAGTAAAAAAACGATAATCGAAACACATGCACACAATCATTGTGGGGAAAAACTCTAACAAGTAAGAAAATCATGCAAAACGACTTTTTATTCCGCATACATGATTGAACAATATACACGTATCTTGCAACTTTTGGGCAGAACCCTATAAAGTCATATATAACTATCTGATTTTCGCGTTTTTTATCGTCTAGGCAGTGTAAATTGGTCAGGCAATATTCCTACCAAAGGATCTATTATAGAATATTCATCGTGTATAATTAATGTTTCAATGTATTAAATGTTATCTAAATTGTCTAAATTAAGAGGTACATCTTTATACCCCTATAATAAAAACGATATAAATGTGCACTACATTTCATATATCGATACACCATGACCAGTTGATGTAAACTTAAGCATTTTTGACCTTTTACCTTAAATTTAATCCACACGTCATAAATATTCAAGTGGGCGGAGCAAAATTACGGATTTCTTAACAAATGTTTGAGTGGACGAAGCAAACAGACAAAATTGATATGTTTCAAGTTGGTGAAAAACAGATCGTTCTTTATTTTAGTGCTTAGATTTAGCTCTGCCTTTTAACGCTAAAGCGCTATGATTTCATATTCACTCAGTGGTACATGTAACCATATAAGCAAATATCTGAAACAATTTTTTTAACAAACAGTTTTGATTAAATGTTCATATTGGTCTATGTTTCAACATCCGGTGACACCTTAAAACCACAACTAAAAACAACTTTTTGACAATATTTTTTTCAGTGAACGTTTGGAACATCATGCAGCATATAACTTGTCCAGACACAGCGGCTATAGATGAAGCAGACAAACTTGTATGTGACGAGCTGATTCAGGCTGTGGATGACTTATCCTGTACAATTCCAGACACCGGAACACTTCACACTAAAATGAACAAATTCCAGTATTTAATTTATGATTTATTAATATATGATTGTATCGAAAGGGGTAAAACCAACCATGGTCCTAGAAATTTGAAATAATATGGAGTAGGCATTGTCTAAATGCGAGCATAGCTAAAAGGGACTACGTTTTGTTTATCGCTATCATTTAATTTCCAATATTTCCATTTGCTTATTTTGGGGCGAGATGGTATGGGGCGATTAAGCTTCGATACACGTTAGTTTCGTACGTGCATATAACCAAGACGAAACGAGCAGCTGATGTGTATTTATTATTTTAAGAATATTATTTTATTGTAAAAAGCGCAATTTATTATTTTTTTTTTAGCATTATTTCTTTTCTTATAAATTATTTTAACATTCACTCCGGTCCTGTAAAAATAATAACCCTTTCCGGACCATAAAAAATCTAAATCAGCATTAGCAAATTTCTCGCGGAAACAAATACCGAAGAGCTCTCCGCTCGAGCGTTTGCGAGCTATGCTCGCTATCAAATGAAACATAACGTCCAATAATAATGAAATAGGTGGACGAGGAAAGTATTCGACTGAACAACATGTACAGCTTTGACACGGAAGAGAAAAAAAATACAATGATATTATTTTTTCAAATGTACGAACATGGTAATTATATCGCTTATTTCATGACTTCTCATTCTATTAAGAAAAAGACAAAAACCTGCTTAAGAGTGTCCCTGGATATGCCACAATATAAATTATTTGCTAAAGCTTTGCATTATTTTGTTTCAGATGGCTTCTTTTAGAAAGTCTTGGCTTCTTTACTTTCCTGGGAGTGTTACTTACCAATGCCCAGTCTTACAGGTTAGAGATGGCCATCTGTATCGTCACTGTGGTCTCCATCACCCTTCTGACAGTGGCCGTGTCAGACTTAGACTCTCCCTTTCACGGATTTTACCGAATCGACGTGGAATTCTTGACGGACTTTTACGAAGAATTACAAGACTATCAAAAACTCATGTTGCTACCAGAAAGTATCAAAGAAAAAATAAAATGACTGTCTATATACTGTTCTTTATAATTGTTAACTTTATTAAGATTGAATGTTGAGTCTTGATGATCTATAAAGTGAAATTAGAAGTCTTTTCTCTTTTAATGAGTACATGTATAAATGTGCTCAAGTAAATCAAGCTAGTTTCTGTATTTGAACTAACATGATTTTAAGATATCTTTTACATCAAAACATCTGTCTTATTTAGTTACTTTAAAAGGATCAGGAAGCGAAAGTCTAAATATATGGTTGCCGATCATGCCAACACTTCCATGTATTTGGTTAATATTCATTAATATAGAAAAAAAAAAGAACAAATCTACAGAAGAGAAAATATTCGAAATGCTGAACTATATTTTGCTCTGTTATTGTCGTCCCTTAACAAATTTTAGGCTAGACATCATGTGGTTGTAGACTTATAAGGGATTTTTTATTTCTTGTGAACACCATAGAATGTTTGTGTTGTCTACCTTTACCGAGTTTGGTCTATACTATAAAATGATCATTGAGCGTGTTTTAACAAGCACGAGCTGTTTACCCTTCCTTGGCACATGAGTTCACTCTCTTTTCGACTTAAGTTCACGTTGATGATTAAAGCTTATCCTTATCCGTCCTTTTTATTTATTTATACTGATTTTGTCTTTCTCTTTTCGAACTTACGAAATGGTACAAAAATGTGTTTATAGAAAAAAAAATTTAGGTGAATCCCATAGAGTGTTATATTGTCTATTCAAAACAGACAACTAAACTAAACATATCAACGTGAACAGTACAGGTAGACAATATATCTGTCTTGTTTTTGTATGTATACTGATTTTGTCTTACTCTTTCTGATTCGTTTTAGTCATTTTCACTGGACTATGAAATTGATCTTTTGTAAGTTTGGTAGTTTTGTTATTACCTTTATTTCAAACTTACGATATTTGAATACCCCAATGGTACATTGTTCGATTTAACAGTAGGCTTTGATGTACATGTATAAATGACTTTGCATGTTTCACTTACACTCGAACTACATTCGGCAAAGGTTAGTTCGTTACTAACCAAACATCTTCGTGTTTCTTTAAATCTTCAATTGAAAATAAAGAATATGAAGATTTACTATATATGTATTTGAAATTTAACCTAAACCACACAAAAATCCATCCAAAGAAAGGTTTATAGCTAAATCATCACCGTGTTCTACAACAGAACTCCCCTTTCATCTCACAAAGATCTGCTCGCTTGTCAAAGAAGGACAACAAGCATAAAAAACTCACAAATTATAAACCTGATCATTTACTTACCAGGTGAGAAATTAAAATGTCGTGTTAAATAACGTATTCTTTTAAAAAAGGCTATTATTATTCTTTTCTTCTTCTAAAACATCTAATAGAGATAAATGTTGTCACACCATGAGTCAAGTTTGCAGTACCATTATGCTTGAATTCCTCATTGAAATCATAGTTTTTTAACAACAAGCGGGACAAAAACAGACAACATGTAAAACATGGAAACACAAAATAACTGAATATCAATCAACAACGCGAACTCCAGTCGAAACAAGAGTGAACTCAGGTGCTCCGGAAGAGTAAGCAGTTCCTGCTTGCTATAGCACACCCGTCGCGTTGCCAATAGTCCATTCAGCGTGTCAAATCCGGTAAAGGAAGACAAAACAACACCCTATGACAAACCAACATCTGCACTCATCTGAGAGATCGAAATCCCATATTTGTCTATAAGTGCATGATGTCTTCCGTAAAATTTCTTGAGTGAAGACAGCAACCGAGGAGCAACATAACCCTATGTGAGCAATTTTTGCGTCAGACGTGTCGCTCTGCTAAGGAAATCGATGTACGTCCCGCACGCTCTGGAGTACCCAATCAATTGAGATACGTAAAATCCATAAGCTGGAGCGGACGGAATGTTGCTACACAAGAAGGGAAAGTTGACGATTGGAAAGTTGAAGTCATCACGTTTGTCATAGAGCCTTGTTGAAAGTCTTCCTTGTGAGTCAATTTCTAGATGTAGATCTAAATATGAAGCAGACTTCCTAGAATCCGTTGTGTCCTTTATCTCAAGCTCCTGGGGATATATGAGATGGAGAAAGTCACCAAATCGAGAATTGTTTAGTGAAAGGACATCATCAATATAACGGAACGTGAGGTTGAAAGAGAGAGCTAGTCTACATTTTTTTTTGTCTAGAAGAGATTGTAAGAAGTCTGCTTCATATGAATGAAGAAACAAATAAGCAAGCAAAGGTGCACAATAAGTGCCCATTGGAATCCCTATTGCTTGCTGAAAAACAAATGCGACTAAGGGTCATGGAATTATTAACATCGGGTTATCAATCAGCCTACAAAGCGAACAAGGTATGTACCCTAGGGGACTGAATAGATACATTTAGGTCCTTGTCTGCGGGAGGGATGGGTGTGTCTTACAACAATGTTGTGTTTTTGTTACTACTGCATTGCATTTTGAAGAGGATGATTTGGTGCTATACTACCTGTTCTTTCCCGCCTTTGCTTTTAGAAAGCCTGTACCAAGCCAAGACCAACGAAAATTGCCCTATTTTGTCTTTTCCTCTTGGACATATGGGACGTGTCATTTCTGCTCGGTAGCTTTCCTATTACCCTTTTCTAATGAATTCAGTGTAAAACTTTTGTAAAAAACACAACTCCTTCATGTCCTTGCTTTCCTTAAAATACCCTTCTTATGACAAATGTTGAAGAGGGGATGAAAATTCAAGTATCGCTTAGCTTTAGGGAAAAAAATTGTCAGACCGCAATAAGACCTATATTGTACAGATTCACAAATTGCTCTATGAAGTATCACACAAAAATGGACTTCAGTTTTGTCCATTTGTAGGCTTGCGTGTACTAAATTTTAACATTTCTCAAATAACTTCATAAGTTCAAAACATTGTTTTACAAAATGACAACCCAAACAGAACTAAAGAACTTAACACCCAATTTAGTACTTTGATAACAATATTGTCTATGGTGCAAAAGATTAAACTGTTGCATGCCTGATTAGTCCATGCTTATTAAACATACATAATAAAACAATAGCGTCATTAGATTTAATGAAGACACTATCAGACAATGGTATCAATAACGCGTTTGATTTATTACTTTTTTCTGAATGAATAAGTAGACATTGGTCAAAAGTGTTACCGAATATATTTCAAGCGAGAGATCCGATTTATGAGTTTTATTCCAAACGTGTTAAAGGAGGTCTTTACTTATCAACCCTGCTCACAGAAAACAGGTGCAGTATATCTATACTATGATATTTTTCATCTCTTTTTTTATTCTTAAGCATTCAAAAACGACATACACATTCGCTAGTGTTTCTAAATTGCCAATGTGGAATGATTAAATAATTTTTTTTCTTATCCAGAACAGAGTGACGGACCTTGGTTTTATTGCTCTGCTCAAAACTAATTACTTTTTTAAATATTTTGTTCAATTGTAGTACTTTTAAAAGCAGATATCTCACTTTGGAATATTTTTTCTATTCAAATCTGCTTCAAAAATAAAGGTACATTGTAATAACAAAACTACCGAACTTGAATGATCAATCTCATAGTCCAGAGAAAATGACAAAAACGAATCAGTCATACCGGAGAATTGGTGGATAGCAATGGTCCTGACTTGGTACAGGCATTTCAAACGACATGGTGGGTTAAACCAGGTTTTATGGCGCCAAACCTCCCTCTTCCATTGCGATCTAGGATCCGGTAATGACCACAGAACACAACACAGTTGTGAGACACAATAGGGATATTGAGGTGATCATCTCAGTACAGCAGACCAGTCAAACACTAATTAAAACAATTAACTATCATATCTTTTAACTCAATTTTGAACTTTTCTACTAGTGGCTGATAACGAAGAAAGAATTTTTTTAGTGATCGTATGAGACGTATTTTCTTATAGCCCTGCTCCAAAAGTCGGTCACGAAGAAATCGGTGTCTGATCAAAAAATCTGTGAAAAGTGTACAAGCTCTGGCATATCGAATAAGTTGTGAAATATAAACACCGTATGCAGGAGAAGTAGGTATATTGCTCTGTAGATTAGGAAAATTAATAATTTAAAAATTAAAATCGTCTCGTTTATCGTAATTTTTTTGTTCTGAGATTACCACCTGGGTCAAATTCGAGGTGCAAATCCAAGAAAAACGTGAAGCATTTAGATTCGGTGGTCTCTTTAATCTCCAATTCCGGAGGATATATTGAAGGGATCCAACTACCAAATGAAGTGTTATTGACAGAAAGGACATCATCAATATATCTGAATGTAAGATTAAATGACCTTGCCTCTTTCATCTTCTTGTTCTTTACGAGTCCCTGAAGAAATTCAGTCTCGTAAGAGTATAAAAACAAATCGGCGAGGAGAGGAGCACAGTTTGTGCCCATTGGAATGCCGATTTGTTGTTGAAAAATCTCTCCTCCGAAGGTGACAAATATGTTGTCAATGAGAAAATCAAGCATACTGCAAACTTGTTCCAGTGTGTAACAAAATTTATCCTTGAAAGATGTTTTTGAAAATAATGTAGAATTATAACCCAAAACAACAAAATTCCTAGAGTTTGAAAGCCTTTTTCGAGAAGTTTTTTCAGGCGACATTTTAGTTTTTCGTGTGGCAAGGTAGTGTATAAAGTTGAAAAATCGAACGTTTTCAAAGAGTGAACCTCAGAAAATGATCTAGATTTAAAATGATCTAACAAATAATTGTTTCTTATTTCTGCTGTGAAGTATGTTATCCTGAAAAATCAGAATAAAATTTAGAAATTACCACTTTTATCGTGTAAAATACTTCTAGAATTTACATAACTTTTTTCTTATAAATCAAGTTCAAAATTTTTTGGGGGAAAAAAACTAGGCTCTTCCACTTAAAGTTACCTTGTTGGTCAGTACCTGCACGTTTTAAATCATTTTGTACTGGCTCTTCTTCGTCACATATTATCGTTTCATGACCACTGTATCTTGTGCTTTTTTCTGCTACAAGACCTTACTTGTATTTCCATTTGTATAATGTCCATTGCTTCAGTTAAAATAAAACAATGGCAGAACCTGAGGCGGAGGGAGAACCGACTGTAGAAACAGTAGCTGATCTTTTATCAACCGTAGAGTCGGCAGCTGCTGGGTTAATTCCTTCAGCCGAAGCAGAAGGAGGAGGAAGTCCAACACCATTTGAGATTATACTGCCGCCAGTAACGGTTACCCTCTTTGGAGCCTTTTGTAAGTATAAACAATACTCTTCAATTTTTTAAACTTACTGTAACAAGAACATTTGCCCTATTCGGAGCCTTTTGTAAGTAAATATTATCCTCTCTTCAAAATTTGGAGCTCTCTGTAACAAGAACTTGTACTCTCTTCGATATTAGAAGTCCTACTCTTTATTTGTCCTAAAATGTGGACAGACACTCAAAGGTATAAAACAAAAAGTATCGAACGAATAGAGAGGTGGACAATTACAACTTACATCCAGTAGTTTCAATGTTAAGGGCCGGGGCTAAACAAAATTGTACTCATAACCTCTCTAATAACATTAGTGATCGTCCAAAACATACATAAACTCATAACTAAGGGGAGTGATCATGGAGTGTAGTTTTAAAGAGCCGATTGCGGTTTCTAAAAAAAGTTGTCTTGCAATGTTGAAAATGTTGACATTATTGTACATTTTACGAGAGAATGGAATGTGTAAATAGTGTTATGAAGAAAACGATTAGGCTATGAAATTACTCGTGTACATTTCAATACACTCTTTGTATTAATAGTTTTACATTAGTTTTTAATTTTTGGAATGAGCGCTTCGTTTGAGTCTTGAAGAGACAAAACGCACATCGGTTATAATAGTAAAATTCATTGCCGAAATGTTTGTTATTTTGGTTCATAAGATATATGGTTGTTCTTGTTTTTATATGTTTTTGATGTTGTTTTTGATTGTTGTTTTTTCTGTATCAATACAAAATGTATACTAGTAAGTACCATTCAAATCAATTGTTGGGTTATAACTCCATTTATTACTATAATCTACTAACAGGTTTCTTGTTGCTGTGTTGCGCCAGTCGGCACAAAGTCTTTTGTAGAAGACGATTAAAACAGAACAAAACCAGTGTCATTTCCGACTCCAGGCTCTTCGTCGTCAGAGAGGATTCCTACTCAAACGACGAAGACATTACAATTGAAGATTTCAAACATTTCCAGAACTCCCTAAAACAGCTGTTTATTATAATGATAGCCCCAGCCAGCTCGATGTTGTTTTGTCCGTTAACTCTCTTCGTTCATAGTTTCCTGACAGACTACTTTTGGTCTCATCTAGAAAAATACCCCAACGTAAATGACGCCATCGGTTGTTTCCTGGTACCGGCCGGTATGGTTTATGCCATCACTTTCGCCTATGCTGTCGAACAGGTAATGGGTCAACAGACAGCCCTGGCTGACCAGCTGCAGAATGAAGTAAAGGCTGCTAGACAAATCCTGTTGATGACAGCAGAAATGGGATGTCTGGACGTAAAACATAAATATCTGATATACAGTGTCTTACAGTCAAACTGTTTGAATAGGATGAAACACGTGAAGAATAACACGATCGACAGAACGGGTAAGATTCTGTACACGTGAAGAATAACACGATCGACAGAACGGGTAAGATTCTGTACACGTGAAGAATAACATGATCGACAAAACGGGTAAGATTCTGTTTATAAAACACGTGAAGAATAACACGATCGACAGAACGGGTAAGATTCTGTATATAAAACACGTGAAGATTAACACGATCGACAGAACGGGTAAGATTCATTTTATAAAACACGTGAAGAATAACATGATCGACAGAACGGGTAAGATTCTGTTTATAAAACACGTGAAGAATAACACGATCGACAGAACGGGTAAGATTCTGTTTATAAAACACGTGAAGAATAACACGATCGACAGAACGGGTAAGATTCTGTTTATAAAACACGTGAAGAATAACATGATCGACAGAACGGGTAAGATTCTGTTATCAAGAGAGGATAAAAGAATAACACGATCGACAGAACGGGTAAGATTCTGTAAATCAGGAGAGGATAAAAGAATACCACGATCGACAGAACGGGTAAGATTCTGTTTAAAAAACACGTGAAGAATAACACGATCGACAGAACGGGTAAGATTCTGTATATAAAACACGTGAAGATTAACACGATCGACAGAACGGGTAAGATTCTGTTAATAAAACACGTGAGGATTAACACGATCGACAGAACGGGTAAGATTCTGTGTATAAAACACGTGAAGAATAACACGATCGACAGAACGGGTAAGATTCTGTATATAAAACACGTGAAGATTAACACGATCGACAGAATGGGTAAGATTCTGTTTATAAAACACGTGAGGATTAACACGATCGACAGAACGGGTAAGATTCTGTGTATAAAACACGTGAAGAATAACACGATCGACAGAACGGGTAAGATTCTGTATATAAAACACGTGAGGAATAACACGATCGACAGAATGGGTAAGATTCTGTTTATAAAACACGTGAGGAATAACACGATCGACAGAACAGGTAAGATTCTGTATATAAAACACGTGAAGAATAACACGATCGACAGAACAGGTAAGATTCTGTATATAAAACACGTGAAGAATAACACGATCGACAGAACGGGTAAGATTCGGTTTATAAAACAAGTGAGGAATAACACGATCGACAGAACGGGTAAGATTCTATTTATAAAACACGCGAGGAATAACACGATCGACAGAACGGGTAAAATTCTGTTTACCAAGAGAGGATAGAAAATACTGTTAACAATAACGTAGTTTAAAATATTAAAATAAAAAAATGTACTTTCGATTTTTCACTTTTGATTCATTCGATTCATTTTACCTAATTTCTTTGTATATTGGTATTTGTAATTTTGAAACCACTGGGCGATAACCGCTGCTGGTGGACCAGAGGTCCCCGAGGGTAATCACAAGCCTGGTAGTCAGACTTGTCTGACACGAATTACCATAAAATTTCTAATATATTGTCGCTGAAATTACCGATTGTTAAATTCAAAATTGATGAAAACACCAGGTTTCTTTCCTTGTAATGCACATGGTCGATATCCTCGGTGCTGGATTTGGCTTCCTTGTTCGAACGTTTTGGTTTTGAGTACTTTTTGTTTTCAACTGTTTTGGAATTTGATCTTCCAATGTTTTGGTGTAAATGCTACTGATGAGAGGTTACTCCTTGAAATATCGATATATAGCATATCGAAATCAACCGTTTATACCCGCGTTTTGGTATTTGTAATTTTGAAACCATTGGGCGATAACCGCTGCTGGTGACCAGAGGTCCCCGAGGGTAATCACAAGCCTGGTAGTCAGACTTGTCTGACACGAATTACCATAAAATTTCTAATATATTGTCGCTGAAATTACCGATTGTTAAATTCAAAATTGATGAAAACACCAGGTTTCTTTCCTTGTAATGCACATGGTCGATATCCTCGGTGCTGGATTTGGCTTCCTTGTTCGAACGTTTTGGTTTTGAGTACTTTTCGTTTTCAACTGTTTTGGAATTTGATCTTCCAATGTTTTGGTGTAAATGCTACTGATGAGAGGTTACTCCTTGAAATATCGATATATAGCATATCCAAATTAACCGTTTATACCCGCGTTTTGGTATTTGTAATTTTGAAACCACTGGGCGATAACCGCTGCTGGTGGACCAGAGGTCCCCGAGGGTAATCACAAGCCTGGTAGTCAGACTTGTCTGACACGAATTACCATAAAATTTCTAATATATTGTCGCTGAAATTACCGATTGTTAAATTCAAAATTGATGAAAACACCAGGTTTCTTTCCTTGTAATGCACATGGTCGATATCCTCGGTGCTGGATTTGGCTTCCTTGTTCGAACGTTTTGGTTTTGAGTACTTTTCGTTTTCAACTGTTTTGGAATTTGATCTTCCAATGTTTTGGTGTAAATGCTACTGATGAGAGGTTACTCCTTGAAATATCGATATATAGCATATCCAAATTAACCGTTTATACCCGCGTTTTGGTATTTGTAATTTTGAAACCACTGGGCGATAACCGCTGCTGGTGGACCAGAGGTCCCCGAGGGTAATCACAAGCCTGGTAGTCAGACTTGTCTGACACGAATTACCATAAAATTTCTAATATATTGTCGCTGAAATTACCGATTGTTAAATTCAAAATTGATGAAAACACCAGGTTTCTTTCCTTGTAATGCACATGGTCGATATCCTCGGTGCTGGATTTGGCTTCCTTGTTCGAACGTTTTGGTTTTGAGTACTTTTCGTTTTCAACTGTTTTGGAATTTGATCTTCCAATGTTTTGGTGTAAATGCTACTGATGAGAGGTTACTCCTTGAAATATCGATATATAGCATATCCAAATTAACCGTTTATACCCGCGTTTTGGTATTTGTATTTTTTTCTTCCTGGTAGCATATCTTTTTCTATAAAATAGCACATTTAACAGTATTGATACATTATGGCTCGGAACAAGAACTGTTTCGGCACTTTAACATGCGATTTTTGGCTGAAATCAGGAACAATATCCGGGCACTTTAACCTGCGAATTTTGGCTGGAAACCGGAACTGTTTCGGAATTTTAATCTGAGATTTTTGTCTTAACACTAACCCAGATGCATTTCCATTTTAGTGAACGTTTGGACCATTATAAAGCATCTCAAAGGTACGATCACACCAACCACGTCTTATACAGACAGAATACTGTGTAAGGAAATCATCAAGAAAGTTGGCGAGTTATCTTCCCTTATTCCTGATGCGGGAATTTTGCATGAAAAAATGAACAAATTTCAGTAAGTACAGTATCTTCTAGAACATGACTAAGATGTATATATCTTTTTATCAATTTGACTTGATTTGATGAAAACTATGAATTTTACGCTTTCGTGTTCATTTAATAATTCCTTTTATGTTCTTTATATCAATTGTATCGTGTTAATCTCCCTTGTGTTGTGAAGCCGAATTCGCAATGTTCAACATGATGCTCGGTCGCAAATCAATAACCAACTAACCAAATGTATATTTGTAGATGGGTTTTGCTGGAAAGTCTTGGATTTTTCACGTTTCTCGGAGTCCTGCTGATCCAGGCCAAATCATACAGGCTGGAGATCGGGATGTGTATCGTAACTGTGGTCTCCATTTCTCTCCTAACAGCCGTAGTGAGCGACATGGATTCCCCGTGTCACGGCTTCTACCGCATCGACTTTGGATTTATGGTTGGATTTATCGAAGAACTAAAAGAACATCTGAAACCAGCTCCGCCGGTCAATTTCAAGGACAAAATTCAGTTGATATAGCTGTGGTACACAGTGGAAATGTTCATCATTACCTCATCTTACCTCAAAGATTCTTACCCCAATCTTCATCTCGATTTGTTTCTTATATCTTGTTCTCAAGCACAAATTCCTATAATTACAAGTATTTGTTCAACGCACAGGTGTAGTTGACATTTTTGTCTGTGTTTTTCAAATTTACTCTGAATGTGGATGCTTCTATCAAAATAAACGGATCACACATGATAAGGTCATCTGATATGAACAACTTATATAACAGCTCACATGATAGGATCAATTTGGTGAGCCATTTATATCTGTTCTGATTTTGCAACAAAACCGTTTTTGTTATAATATTATGAAAATGAAAACGAGCTCGCTATTTGAAGGGAATTATGACACAAAAGGGAAATAATTTAGTTCCGATTCTATCTTATGATGTTGTTAAACAAATTATGAATACCAAAAATTTTATTGTACTTGAAAACTAAGAAATGATCATTATAACATTTTTCTTCTCAAATTTTGGAAGATACGCCGGGTGGTGTAGTGTTTACCACGTCGAGCTACTCACACCAAGGTTCGTGTTTCGATCTACGTCAATGGTGAAAGTTTCATAAACCAAGTTTTCGACTACCTCTTGACACAATTTGCGAGCACAGTCCGCAGGAACGATGTTAGTCATTCGAATGGGACGGAATGTTCCTTTTCCCATTTACCTTAAAGACCCCTTTGTAGAGTTCGATAAGAGTAGGCCCAATCGTGGCAACTTCAAAAGCCACGCTCGCAAATTTAAACTGGAGGGAGGCTGAGTCTAATAAGCATCCAGCATAAGCTTGATTTCCAATCCAGGATAAATAAACAAGTTTAAACTTATTTCGTCAGTGACAAACGACAGGGAAGCAACAATACCCTGTGTCAGTCATTTGTTTTCAGACCTTACACTCTATCAAAACAAAAAACAAAAAAACCAAACAATATTCCCCACAAGCTCTTGAATAACGAATCAGTTGTTATGCTTAAACTCCAAGCTTGATGGAATGGAATGTTGCTCCATGTACAACATGTTGAAACTGAGGATGGTAATGTTGAAGTCATCATGTTTGTACAAAGCCTTCTTTGTATGTAAATTTCGTGATAGAATATGAAGCCGACTTCCTAGAATATGCGGTGCCATTAAATTAAAGTTTCTGGAGATATATGAAATAAAACGTCACCGTGTTGAAGTTTTGTTAGTGAAGGATATCAACACTATTACGAAATATGAGATGAAAAGATCATCATTCATCAGAAGTCCGCTTGATATGAATAAAGATACAAATTGGCAAACAACTGAGCATAAGTCTTACCAAACCGGACGCCGGTTTTCTGCCAAAAACACGTCCATCAAACTGTACAAAAAGACAAAAAGGATGTCATTAACGAAAGCATTTTGTCTTCTTTACTTTAGACTCGTGGATGACAATAAAAAATGTATTGGCATACATGTATCTGCGTACGTAGTATTTCGTTCTTTATGAACAAAAATACATTAAATCAACTGTGCCGAACGAGGTTTTATTTTGTATATGAAATTGAAGTATACAATGTTGAGAAATCAAGTTTTCAATGCTATTTTAAGATAAAATTTACTAAGGGTGGAGAATTTCTATCAGTTCCTTTGATTTTATGAGACCTAACATTTGATTTAATCCATTCCTAGAGTAACAATAGTGGAAGCACTTTCGAAGACAGGATTTAATAGCCGTCAATATAGAAGTCAAAATTAGGTAAAAAAGCGAAAACCACAGGTACAACTATGCTAAAGATTGAATTTGAAATCACTATACCATGTATAAGTCGATTAAAATAAACAAATAAAGTGGAGGACAGACAAAAATAACAAACACACACACAAAACAACAAATTAACTTTAAAATATCGTTAATAATGTACGTATGTTATGTCGCGTACACGTATTCCACATCTCATTATCTCCTGCAATAAGCGAATTAAAACCACGTTGACGCGTGCCAATTTTTGCAGGAGTGAAACATAATAAAGCCTGTTTTCGAGAAAAGACATGAAGGTACATGCTTCTTCTGACAAGGACTGTAACTTTTATGTACCTTCCCCAACAGCATCATTCTGACGAAAAAATTTAAAATAACACTGCATTTCGTTGTTTAACGTTTCAAATCTACGGAAATGTATTACAAGTGCACAGAGGTTTGAAGGATTTCAATATAGAATAGATGGCAAATCTAATGCATCCGACTTGTAGTGAAAATTTAGTAGAAAAAACAAGAAGAATGTTCAATTCGTGTATTAAGCGATGTTTTATAATAAGTATAATATATAATACATATATAATAAATAAGTAAATTTCAAAAAATGAACAAGTATTATATGGCATTTAATTTTCTTATTATTGGCATAAGATTGTCAGTTAATTAGTGCCCAATAATATTCTGAAATATAAAAACACAACCGGTGGTCAGTGTAATAGAAAACATTGCAAGGCTTAAACGGTCAACGGCATTTGAAAAACATTTCCATATCTCTCCATGCCTTTCTTCAGACGCTCCAGTTTTAGCATCATTAACGACGTAATTACTATTGACCTGAAAAAAAAATTACAGAAATGATGCACGACAAAAACATAAGATAAAAACATTATCATTATACTCGTTGTCTGAACCCCTTGGTTGGGGGGTTGACGAAGATGCATAATATATTTTACACTCCAAAACGTGTCCATCCCCCCAACATGTCCAAATGTGCCCAAAATTCTTTCGCCTAAACGTGTCCATTTCATGGTGCGCCCAAACTTGTCCTCTCTTTTCTTATGAACGATAGTAGAGGTGGAAAAGTGTTCATGTCGATTTTTCTGTAGTATCCATATGCCACCTCCACTATAAGGTTAGCATTAGTGAGCCATATCGACTATCAGGTTGGCATCAAGGAGCCGTATCGACTACCGTAACGACTTCTCCAGGATCAGTTCATACAAAAATGGTTCGCTGATATGTATAATTCGTCAAAGGGGGGGGTATTATTTATCCTTTAAGTCGTTATTTTCACTAGAGCCATATTTGTTACGACTAAGCCGAGTTCGTCGTATATACATAAGTAGATTCCGAACATGTAACATTAAATTTCCCATAGAAGTGGGTAGATGGAGAAACATTCCTAGGGAGGATAGAATTTGTAATCTGTGTATGAACGGTCTGGGAGATGAATACACTTTGTTTGTTTATGCACTACTATCAATGTACTTGAGCTAAGGCGAAAATACATACATGACATACCTACGTATTATGTTGAAGATCCAAACAAAGAAAAGTTTATTGGGATTTACAAGTTTTGTTAATTTCTAAATTTCAAAATTGTCTAAACCCTAAGGTTCTTCCTACACCAGACATAGGTTGATTATCTTAGTAATAATTTGGTTCCCCAGTTTGGTATTTTTGGTTTTATTGTTCTATGCTCTTCATATTCATATAGTGTTTGGCATTTTCAATATTTTTGGTAGAGCGCCTCTGATGAGTCTTGAATAGACGAAACGCGCGTCAGGCGTAGCAAAATTTATTGTCTGGAACTTTGTTGTCATTTGAATTTGCAATGTTAGTCTATTAAAAAATGTGCCTATTTTCATTCAAAAAGTTTGTAAACTATTAGAGAAGCTATCATATTTGTGTTGTACTGTTTTTTTCATATATCAGTTGTGATAAAAAAATTATTTGTATGTACTTGTAGGTATGTAATTAATTATTTGTATTGCAGTTATATTTGTATTGTATTGTATTTTGTTTAATTGTGCTCCTGTTACGCAAGTTCTGCGACTGAGCGATTTTCTAAATAAAATATTCTGTATTCTGTATTCTGGTTTGCACCAGGGAGCCGTATCGACTATCAAGTGAACACTAGGGAACCGTATCGACTATCAGGTTAGCACCAGGGATTCGTCTCGACTATCAGGTTAGCATCAGGGAGCCGCATCGACTATCAGGTTAGCATCAGGGAGCCGCATCGACTATCAGGTTAGCATCAGGGAGCCGCATCGACTATCAGGTTAGCATCAGGGAGCCGCATCGACTATCAAGTTAGCATCAGGGAGCCGTCTCGACTATCAGGTTAGCATCAGGGAGTCGCATCGACTATCAGGTTAGCATCAGGGAGCCGCATCGACTATCAGGTTAGCACCAGGGATTCGTCTCGACCATCAGGTTAGCATCAGAGAGCCGCCTCGGCTATCAGTTTAGCATCAAGGAGCCGTATCGACTATAAGGTTAGCACCAGGGAGCCGTCTCGACTATCAGGTTAGCATCAGGGAGCCGCATCAACTATCAGGTTAGTACCAGGGAGTCGTCTCGACTATCAGGTTAGCATCAGGGAGCCGTCTCGACTATCGGGTTAGCATCAGTGAGTCGCATCGACTATCAGGTTAGCATCAGGGAGCCGCATCGACTATCAGGTTAGCATCAGGGAGCCGTCTCGACTATCAGGTTAGCATCAGGGAGCCGTCTCGACTATCAGGTTAGCATCAGGAAGCCGTCTCGACTATCAGGTTAGCATCAGGGAACCGTATCGACCATCAGGCTTGAACCAGGAAGCCGCATCGACTATCAGGTTAGCACCAGGGATTCGTCTCGACTATCAGGTTAGCACCAGGGAGTCGTATCGACTATCAGGTTAGCATCAGGGAGCCGTCTCGACTATCAGGTTAGCACCAGGGAGTCGTATCGACTATCAGGTTAGCATCAGGGAGCCGTCTCGACAATCAGGTTAGCACCAGGAAGCCGCATCGACTATAAGGTTAGAATCAGGGAGCCGCATCGACTATCGGGTTAGCATCAGGGAGCCGCATCGACTATCAGGTTAGCACCAGAGAGCCGCATCGACTATCAGGTTAGCATCAGGGAGCCGCATCGACTATCAGGTTAGCATCAGGGAGCCGTCTCGACTATCAGGTTGGCATCAGGGAGCCGCATCGACTATCAGGTTAGCATCAGGGAGCCATGTCGACTATCAGGTTAGCATCAGGGAGCCGTGTCGACTATCAGGTTAGCACCAGTGAGCCGTGTCGACTATCAGGTTAGCACCAGGGATTCGTCTCGACTATCAGGTTAGCACCAGGGAGCTGCCTCAACAATCAGGTTAGCATCAGGGAGCCGTCTCGGCTATCAGTTTAGCATCAAGGAGCCGTATCGACTATATGGTTAGCACCATGGAGCTGCATCGACTATTAGGTTAGCACCAGGGAGCCGCATCGACTATCAGAATGGCATCAGGAAGCCGCATCGACTTCCAGGTTAGGGTGAGCATTTCAATGAACTATAATTGTTATGCTGTCATTTTTCTCGGTTGTCCTATTGTATCCATTTGCCACCTCCACTATCAGGTTAGTATCAGGCAGCCATCTCTCCTAGGGTTAGGATTAGGTAAGGTTTAGGGATTAGGGTTAGGGTTTGGTGTCAATGCGCCAACTCCACTATCAGGTTAGCATCAAGGAACCGTCTCGAATATCAGGTTAGGACTAGCATTTCAACAGGTTATTAATCTGATGCTATCATTGTCCCCTTAAATATTCCTCTCGATAATGTCCTGCACTATCAATGTACCACTTCCACTACCAGGTTAGCATTAGGGAGCCGTTTCAACTATCAGGTTAGCATCAGAGAACCGTCTCGACTATAAGGTTAGCATCAGGGAGCCGCATCGACTGTCAAATAATGGTTAGCATTTCAATACGTTAATAATTATATGCTATCATTCTCACCTAGTGTTCCTTTTGATTGTCCTGTAATATCCGTGTACCACCTCCCAAGCATCGTGGAGCCATCTCGACTATCAAGTTAGGGTTAGTACTTCAATAGGTCATAAATGTTATCATTCTCATCTAGTGTTCTCCTCGATTGTCCTGAAGTATCCATATGCCACCTCCATTAGCAGGTTAGCATCATTCTGGTCACATTTGGGCGTTAATCTGATACTGGACACTAATACTGGACACTTTTTGGCGTCGCAAATTGGACACTGTTGGGCGAATTTTGATATACAGACTCGATTCAGCGTAAACTGGACACAATTGACGAACAGAGCTGGTAATAACAGCCTGCCCACCAGCCCGAGACTGGTAATTTTTGGACAGGGCTAGCTAAAATTCATGAAAATTTTGCTGGCTATATAGCAGAAAACGGGTAGAACTTCAATTCAGGGCTGGTTACTTTTCAGCGAATTTCCTACCCAGACGAAACGGACACGTTTGTGGGAATAGACACGTTTATGAGTGTTACATATATACTTGATCTGTACATCATATATTTCTATTCATTTGCTCATAGACAATATGAGATTTCAATGTCTCAGGTTAATGCAGATGTTCGTTAGTAATAGGGTTTTGTTTTTTTCTTTCTTAATTGGATTTGACACGCTGAATCAGTGACCATTAGCAACGCAATGGATGTGCTATAGCATGCAGAAACTGAGTTCACTCTCGCTACGACTTGAGTTTCCGTTGTTAATTGCTATATTGTTTTCGTGCTTTTATGATTTGTGTTTCTTCGTGCTGTTTTTTTTTTTTTGCCCTTACGGATTTTTGACAGTCGACAGCCTCACTGGTATCTCTAGTTCAAACTTGCTTATACATTACATTGAACAATTTACTAGTTCGGTTTACCTTTTTAATAAGTAGTTTAGAGCAATACCTTGTCAAACCTTTTTATGTTATTAAATCAAATGATGACTAAAAAATATGCATCTTACCGAGTCAGTAAAAAGGGAAATTGCATTTATTAACAATTTTAGTATGATACAAACCTCTTTTCGATTTATGCAACATCCCGATTGGTGACCCGGAAGTGTCACACAGGTAATAAAGCATGCTGGTCTAATAACTATTTTTATCATCCAATCAGGTGGCTTTAGTTCTGGACGATAGTAAATGTTTATGACAATCACTTGTAGAACGCAAGATATCCCAGATAAACCAAGGATGAAGTTGAAAAATATCGCTGAAAAAAAAGAAGATAAGATCTCAAGGGCATACTTCCAAAACATATGAGCATATGATAGTATCAAAGGGGTAAGGGTTAACAACTAATATGAAAAAAAGGCATCGCCTTAAAATCTCGAGTAGTCTCGTGATTAGAAAACATTCAATAACCATGGTGGCATTTTGGATCGATGGGACAATATTATTAGGGGTGATGTAAAAGAATTTCCCGCCACATTTTAGTGCAGACTTTTCCGAAACAGGCCGAATGAGTGACTGCCAGATCTTTTATTCATCATGATTCGTGCAATCGAGAAATATTTCATATGCAGCAGACGTCTTAATACAAAACAAATTGAAGACTAGTTCAATCTCTTAACCTCACCACTCGTTATAATTATACTGCCCGTTCTCTGAACAATGATTTTCTTCAGCTCATCTATCCACAGGATCGTGAGATAAATGACCTTGACTATTGATTGAGAAAGTCTTCATTCAATTTTAATTCTTGGTGTACCTCTCGAAAAAGACATTCAATAAAGATTTTCAACAAAACACTACGACAAAAAAGATGACTTTTACTACCAAGAAATAGCGTTATGCTTTTCACATCCACCCGATTGCAAAATTTTACAATTTGCACAAACAAAGCCCGATTTTGAGACCAAGGTGCAATGAATGAAGTTATATCTGGATGTTGAAACGAAAATCACCCATGAAATGAATTATCAAGGAAAATGTATGAGATCAATGATTTATTAAAAAACGAAAATCGAATTAAAGAAAAGGGGGCGGTGAAAGTAGTATCATCCATTTGTGTATACCGCACATTGACTCTCACAAAACTTTGAGCTGGTGGAGAGCAAGTCCCTGTGTTTTAGTTGAAACATTTTGTATCAATGTATAACCATACCTATCCAGGGCGTTGAATCTGCAGAAGGGGGCAGTTTATCAGCAACCAGCAGTTGAAATACAGACATTGCTAACATCACCGTTACTTCAAGGGAAACCTTTTCACCAGAATCAACCGGAAGTATGAATCCTAGAACGACAAGAACTGTTATCATCAATGACGGAATGATGATATTAGTGACGTAGAATGCAGGTTTTCTTTTCAAGTGCACATAAAACGTCACATCCGGGTATGGTTCTGGACAACATTCATAAAACACAACGTTTCTCTTTGAAGTTACGTCTGAAATATCCCATTCTACGTTATCCTTCATGGCAGAGAAGAATACTGGTTTCTCTGGAAGCGAGAAATCTAAGGCAAGACCATTGTACGACCAAGAACCAAACATAAGTGTACAAATCTGTTCATCGAAAGGAAAATTGGTGACATCAACAGGACAAAGGACTTCGAGAACTGTTGGGAAGTTATAGTAAACAGTTCCATCTGAATAAACTGTAGGATTGTATACATCTATTCCATTGAATGATGTTGTCATGCTGAAAATAATACAAGTCAGAATTGTATTTTCATTATGGTACAGTATCCGACAATCGATTGATTCAACAACAGTTGATACATAAATAAATAACTCTTGTCAATTAATTATCTTCAGCATAAAGGGTTGATTTTTCATTCGATCGATTAATTCAACATAGAGAATCAACCCAATCAACTCAGTAAATTCGTTATGATGAGAGCAAGATCGACATGATCGTTAACCATTGGCTGAAGAAGATCAACGCAATGAACTCAATTACTTTGCATTTATAGCGGCACTATCGTTACGATCGATACGATCGTCAACGATTGACTGTAGAAAATCGACGCAATCAACTCAATCACTTTGCATTTATAGGGACACGATCGTTACGATCGATACGATCGTTAACGATTGACTAAAGAAGATCAACGCAATCAACTCAATGTTTTTACATTTATAGGGGCACGATCGTTACGATAGATACGATCGTTAACGATTGACTAAAGAAGATCAACGCAATCAACTCAATGTTTTTACATTTATAGGGGCACGATCGTTACGATAGATACGATCGTTAACGATTGACTGTAGAAATTCAACGCAATCAACTCAATCACTTTGCATTTATAGGGGCACGATCGTTACGATTGATACGATCGTTAACGATTGACTAAAGAAGATCAACGCAATCAACTCAATGTTTTTAAATTTATAGGGGCACGATCGTTACGATCGATACGATCGCTAACGATTGACTAAAGAAGATCAACGCAATCAACTCAATGTTTCTACATTAATTTTATAGGGGCACGATCGTTAACGAATGACTGTAGAAGATCAACGCAATCAACTCAATGACTTTGCATTTATAGGGGCACGATCGTTATTGACTGTAAAAAATCAACACAATCAACTCAATGACTTTGCACGCCAATGAACTACATGACTTCGCCGACATCGGGGAACAATCGTTAACGACTGATTTCAGAAAACCAACTCAATCAACACAACATGCAATGAGGGTGCTATACCGGTATTGTGCATGTCCTAAGTCAGAGATCTTTATCGAAGCTGATGTTTGAATTTTCGACTTCATCTAATTTGGTCTATGTCAAGAAGAGGGTTTTTCTTTGATTAATGGGATCGGGACATGGACTCAAAAACCTGACTTGGAAGGATGCTGGTCACAGTGAAGGCTGCTGGCTGTTTTTCTTCGTGGATGTTTAAAATTATCGTTTATATTGTAGGTTGTGTCGCGTTCATTTATTCCACACATCATTTTTTTTCTATTTTGTTTTACATAATAATAAGTGCATAATTTAAAATCCAGAAAGAACCCTTGTATTACTTTCATAACAGATGACCCATTTACTATATATACATCTAAAAAAAGTTACTGATTTATGACATTATTGGCAAGTAAATATGTGAAGAAAATCTGTCCTAATCTAAAATAGCCAGATACCCTTAAACATTAAGTAGGTGCGCTATAGACCTCAAATAGAATTCCACTTTATGGGAATCCATCCCAATATACCAAACATCAAATGATTATGATCAGCAGTACATGACAAAATATTTCAAAAATCTCTTCCCCGCCCATCCGCCACCAACCTCCCACGTCATCCCGCTCCACAACATTCACCATTTCATATATATATAACTAGAATTTTTCAATCCGCAAAATCAAACAAACGATATCAAGTTTGTAGTTTTATTGACGACATGCAATTGACAGCATTCTTGGCAGGAAAAAAGTTCATTTAAAGTCTTCAACTTAAAAAAAAAAAAAAACATTTGACATAAATACTTACATAAATATATTGTTTGTATTTACAAATGACAGTTTGGATATAAGTCATTCTATTTTTGGTATGTAAATCTTTCGTGTACTTACTTTTTCAAAATTCTCAATTATTACAATGCCTTTGAATATAATTAACAAAACTTTTACGGGTATCTTCAAACTGAACACACATATAGAAATAGTATATGTAAATAGAAGATATACTTCTACAGTATTTTTGCACTTCATTCAAGGAATGGCAAGCAATAGAAATAATTAAAATTTATCAACATAATAATTATTCGATAACATTTTTAAAACATGAAAACTAAATTTACAGAGGACTTGGTGAATCGATTAATTAGTAATAATAATGATTTTTTTTATGAAAACATCAAGATGTTGTTTAAAATACTAGCATACATCATATCAAATGAACAATGTACATAACAAACGTTTCTTAAAAAATGTTTGTTACAGATAATTATATATATTAAATAACATTCAAAATTTTATGTCATAAACGTAGCCAGGGGGGGGGGTCGAGGAAATCGGACGAACCCCCACTCCACCGTGGACATTAAATAAAATATAGGTAAAAACAAACTGAGATTTGATTTATCACTATTAAGAACTGGAATATTTTGAAAAATTAACCCTCGCTCGCCCCCCCCCCACCTAAAAAATTTTGGCAACGGGTATGAATGTATGTCAACATATCTATAACATTTCGCACCATTACCAACTTTACTTGATTTTTAACTTCCTTTCTATTTCATCATTATGATCATTGCTTATCAGAACAAAGAATATCATTCTCTTGTGTCGGCTCATATGTCTTGTACAATATTTATATTGATTCAACTTTTTAAAAGCTTGCTCGCAACTTTCTGTATTGCAAGCCAACCATGAATTGCAGAAAACCTTTCCAATTTTTGGGTGATACAAGCAACTGGGGTTGTCCTGTAAGGGCATACAACACGATTTTGTATGTTTTTGAACATGAAATATATCCACTAAAAATTCAATGTTATTTAGAATATCTCCAGCACCTTCCACTTCCTTCTCATGTAAATTCTTAATAAACGGGTGTAGCTCACAGCTACGATCGTATCCAAGGTACTTGATTCTGTTGATATATAAATCTGACACAAAAAATGATTTCCTTAACAGTAAATATACTTGTGTTAAGGATTCGTGACTGTACATTTATGAAAATCCCACAATAACACCACATGTACGAATAAGGAATAACATTCGTGCTGTTGTCTTGTAAAATTTGTTAACTCTCTCTTTATCTTTACAGCTTTTTCTACAGTTACATTTATACAAATTTTAAACATTGGTTTCAATCAACGAAAAAAAAGTAGGGAATCTGTAATCATGTGGCTAAAAAGGGATAATCGAAAGAACATCGAAGTATATGTCATGGGACTGATTTATTGATGCCGCACCGACAATCAACGTATTATGGCAGTCGCCTCTAAGCTCACGGTATCATCAGTGATCCACATCGACGATCACTGTACCCTCAGGGAGCCGATTCAACAATAACGAACCACCTTAACGATCAGGGTAATATCAAGGAGCTGCCACGACGATCAGAGAAGCATTGGAGTTAGTGTTTGGGTCAGGGTTAAGGTGAAGGGTTAGACTTTGGTATCACAAAAGGTAAAGGCTTAGGGGTTAGGGTTAGGTTTAGGTTACGGGTCGGGTAAGTAAAGGTAAAGGTTAATGTTTCTCTACTATTAGTACCTCAAAATCGAATATCAGAGTGGCATCGGAGTTAAAGTTAGGGTTTCAGTTTAGAGTTACGGTTCATGGTTAGGATTTTATGTTAGGGTTAGAGTTTAGGGTTTAAGGTGAGGGTTAGGGTTTAGTGGTTTAATGGTGAGTGTGACACGCTTCGACATTTGGGGTAGCAAAAGGGAGCCTACTCGACGATCAGGTTAGCTTCAGGTTGCCGCCTCGACTATCAGCATTTCAATAGGCAATAAATATTATTCTATCAATCTCTCCTAGAACAGCCTAGAGCTAAAGCATCAGAGTTAGGGTTAGGGTTTAGGGTTAGGGTAAGGGTTAGGGTTTACGGTTAGGGTTAGGGTTTAGGGTTAGAGTTAGGGTTTAGAGTTAGGGTTAGGGTTTACGGTTAGGGTTAGGGTTTGAGTTAGGGTTAGGGTTTAGGGTTAGGGTTATAGTTTAGGGTTAGGGTTAGGGTTATGGTTTAGGGTTAGGGTTAGGGTTATAGGTTAGGGTTAGGATTAGTTAGGGTTAGGGGTTTAGTGGTTTAATGGTAAGGGTGACACGCTTCGACATTTGGGGTAGCATAAGGGAGCCTACTCGACGATCAGGTTAGCTTTAGGTTGCCGCCTCGACTATCAGCATTTCAATAGGCAATAAATATTATTCTATCAATCTCTCCTAGAGCAGCCTAGAGCTATAGCATGAGTGAACCGCCTCGACTATCAGCTTAGGGTTAGCATTTCAAAGAGTAAGCTTCAAGGAGCCGTTTCGACGATCAGGTTACCATCAGGGAGCCGCCTCGACTATCAGGTTAGGGTTAGCATTTCAAAAGAGCCGTCTCGAAGATCAGGTTAGCATCAGGGAGCCGTCTCGACTATCAGGTTAGGGTTAGCAATTCAATAGGCTGGCACCAGGAAGCCGCCTCGACTATCAGGTTAGGGTTAGCATTTCAGTAGGTTAGCATCAGGGAGCTGCCTCGACGATCAGGTTAGCATCAGGGAGCCGCCTCGACTATCAGGTTAGCATTAGGGAGCAGCCTCGACTATCATGTTAGCATCAGGGAGCCGTCTCGACTATCAGGTTAAGGTTAGCATTTCAATAGGTTGGCACCAGAAAGCCGCCTCGACTATCAGGTTAGCATCAGGGAGCCGCCTCGACTATCAGGTTAGGGTTAGCATTTAAATAGGTTAGCATCAGGGAGCCGTCTCGACTATTAGGTTAGGGTTAGCAATTCAGTAGGTTAGCATCAGGGAGCCGCCTCGACTATCAAGTTAGCATCAGGGAACCGCTTCAACTATCAGGTAAGCATCAGGGAGCCGCCTCGACTATCAGGTTAGCATCAGGGAGCCGTCTCGAATACAGATTAGGGTTAGCATTTCAGTAGGTTAGCATCAGGGAGCCGCCTCGACGATCATGTTAGCATCAGGGAGCCGCCTCGACTATCAAGTTAGCATCAGGGAGCCGCCTCGACTATTAGGTTCGCATCAGGGAGCTGCCTCGACTATATGATTAGCATCAGGGAACCGCCTCGACTATCAGGTTAGCATCAGGGAGCCGTCTCGACTATCAGGTTAGGGTTAACATTTCAGTAGGTTAGCATCAGGGAGTCGCCTCGATGATCAGGTTAGCATCAGGGATCCGCCTCGACTATCAGGTAAGCATCAGGAAGCCGCCTCGACTATCAGGTTAGCATCAGGGAGCCGCCTCGACTATCAGGTTAGCATCAGGGAGCCGTCTCGACTATCAGGTTAGGGTGAGCATTTCAATAGGTTAGCATCAGGGAGTCGCCTCGACGATCAGGTTAGCATCAGGGAGCCGCATCGACGATCAGGTTAACATCAGGGAGCCGCCTCGACTATCAGGCTTGCATCAGGGAGCCGCCTCGACTATCTGGTAAGGGTTAGCATTTTAATAGGTTAGAATCTTGGAGCCGCATCGACAATCAGGTTAGCATCAGGGAGCCGCCTCAACTATCTGGTTAGGGTAAGCATTTCAATAGGTTAGAATCCGGGAGTCGCCTCAACTATCAGATTAGCACCAGGGAGCCGCCTCGACTATCAAGTTAGCATCGGGATGCCGCCTCGACTATCTGGTTAGGGTTATCATTTCAATTGGTTATAATCCGGGAGCCGCCTCGACTATCAGGTTAGCATCAGGGAGCCGCCTCGACTATTAGGTCAGCATCAGGGGGCCGCCTCGACTAACAGGTTAGTATCAGGGAGACGTCTCGACTATCAGGTTAGGGTTAACATTTCAATAGGTTGGCACCAGGAAGCCGCCTCGACTATCAGGTTAGGGTTAGCATTTCCGTAGGTTAGCATCAGGGAGCCGCCTCGACGATCAGGTAAGCATCAGGGAGCCGCCTCGACTATCAGGTTAGCATCAGGGAGCCGCCTCGACTATCAGGTTAGCATCAGGGAGCCGCCTCGACTATCATGTTAGCATCAGGGAACCGTCTCGACTATCAGGTTAGGGTTAGCATTTCAATATGTTGGCACAAGAAAGCCGCCTCGACTATCAGGTTAGCATCAGGGAGCCGCCTCGACTATCAGGTTAGGGTTAGCATTTAAATAGGTTAGCATCAGGGAGCCGTCTCGACTATTAGGTAAGGGTTAGTATTTCCATATGTTAGCATCAGGGAGCCGCCTCGACGATCAGGTTAGCATCAGGGAGCCGCCTCGACTATCAAGTTAGCATCAGGGAACCGCTTCGACTATCAGGTTAGCATCAGGGAGCCGCCTCGACTATCAGGTTAGGGTGAGCATTTCAATAGGTTAGCATCAGGGAGTCGCCTCGACGATCAGGTTAGCATCAGGGAGCCGCATCGACGATCAGGTTAACATCAGGGAGCCGCCTCGACTATCAGGCTTGCATCAGGGAGCCGCCTCGACTATCTGGTAAGGGTTGGCATTTTAATAGGTTAGAATCTGGGAGCCGCATCGACAATCAGGTTAGCATCAGGGAGCCGCCTCAACTATCTGGTTAGGGTAAGCATTTCAATAGGTCAGAATCCGGGAGTCGCCTCAACTATCAGATTAGCACCAGGGAGCCGCCTCGACTATCAAGTTAGCATCGGGATGCCGCCTCGACTATCTGGTTAGGGTTATCATTTCAATTGGTTATAATCCGGGAGCCGCCTCGACTATCAGGTTAGCATCAGGGAGCCGCCTCGACTATCAGGTCAGCATCAGGGGGCCGCCTCGACTAACAGGTTAGTATCAGGGAGACGTCTCGACTATCAGGTTAGGGTTAACATTTCAATAGGTTGGCACCAGGAAGCCGCCTCGACTATCAGGTTAGGGTTAGCATTTCCGTAGGTTAGCATCAGGGAGCCGCCTCGACGATCAGGTAAGCATCAGGGAGCCGCCTCGACTATCAGGTTAGCATCAGGGAGCCGCCTCGACTATCAGGTTAGCATCAGGGAGCCGCCTCGACTATCATGTTAGCATCAGGGAACCGTCTCGACTATCAGGTTAGGGTTAGCATTTCAATATGTTGGCACAAGAAAGCCGCCTCGACTATCAGGTTAGCATCAGGGAGCCGCCTCGACTATCAGGTTAGGGTTAGCATTTAAATAGGTTAGCATCAGGGAGCCGTCTCGAATATTAGGTAAGGGTTAGTATTTCCATATGTTAGCATCAGGGAGCCGCCTTGACGATCAGGTTAGCATCAGGGAGCCGCCTCGACTATCAAGTTAGCATCAGGGAACCGCTTCGACTATCAGGTTAGCATCAGGGAGCCGCCTCGACTATCAGGTTAGGGTTAGCATTTCAGTAGGTTAGCATCAGGGAGCCGCCTCGAAGATGAAAATTCATTGACCTCAAGAGTCAAATATAAAGCAGGATATCCGATTGCGATCTCGTTTGATTTAAACATATTTTATTTGCATAAAATACAAAAAGGTATTAGACACAAGTATTCCCTACTTATGAAGTCTTTACCTATACAATACAATATATCTATAACATTGAAGGCATGCAAATCAAAGTCAGTTAATAAAATTATAATATATGTCTAATTTGAAAAAAAAAAGAAGGGGAGAATGAATTAAGGTAACAATCTCGTTCGTAGTATTCTTGATGTTTTAGCCATTCCAGACTTGCAACATTCGAACACCTTCTTACTTATACTCTTATAGCTTCAACATCAGCATCGTAATCAGTGTACAACAACCAACAAGAACACCCCCTCTGAAATAACAAAATGTTGTTTTAATTGGTGATGTCAAATTATATAGGTGTTTTTACTTTTCGAAAAATGTGACTGAACATGAACTTCATGATTGTGCGTTCAGTATAATGAAAAGAAACAAAAGCTTGACTTGCCTCTGGTAGGGTAGAGACAAAGTCTTCGTGCTCTAATTGTTCGTGTTTACTGGGTTAAACTTTGCCATTTCGCTCTAATGACATTCAGGTGCCCCATTGGTATCTCTTTGCTTCTTTCATTATTGTGCGCCCAGTATAATCACGGCCGGTAAGCCTCGCCAGGAGTTCATGAGAGATCAACACAACTTTCCAAAATTCACTTAAGTTCGTTTTGGTAAGGCGTTTAAATAGAATATGTTTTTTTTTCATTTACGAAATCAGTATACAAGTTTTGATTGTGTTTTGCATATTTCTTTTTGTACTTAATTAAATTATCGTATCGAACTGCAATTGTTTACACAAACGTAAATAAAAGAGTTGTTAAGTAGGTGGTGGTAAATGGGGGATTCCAACACGAAACACGTGCTTCAAAAACGCTGAAAACGAAGCACGAGTTATAAAAATCGCCAAACACGGAACACGAGAAAAATGAATTCAGATAATCGAAAACACGAATTACGTGCCTCAAAAAGGCAGAAAACGAAGCACGGGTATTAAAAATCTCAAAACACGAAACAGGGACAAAAATACAGACAAAAACGGAGCACGTACAACCTCCCGTACACGAAAACACGAGAAATAAAAATCAAAATCACGAAAACACGTAAAAATAAAAACGTCGAAAACGTAGCACGAAAATAACCCTTTACCACCCTCTTAGTAGGTAAAACCACATTTTAAAGGTCAAATATCTAATGAACAAATCCCAATAAATTGTTTAAAAATTAATAAAACAATAAAAGGTGCCCAAATTTTCGGACAATTAAAGTCCTTCTGATGGGCTCAAAAGAAAATATATATGTTGACACATCAACTGACGAGAACATTTATTTACGCAAACCAGTTTTACGTGAACTCACCTTACGAAGGATGAAAATGAATAGAAACAAAGACGTAACCTGACTCTGGTAAGGTAGAAACAGAGTTGACTGGGTTGATCAACTGCGACACGATCGTATCGATTGAATACGATCGTAACGATCGTGCCCCTAGTATGGTAGAAAGAAAGAGTTGACTGAGTTGATCAACGGTGGCACGATCGTATCGATTGAATACGATCATTACGATCGTGCCCATCGTATGGCGGAGGGAAAGAGTTGACTGAGTTGATCAACTGTGGCACGATCGTATTGATTGAATACGATCGTAATGATCGTGTCCCTCGTATGTTAGAGAGAAAGAGTTGACTGAGTTGATCAACGGTAGCACGATCGTATGGATTGAATACGATCGTAACGATCGTGTCCCTCGTATGGTAGAAAGAAAGAGTTGACTGAGTTGATCAACGGTAGCACGATCGTATTGATTGAATACGATCGTCACGATCGTGCCCCGCGTATGGTAGAAAGAAGGAGTTGACTGAGTTGATCAACGGTAGCACGATCGTATGGATTGAATACGATCGTCACGATCGTGCCCCGCGTATGGTAGAAAGAAGGAGTTGACTGAGTTGATCAACGGTAGCACGATCGTATGGATTGAATACGATCGTAACGATCGTGCCCCTCGTATGGTAGAAAGAAAGAGTTGACTGAGTTGATCAACTGTGGCACGATCGTATGGATTGAATACGATCGTAACGATCGTGCCCCTCGTATGGTAGAAAGAAAGAGTTGACTGAGTTGATCAACTGTGGCACGATCGTATGGATTGAATACGATCGTAACGATCGTGCCCCTCGTATGGTAGAAAGAAAGAGTTGACTGAGTTGATCAACTGTGGCACGATCGTATGGATTGAATACGATCGTAACGATCGTGCCCCTCGTATGGTAGAAAGAAAGAGTTGACTAAGTTGATCAACGGTAGCACAATCATATCGATTGAATACATACAATGAATTAATTATGCACTTAGTTGATTGAGTAGACAAAAAGAAACAACAAAACAATTATGAGAAATGGAAACAACAATCGATTGATTCAACAAGTAAGCACGATCGTATAGAATTGACCATATGATAGAATACAATTTTTAAAAAGTATCGTTTCAATCGAATGCTGAATACTGTACCATTCTCTGTATTTTACATTCACATTTCTTTACAAGATGTTTTTTTTGTAAGGATAAAGGCAAAATTTCACTTCAGAAATGAAGATAACATTTTTTTTCACAAAATTGATAAATAAGAAAAAAACTAAGGCTATAACATTAGAATAAACTGGTGATTACAATGGTAGTCAGTGACTGGTTTAATTTATTTTTATTAAAGGAAAAATGTTACTGAATGGTGCAAACACAAATCTGTTATGAGACACATTATCGAAAAATGAGGTATCTATCTCAGTAAAAAGGCAGTCTGATTAAGATTTAATCTATTAAATTTAATGAAGGACTGTTGACATTGATATTAAGTCCTACTAAATATACAACGAACAATGGTATATAAGTAATATTTTCAAGTGCCAAGATTTGTTTTCCTACTGAGTGAGTGAGTGAGTTGGTGTTTTACGCCCGTGCAACGCTGTATAGGTTATTTACAGGCGATGAACATGAAAAAGGTGATAAAATGAACATGAAATGATGATGATAAATGAAATATGGGGAATGGGTGGGAAAAATAGGACCGGTAAATTTTGAAGAACAACAAGAAAAGGGGAGAGATGGGTAGGGGCATACAATTTAGCCTACTACCTGCTAAACTGTCATACAGAAAAGTGAAGTCAGTAACCCATATTTTCTTACCTATCATACAAAGTAAGATCAGGAACCCACAATTTCTTGTAAGGGACTGTTATATTGGAGGTATCGTTGTACTGAGCAGGGTCCCATTGTAACAGGCAGTCATTCCAGGTCTTAAAAAAGATGATATATACTTTTTTAAAGCGGCAAACCTTCTTGCGAAGATGTCGGAAATCAGAAGTGTAAGATTGATGAATTCATTTATTAAGTTATCTGAAGAAAATTTATGTTTGTAAAATTGAAGCCTTAAACTTAACCGAATTTCACTGTTCTTTTTAGACAAAGAACATTCTTTTCAGTGTCCTTTGGTCTTGTATTTAACTATCTTCTTTTGGCTAGACACTTTTGTCCAATAAGTAGTTTGTTTTAATTTAATGAACTGATTTTTTGTGTGTAATATTCAACTTGCTCTTTTTACAAAATATAGAATCAAAATGGCAAAAAGCAATATAAATATAAAATTAAAAATATAGGGATTTCAAGGAGTCTTTTGAAGGCTGTTCTTTGGTTTCGTTTATTTTTTTCTTGGTTTAATTTCATGGCAAGTGAAAGCACTTGTACAAACTCTGTCTTGAAATCCTTTATAGCTTATTGAACAATACACAAGCTATAGATGTGACTTAATCATGCTTTTTATATTCTTTTTAAGACCCCACAATGGCTCTTTAATACAAAATTGGCAATTTATATCCAATTTGTTCTGTTTTGTTTTAATTGAAAAGGTCGATGATTAAACAAAATTTCTATTTCCACCTTAAAATCAAAAGATTAAAAGTTACCAATCGAATCCAGACATTCAACTTGATAATTTGGTCAGGTTCATCCTGAAATTAAAGAGTACAATAAACAATGTTATTACGGACTCACATTGAAGCAAATATATTTAGTGCTTTCGCACCAAACAATAAACGTTATATTATTGAATTTTAAATATATTATGTTCACAAATATGCTATGGAGGAATTAAATCTACTCTACAGCAATAATGCAATAATCTTTTAATATCCCTTTTGTTGGATAAAGCAGCCTTAGACTGATAACCTAAAATTTTTAGACTGTTAACCCCATGACCGTAAAAATATGGTTAAGATTAAAGATTCAAAATTAGAACAGTGACGGCATAAAATAGAAAAAAAAGAAGTTTCTTTCAGCTTTTCTTCTAGTAAGAGTATGGTGGTTTACTCCGTCGTTAAAAAAAAATTACTTCAAATTACAAATAGGAAATGTGACTGTGATTACAGGAAGATAAGACTAGTTACAAACAAAAGCGTTACGAGGGGCTAACATCACTTTTATAGCACTGCGAACCAGGTACGAGTCGAGAAAATGCCTTTTTGCTATAGAGCGATGCAATTCTGAGATTCGTCTGGTTGATATCAACATATGCATTAGTTTTATTCAGTGGGCTCAGATGATATAAGAAGCAAAAGAATCAGATGGATTTAGTCCGAAAAATTCAAAATCGGTAGACACAAAAACAAATCAAATTACAAAAAAAAAAACATCTTATTACATGTACGATAAAACCGCAATCAGCAACGTGAACTCAAGTCAAAACGATTGAGAGTAACTCCGGTGCATCGTAACAAATCAGGCATTGTCAGAATCTGACAATCTTCAGATAGCAGATAGAAGCAAGGCATTTTTTGTTTCCCTCACCCAGTCCCTAGTGATAAAGATTACCCACCAAATCAATGAGTTGTCTAAGAGCCAATCCTAGGGTTGCATTTACCCTGTCTACGTTGGAACAGATCGGCCGAAGTCCTCTCTCGTAGTGACTAAATATAGAATCGTGAACTACCTTGGCTGGGTTGAAACTTTGAACAGAAGAGGAACAAGAAACTGAAATGAAAAAAAAGTATTGGATCAAATTATCTGGCTTTATTGTTACACTTTAGGATATAAATATACTAGAGGTTTTCGTCCACGTGTTCTTAATTGATTTATAAAGACAACCCTAATACAGTCATCCTTAGCTTATGTTTTATATTTGTTTTTAACCATTTAGATACGTTACATTAGTTGCTATGGTGGGTCTATTTTGTTTACTAGGTTGTTTTTACGGAAAAGCCATCAGACAGGCGTGGGCAGGGGAACCGAATGAGATTCTTTTTATATCGAATTATAGAAAATAAGCCAAAGGCGAGATGATGCAGTGTTCTTAATTAATATATTCGTCT
This sequence comes from Arcuatula senhousia, assembly GCA_963971305.1. Classification (NCBI taxonomy): domain Eukaryota; kingdom Metazoa; phylum Mollusca; class Bivalvia; order Mytilida; family Mytilidae; genus Arcuatula; species Arcuatula senhousia. Next base: position 5,690,937 of record OZ020305.1, read on the forward strand.
TAATATTTTATTAATTTCATTTCAAGCTTTGTCGAGTGTTTGTTTTAAGACAAAAATATCTTTTGAGCAGAAAAAAATGAGATGAAATCGATTAACACCAATTAAAATCTAATTTTGTTAATTAGCACGTTTAACCTGTACCATCAATCAGTCAATCAATTTGTTTGTACAACTAATGCCAATATTAGAAAAGAGATTGAATGTGTGCAAACAAAATGTCAAAATGACCGTTATGATTAAGTTCAAATATTTGTAGAATGGGACAGATTCTGTTTTCTCTTTTCATTACAATGATTTAAAAATTAAAGATCAATTATAACTTTTCAGTCATCTACGTGGTTTGTTCATTGTCCATATTTATCAAAGTACAAGTACTCCCATTTTATAGGTTTTATCGTCTACTTTGCTTTTTGGTTTCGCTCATGACTTAAAACTTTGAACTTCAACTATATCAAATAATAATATTGAATTTTTGCCAATGGCTCCATAAATATTTATCCTGCTTGTTGTTATTTTATGTGTAAGGTGAGGTTTACTCTCTAGCGTAAGGCGCGTGATTAACAATTTTCCATGAATCGTTTGGGGTTTTTTTTTTTTTTTTAAATTACATACATACTTGGCCATTCATCTTGATCTAAAATCCATTAAAGTGGTGCTTCATCTGTCGCTCGTTTGTTATTTTATTTTCAAATATAGTAAAATCAAAGAATATAAAATACTAGTGTAGTTAAAGTTATAATCTGTAAGATATCAAGTCGGGGTTCAAAAATTTTTGGTAAAGATGAACAATTGAAAGCCATTGTAACTTAAATATAAAAATCTCTCTTTCTATCTTTCTATGTTTTTTAGCTTGTGATATTTGTATTTTAGGACAATTTGGCATTTCAAATTACTTTGGGAGATTTTTTTCGGACTTCATTTTAATCGTTTGTTTGAAACAGTGTTGTAATTTGTCTTTACATACCATAAACTTACTGTGGTCAATGCATATCACTTAATGCAATTGCTGTATAGTTTTACTTACAGGTTTTTACATATAAATAATTTTGCTAAATAACAGGTTACTTTTTCAAAGTTAATATTGCAACACATGTCTCGTTGTGACATATGTACATGTACAGGTGCCATTAGAAATCAAAATGAAACAAATGTCTGACGAAGAGTCAATTTTGAAATGATGTCTTCATGTACTATATATATTTTTTTTCAACTTATAAAATAATACAATTTCGTCCGCTAGTAAAAATTGAACACGCGTCCAAAAACCGCTTATAATTGTTGTTCGCTTTCGAACAAGTACATTTCATTTTGAACATTTGAACGATTTAGCCAAAAGCCCCAACAAAAAGGAAATACAAAATACAAATACCAAACCGGTACACAAACGGTTAATCTGATTATGCTGTATATCGATATTTCAAGAAGTTACCTCTCATCAGCAGCATTTGAATCAAAACGTTGGAAGTCCAAAAACCAAAATAATTGATTGATTGCTTTTTTGTTTTAAATCAATATGCTGAAGATAAACAGTCATGTTTCTTAATTTACAATCTTACTGTTAGAAATGTATAATTTTATAAAGTTGTTAGAATATAATATACTTACGGAGAAGAAGACCAAACACTCGGAGGGAGTCCTTTTGCATCCTCTCTATTCTACTCTGAACGTCCAATAGTCAATTGAGTCAACGGAGATAAACTAATGCAATACAAAAAGTCATTACGAGTTGCAGAGTAGCTCAATATGTTAGATATAGGCAAACAATACTTTCGTCATAATTTGTTCAAAAGAAACTGTCATACAGCGAGGATTGATTTAATTCCTTTACACATATCAAGTGTTTACAGTCTTTTTAACGTGTATAGAAGTACAGGATTATGGTCTTAAATGGGACCAAATTTACTTTAAACCTACGTGACCTATTACATAAAGCACTTCCTATCATATTCCAATAGTTCCAAATAGTTTAAGCAGTTATAGTCATTAGATGCATGTGGTGATCAGTTAGCTGCCAGTCAAAAGTTCAATGGATAGCTACATATTGATAAGCCATATACCCTTGCTAATACTAAACAATAGTTATATATTAGAAATGAGTTATGAAAGGATATGGAGTAAGTGAACATTAGACCATTACACATATATTAACTCCAACTGCAATTAATTTTCATGAGCTGTGTTGCCATTTCGAAAAATTATTCCTCATCATCAGCACTAGAACCCAAACAAAGGAAATCCATAATTCAAAAGATGTTCAAAATGCATTAAACCAAACGAAATCCAAATAAATATAGCTAAGGACAAAATAACGACGGAGGGAGATAAACCTTAGGTTTCAGAATTGACATAGATTTAAATAGTGCTTAAGAGCCAATCTGTGAGAAAACCATGCAATTTTGTTCCAAACCAATATTTTCATATCAACTTAAGGGATGGTTTAACAAAAAGACCTTCATGAAAGACTTATTTTGGCAAAATATTTTTTCTGGGAAATTCAAGATGGCCGACCTACAGGGTTCATCAGTTTTCCTGGGTTTCTTAACAAAATCAGCTTGAATAATTACAAAACCTCATGTATTTCAAAGTTTCATTTGGTCCATTTATCTTCAAATTATCAAAAATTGAACAGTAAATATTTAAAGGGTAATACCTTTGCCTTCAAAATAGATGAAAATTTTAAAAATCTTAATAACCATTACCCAGCGTCCCTAGGGGGTGACATGGGCAATTTTCCAAATTGTAAAAAAACATCAAAATACTTGAATTTTAGCATTGTTTTATGTCTAAGGCAGGCTCTTTAAATCAAATTCACTCCCATATACTTTAAAAACAGGCTTTAATGTCAATTGTATTAAAAAATAGAGCTCGGTTCATGCTTTTTGACATCGCTACAAGTCAGAGAAGTGGGTCAGTCTCACATTTTGGTAGAAAATTTCCTATGTTTTGACAACATTTGTAAAGACATGCTTGTGTTCAATTTTCACAAAGTGCATTTTTAATAAGTGACAAGATATGTTGTTACAATAAAAATTAGTGTAACTGTCTTCGAGTTGCGGAAAAAGTGCAATTCAAGAGTAAAATTGGTGTATTTTTCAAGAATAATTGATAAATTGAAGAAATTGTCAATTTTAGATGATGAAGGCAGACCCATAATAAATCCAGTCAAAAGTTCTGATTATTGATCCAAAAGAATGCTCTTTTGGCTCTTAGAAATAATGTTTTCAAGTATGTTAGCGGTCATAATTTTCAAGATAGAGGCATCCAAAAATGGCATTTGGTCATTTTCGTCATAGTCACAAAACGTGCTTCTGTACCATTTTGGTGACATTCTTTTTACAGATGTTGTTGAATTAATAGTAAACAATTTAATTATTTCTTCAGTTTGCTTTTGTTTGCACACAAACAAAGGATTTCAAATGAATCTATCAAAAGGTGCCTGTTAAATATTTGTTCAAAATTGGCAAAAAGCATTATATGGTCAAAAACATCACGAACCCCCCAAAAAAACTAAGTAAAAAAAAATGTTTTCTGAAAGGTATCTGAGACGATGTCTTATAGTTTTAACCACATGAAAAGAAGTGTAAAAAATTGCATTGCCTGGTACACATTTTTTTTCAAAAATTTTTCGGACTCAATTTTTTTAAAGGCAGATAGCAATTTCAGCCACATAACACATTTTGTCATTTTTGACCAAATTTATCTAAGTCAAATTTATACAGATTCTTTTGATATTGATTGCTGGCATGCAGACATAAGCATACTTTAGAATAAATAAAAACATTTTTCCCTGCATAGAACAACTTAAAAAAAGAAATGCTACCAAATGGGCCCAGGAGCTCATTATGGACTATGACGATAATGGCCAAATGCCACTGTTTGAATGCCTCTATCATAGAAATAATGACAGCTACCATATTTGTAAATATTATTTCTAAGAGCCAAAAGAGCATTCTTTTGGATCAATAATCAGAAGTTTTGACTGGATTTATTATGGGTCTGCATTCATCATCTAAAATTGACAATTTCTTCAATTTATCAATTATTCTTGAAAAATACACCAATTTGACTCTTGAATTGCACTTTTTCCGCAACTCGAAGACAGTTACATTAATTTTTATTGTAACAACCTATCTTGTCACTTATTAAAAATGCACTTTGTTTAAAATTGAACACAAGCATGTTTTTACAAATGTTGTCAAAACATAGGAAATTTTCTACCAAAATGTGAGACTGACCCTTTTCTCTGACTTGTAGCGATGTCAAAAAGCATGAGCCGAGCTCTATTTTTTAATACAATTGACATTAAAGCCTGTTGTTAAAGTATATGGGAGTGAATTTGATTTAAAGAGCCTGCCTTAGACATAAAACAATGCTAAAATTCAAGTATTTTGATGTTTTTTTTACTATTTGGAAAATTGCCCATGTCACCCCCTAGGGACGCTGGGTAATGGTTATTAAGATTTTTAAAATTTTCATCTATTTTGAAGGCAAAGGTATTACCCTTTAAATATTTACTGTTCAATTTTTGATAATTTGAAGATAAATGGACCAAAAGAAACTTTGAAATACATGAGGTTTTGTAATTATTCAAGCTGATTTTGTTAAGAAATCCAGGAATACTGATGAACCCTGTAGGTCGGCCATCTTGAATTTCCCGGAAAAAATATTTTGCCAAAATAAGTCTTTCATGAAGGTCTTTTTGTTAAACCATCCCTTAAGTTGATATGAAAATATTGGTTTGGAACAAAATTAAGGATTTTGCATGGTTTTCTGGCAGATTGGCTGTTAAAAACATAGTGTACACATGAGAAGTAATTTCATGTACAAGTACACCATATATAAAAAATGAAGAGCATACATATCTTAAACGCGGGGAATTGTTCTACTAACTCAACACGGCATAAGAGAAAAACTCTTGTAAAATGTTGCAGTTTTTGTTTACATATTCTGTAGGAAGCAGGTCACAAAAACAGCATTTAGTAAAGCCCCAGGCATATGTACATGTTTATGTTTTACCGGTTGATCTAAAACTTTTGTTGGTCAAGATACAGAAGCAAAGTGGAACCAGTGGGGGCATTCGAGTGTCAAAAGACCAAAAAGGCAACGACAAAACCGGTAAACACGAAAAAGAACAGCACGAAGAAACACAAAACACAAATCACCGAACAGCAATCAACAACACGAACTCAAGGCGTAATGAGAATGAACCATTCTAAGGTGCCCCGGAAGAGTAACAGACTCCTGCATTTGGCTCAAATATATCGGAAAGGGCGTTATTAAGCTAACATTCAATCATTTACGAATATGAATACGAAAACTTTATTTTACTTAGGCACATACATAACAATAAACATAAGCTCTGGTGAGCTTTTTACCGAATACAGACGACCATAATATATCATTACATGCATACAGACAATAAAGCGACATAAAAAATACAGTAAAATAAATAATATATCAATAAAAGCACTATTCACTACTTAGTCATTATTAATCAGCACACAGTTGAAAAACATTAATATAATATCAAGAACTAGCAGTTTACAGCAGAGATAAGATAAATTATCTGCAAGCAGAACAGTGACAATCAGATCCATTCCAGGACTGAATGGGGCTTTTGAAATTAGAAAAAAAACTGCATTAAGCCCCAAAATGGTCTGGGAGACTATTCCACATTATAGCCGTAGCAAATCAAAAACTTTTCTTACCATAAGTTGATGTTTTTACATGAGGTACACCAAGAATATTGCTATATCTGAAAGAATATTTAAATTCTTTAACATTTAAAAGGTTATGTAAGGCTACAAGTGCAATTTTGTTTTCAGTATTTTAGGTTTCAAGCGCCAAAGATTTTTTTATTGATAATCAATATCTATACCTAGTAATTTTACAGTAGATTCACATGAGATATTTGTGCCTTGAATGTCTATATATGGATCTTTAAAAATGTCTGTTGACCAAAAGCTAGAAATTGGAATTTACCAGGATTTGCATTTCGCATTGTTTATTGATATTCAGTAGTTTTTGCATATCTGTTTTTTTTATATGTTGTCTGTTTTTTAGCCCTGTCCTTGTTTGTGTTGACTGGTTTTATTCCAAAAAAAATTTCGGGGGGAGCCTTAGAGAGATCCATTAGAAGTATGGAAAAAAAGCCCGTTTTATTTCTTCTTCAGCAAATAAACAATTAGCGCCAAAGAATCGAATTTTCAAAAAGAGCTGACACAATTGAGACAAACACATACAGGAGGAATCGAAGACAGCAATGGTTTTAACTTTTAAGACTGAAATATCGTTTATATTTTGAAACCTGAATTCTAATGGATGTTTGTGAAAGTAATATTTTGCAACATTTTGACTTATTCTAATGGATGTTTGTGAAAGTTCTGTGCTTTCCACGTTTACATTCTCATATTCTATTATTAGAATTTCGCATATTTTTTTTAACTTAAACATTATTTACTAACTCCAAATATTTCCGTTGAGTTTTCAAACATTTGAACAAGTCTATGACAAACGTGATGACTTCAACTTTCTCATTGTCAACTTTCCCTTCTATTGTAGCAACATTCCGTCCGCATCAGTTTATGGAGTTTACGGTTTCGTTACTCCAGAGCTTGCGGGAAATATATCGATTTCCTTGGCAGAGCGTCACGTTTGACACAGAAATTGCTGTCACAGTGGTATGTTGCTCCTCGGTTGCGGTCTTCACTCAAGAAATTTTACGGTAGACTCTTCAGGAGCACCCGAGTTCACTCTCATTACGACTAGAGTTCGCTTTGTAAATTGATATTAAGTGTTTTGGGTTTTTTTTGTGTTTCCGTGTTTCATGTGTTGTCTGTTTTTTTCGTCCTGTCCATGTCTGTGTTTACTGGTTTTGTTTCTTCCCTTTCGGGCTTTGACATGGTACCTCTGTTTCTTTGATTTAAACCAAATTTGGTTAGGTTTATCACTAATTGTTTCTTGGAAACAAAGTTTTCTTTATTTCTTCCATGGTGAAATCCCAACAGATAGACAGATTTAAACTTAAATACGCTATTTATTAATGCTCGGACATTTAATATAAATCTCATTAATGATTGAGAAGGTAGTTAAATGAGTTTAACGATTTATTAAAAGTTAAATTATAATTATCAATGATCTGTACAATATTGTTAAAGCATGGTGTTGGAAATAGGTCTTGAAAATTGGGAGAAAAGGAAATAAAGCATATAAACGGATATGGGTTGTCTTTTACTAACCATAACAGTTCTATGTAAGTATGATTTGAATTAATAATCTATGACCAACTCTTTCTGAAAAAGTAGTATGTTTTATTAAGCGATGCTAAAACTATGATAAGGATAAATTTGGGATTTCATTTCCTCGATATCTGTTTTGCGTAATCTTAATCAACATTTTGATATCCGGGTATGATTGATTTTTTCTTCTGTTTTTTTCTTTTTTTCTTTTTTTTTTATTTGCTTACCTTGCTTAGAATAAGTATGAGAATGAAAAAAAACAAATTAGTAACAAAAGGGTTTCCAATGTCAGAGTTCTTTAAGACAAAGAAAACCAAAAGACATTAGAGATAATGAAACTAACTTAACTGCAATCAAACATTGCATCGCAAATTGTTGTAAAAATGGAAAGTGGACACAGAGTATTTGGTGACTGAAACTATGTATATCTTTTAACATCTGTAGTTGCATACCTGTTTAACATATTCAAAATTGATAATGAGAATTTTTACACATATTAACATGGAAGTACTAATTATACGAAAGCTGCAATATTGTGAACTTAATTAAGTACAAATGTATGCTATTTCGCGAAACAACCCAAGGCAGCATATGAACCAAATTAAATTCTCATTAAATTAATTATTAACGTGGTCAAATATACAAATGATTGTTATTACTGATATTAATATGACTGCAATTGATGTTTCGATACACAACGGAATCAAATGCCTGGTTCTTGTTGGTACAACTGAAACGGTCAATTGTGTACAATAATGTAACACCATAGAGCAGACTTCTATCCATTTCGTAGATTTCCCCATGATAGTTGTGCACTTATGCTGCTGCTTCATAACAAAGAAAACGATTACGGACAAAGTGACTTAGGTTTAGTGAATTAATAGTTATTACATGGTCCCCAATCGCCTATGGGAATGTCCTTCCACAATTCAATATTCATAATGCCATACACAGAACATAGAAAATGTCATAATTTGTCTACGTCAGTAATTAGAAGCATGTCGGTTTGACATTCCTATTAAAGACGCCAAGCAAAAGGGTATTTTTCATAAATGCAGAGAAAGTGTTACGATTGTCAGATAGGGAACACATGAGACAGCAGTAGTAATGATCATTATGCGTACAGTCTAACCGAGGCCACAGCTGTAGATTCTAAAATTTTAACTTTTTCCTTTGATCAAAAGTAGTGTTCCCTTTTCCAATCCCTAGTCGATTCATGGGTATGGGTAACATCAGTTGAAATCCCCCCAAAAAAAATATATAAATAATGCACTTTAAAATTGCTGCATCATCAAGTATTAATTAAAAAAGACTTAGAAAGCGTTCCGGTGCATTAGAATTTGGTTAAAAGGTTTGTTTAGGATTAAATGTTTTAACTGCTTATCCATTAATAGAAACAGTAGGCAAAGTACAAATAACATGGTAACTACAAAACAGTCAGCGTCTTTAAAGATGGCTTCAAATGCAGAATTTAAAACAATATACAATTAATGCCTTTTTGTGAGGTAATACATGTTTTTATCGACTCAAGAAAAACTATATTGACTGAGGACGAAGTTAGTGGTCAATATATTGGTTTTTTTTTCTGAGTTGATGAAACTTGTATTGATTGAACCGTAAAAGGCTAAAATAGCTTTATTATAAAAAAATTTCGATTTTTCAACACTGTTCCTCAGATGTTAATATATTGAGAAAAAAACTATTACTTTTCTTCTGTAAATGTACTAATTTTTGTAAAACCAAACAGGTTTCGAAAATATGATTCATTTAAATAAAGAAGCGAAGAGGCACCAATGGAGCATTCGAGTATCAAAAGTCCGAAAGGGCAACTACGAAACCGGTAAACACGAAAAAGAACAGCACGAATCACAAAATCAACCGAACGGAAATCAACAACGCGAACTCAAGTCATAACAAGAGTGAACTTAGGTACCCGGAAGAGTAAGCGGTTCCTGCCTGCTGTAGCACGCCCGTCGTGTTGCTAATTTCCAATTCAGTGTGTTGAATCCGGTAAAGGAAGACAAAACTTTAAACGAAAACCGACATCTGCACTCATTTTAGAGATTGAAATTTCATATGTGTCTACGAGTGCACGGTGTTTACCGTAAAATTTCTTGAGTGAAGTTTTATTTCATTTGAGAATATCTTTCTATTTTCAGAAAGGCTAACACTGTTTGCAAGCATTCTAATTTTCCAACTTTTAAATAGACGATATTGAGATGTGGAATAAGTGTACGCGACACAACAAACATAAACAAACAGCAATTCAAAAAATCACAATGGAAAACAGCAAGCAGTCTTAAACATGACCATAGATCACTGCTTACCGTCTTGCATTGGCCCAAGACTTATAATACAATACAAAAGTATCAAAACCAATCCCTAAATCATCAACGAAAGACCCAGTTCTTGACATAAAACAGTTAACACAGAATGACAAGGACAAACAAAGGCTTTGGCAAAGTTTCCTGGCTTAGGACAGGCACATATAAAATGTGGCGGGGTTAAACTAGTTTTTTGGAAGTTCATTGTAGAAATAATTTAAGAAAGGATATGGAGTAAATGAACATGAGAACACAACGCATATGTTAACTCCAACTGCAATTAATTTTTATGAGCTGTATGGCCTTATAAGTCATATGCTATACGATTATCACCTTCTATTCAAGGGTAGCAGGACATCTCGGCCCATTCCAAAGTCGGCACATTACAATCTCGGCCTAGTACAAACTCGGCACAATTCAATCTCGGCCTACAGTTTTATGGTGTATGGGAAAGTGGTGTGCGAACTCGGCACATTTGTAAAAAATAAAGACTTCAGAGAAATTGTTTGATGAATTGTCAATTAAATCAAGAAACTGTTTAATGAGTTGTTAATAAACATAAAATGTAATAAAATTATTAATTGTTATAGTTATTAAATTTATATAATTAATGTTGCAACTTTATTCATATTTTCATATAAAAAAATATACAAAAAGATTCAATCAAATTAAGGCAAATATAAAAGTTAAAAATACTAACTATTTGTTATAATGAATATTCAATAGTATAAATTATAAGTATGTTTTTTTTTCAAATAAAGTCATATATTGAATTTTGCATTTATTTATTTATTTTAAGATAATTGCAAAGGAAGGGAAATGGAATAGATTTGCAAAACACATAATCGCGATCATTATAACATCGAAACATTCACTAATGCATGTCATTTTTATTTATTTTAGATTATCTATTCAAAATGTATATATTTTTATTTATCATACAATATTATAAAATAATCCTACTAAATTATGAATATATATTTGACACTAAAGTTAAATGTTGCTTATCAGATAAATGGCAACTGCAAACAAATCCATGTGTTGATACTCTTATAACAAGATTATAGCTCAGCTTCCTGTAATTTTATTTATTTAAGCCTTCAGAAAATAATTGTTTGTTAATAAATATATATAAATACACACAGGAAGTTAATTTTAATCTGTTTACAACAACAGCTTTTTGTGTCAGTTTTGATATTTGTTAAACATGCAAATGCTAAAAGGTTTACATGAATGTTCTTGTATATAAGAGCCACCAAAATATTTTATCTATATTGAAATAAAGTTTGAATAAAGAACACTATTTTCCATTGCTTTAACATTGCTCTTTTACAATGGGAAATGACCACTGTGCAGAATGTTCACGTTTAATAACAAAACGGCAGCATTCAATGACTTGTGAAAAGTGCGATAAAAGAGTCCATATGATATGTAACACAGGTATGTATCACAGTTATAAACTACAAGCCTAGCTATTAACCATTTATTTAATTATGAGAAAATAAAACATTTAAAATGTTAAAATTTTATACAGAAGCTTGACACATCGTAATTCTCTAAAGAGTCTAAGAGTCCCAGATTCATAACATCACTTTACAAAATTATAGGCATTACATTTTAGCATATAAATAAAGAAAATAAAAAAATCATAAAATAGAGTTGAGGGTTTCTTCATCTTGTCTATTTATTTTGTTTGTCTTAGTTTATGTTTTGTATGTCTTATCTTCTTTGACTTAAAGCAAAACATAGCCAACAATATTATGATGTACCATAACGCGTAAATGCAACATTTGATTTTTTAGGTGTAAACCAAAAGGAGTATTGGCGTATTCTTAAAGGAAAAATCCCTTTTACATGCAGCTTATGTATTAACATCACAGAAAATGCGCCAGCAGAATCCACTAGAATTGAAAATCTTTCTTTTCCATCTAATGGATATGGTTCTTTTAACATATCATTAATTAGCAGACGCACATCTACGGAAACATCATTAAACTCTACATTTACAGTGCCAAATCCAGTCAGTTCCAATTGTCCAAATGTAGGTGATGTGTCGACACCAAAGCCATCTGAAGTAGAGGCATCTAGAAATTCTACACTAGCCACAACACCATTCCATTTAAATACAAAGTCACTCGATGCATCCTTTGATTAGACACATCGACAGGAGGACAATGATGACCAAGAAATACCGGTAGTTGAAGAGTACGTATATAAAATTTGATAAATTTCTTTTTCATTAAGATGAATACTTGTCTTATTTTTTGACTGGATTTTACGGAGTAAAAAAAACCCGGTAAATATGGTATATGTCGGGCAACGGGCTTGCTTAGAAGACACTTTCGTGACAGTTTTCTTTGCAACTACTAATCACAGCCACTTGATATTTTGTATACAGCATCAGGGTGGGGTTTCATAATGTAGGATTCGGTTTCAGGTCTGTCGCTTACCTACTTCCTGTTATCAATTTTGGTTTTGAAAGATTTTGTTTACTACTTAATGTTTTATTAAGTATTTTCCTATTTCAATTATATGTTGAACACACACAATCAATAAACTTATAAAATTCATTGACTTTTTCAGATCCTTACAAGAACCAGATTTACCAAATGAAATACTGCCTGATGTTCCTCCTTCTTATACAGTTATCGACAAAGGTACCCAGAGAAGTAACATCAAACTTGTAAGCAGTGATGGCTATGAATATACTAGAAAGGTAAAATGTTGGTGTAACTTTGAATATTATACAAATATAACAAATTACATATTTTCCGTAAGTGATCATATAACTTAAAAGCGTATACGCACCAAAATATATCTTATATGGAGCTTGGTCATTTTGTTTATCGTTTCAATCAATTTTAAAAATATGTTTTTTTTTAAATGTTATAACAATTTTACTTTCATGCACTTTTATAACTTTTATTTAGATGTCAAAAGGAGATTTTACATATTGGAAGTGCATAAAAAGAACAAAAGGGAACAATTGTCCAGCAACAGTTTCACAAAAAGGCAATGTCTTTAAAAGAAATCAGAAAAAGCATAAACATCAAGCAGATAAAGGAGCACTCAAAAGAGTTTTAGTACATAAAGAGGTAATGTGTTTCTAACCTAATCATGCTTGTCTGTCAATACCCGCGTCTGTCCGTTCGTCGGTTTGTCCGTATATATAACTTTATTCTCATAAACCAAGCATTTAGGTACAGAGAAATACTATGTACAATATATACAACATTACAGACACACAATACAACACAGAACAATAACACAAAAATACACATAACACATTCATTGATATGATATATAGAAATAGTGAAGTTTAGCCGGGAGGACACGTTTTTTTATTTATGATTTTTATAAATTTACAAAGTTTGTTTAATTTTGATATATTTTTTGTTTCCATAATATCCTTGAACTTTAAGATATTTGGGTTTCTAATTAGCTGTTTACAGATCAATTTCTTTCGTTCATCTTATAAGCATTCACATTCTAAGATATAGTGAAATTCGTCTCCAATACTTCTATTACATAAGTTACATTTTCTATTTTGTCGTTCAACGTTGTTCCATCTTCCCGTTTCAACAGGAAGTTTATGATTACATGTTCTAAATTTACAAAGTGTTATGGAATCTTTTTTGTTCAATGTTTCAAAATAATGCTCAAACTCTAAAGTGTCTTTGAAAATCTTATAATTTGCGGCTTTTGAGCAATTTTGAATTTCGTCATGCCAGCTTTGTCGAAACTGATCAGTTAAACTTTCCATAATTCTTTTCTTTAACCATTCAGAGCTTCGAAAGAAATGCGAGTTCCAAATATGAGTGTATCCACATTCGTTAAAAATACTTTTGATGTGTCCAAGCCAAGAAAAATTTACATTTTGGGTATTAAACAGATGTAACATAAGCTTGTAAATTAATACACATAGTTTTGTCTGTTTTCCAGACAATAATTTTGACCAATATGATACCATTCTTAATTTAATGTCAAGATATAAAGGAAATCTTCCTAATTCGCCATACACAAAACAGTTTGGCGTAGACGATTTTAAATTAAGTAAAAGTTTGCAAAATTTCAGATGAACCTTTTCAATTATATGACAATTTTTGAAGCCCCAAGTTTCGCACCCGTACAACAGTATTGGCTTAACCATTTTATCAAATAAGTCTAACTGACAAGAAATTGATAGATTATGATACTTTCCCAATTTAAAGACTTCATACATTGCCTTTGTTCCCTTTTCTGCTTGTGCTTTGATTGCCAAGTTAAAATTACCAGTTTTATTTAATTTGGTTCCAAGGTAGTAAGTTGCCATTCACTACAGTAATCGTAGAAGCTGTTTAATTGTGATTGGAGACCCTCTGCTGTTTCAGACATAAGAACTGTATCGTCTGCGTATAAGAGTGCAAATAATTTTGCGTACACCCCTAAAATTGATTCTAAATCTTCAGAAATGGATACCAGGCCGATGTTGTTTTGATTTTCTAGGAAAGATTCTAAATCATTCAAAAAAACGGCAAATAGGAAAGGGGACATAGCTACATGACGAGTATCAAGAGGCTGTGACATGTAGTTGCCATGACAACTGCGACAGAATTTTTGTGACTCCGCAGCAAGCAGGATCACAACGCAATACGACGGATAATGCCAAAAATGATCCATATATGTTGCAAGCGACGTATTTATATATGTACAATCCTTTTTATTTTCTAATTAATGATCGGAATTTTTTAGCCTGGTGCACAATATAAGTATGTGACAAAGACACAGTAAAATCATTTTAATTCATACCGTGTTCTAGAATGATATATTTTACATGTAGGTGCATGTATATGGAATGTACACTTTTTTATTTATTTATTGTAGCTTGACCATGATTACCTACAGTGTGACAATTTCTTGGTAGCTGATATAAAAATTGACGGTGAACGCCATTTGGTATTTTCGACGCCAATGCAACTACAGCTTCTAAAGTTTGCAAAGAAATGGTTCTGTGATGGAACATTTAAAATTGTAAAGGATCCATTTGTCCAACTGTGGTCTATCCATGCCTTTATTCGAAAAGGGGAAAGTTTAAAACAGGTCCCGTTGGTATTTGTTCTTATGTCAAGAAAAAAAACAAAAGATTACATTCAGGTATGGATATAGCAGTAATAATTTGTCAAACTTTTTAGTGCCCCCGCGACGCGTAAAAATCAACTTATAAATTTCCGTCAATTTTTTCTCATGAACTGGTCATGGGAATGATTTGAAACTTGGTAGGCTGGATCAGTATGACAAACTGAATGTCCTGAGTGACTTTCATGTCAGTCGTACATCTACTTCCTGTTTGGAGCCTAGCGGGGGCGTGTCCCATGGACACAGTTCTTCTTTTTTACAATGCATTTACCTCTAAAATATTTAACTAAATATGCCTTTATCAATATTTTTAAAACCCGAATAATTTCTTGTTCAAATTCAAATCTTCATGTGATAAGATAAATAAAATCTTTTGTATAAACTAAAAAATGATTTTTTTCACATTTGTTAGGTTCTTGAAAGTCTTCTTGAGAAGATTGGACCATTGCATGTGGAGGGATTTTGCCTGGACTTTGAGAAAGGTAACAGATAACTATACATGTATCAAAATCGTTGTTTTTTCATGCTATTAGCTCATCCGACTTGAAGGAGCATGTGAGGTATCAATTGCTACCACTTTCAAAGTAGAAGGAGGTGAACATTTTTGTCGTGCCGTCGTCTCAATAGATTTATTTAATGACATACGGAATTAATAAAATAATAACACTAATTATAACCCAACTCTCAAGAAAGGGGCTATATTGCAATCACCTTGTCCATCTGTCCGTCCGTCCGTCCGTCTCTCTGTCCAAACTTTGATAACAGATTTCCTGGCCACTCCAATAGAAATTTATCTAAAATTTGGTACACAGCTGAAGCATAATAAGTTGTGTACGTCATGCCTCCCCTTTCCAGGCCAGTCGGACATCAACTTCTTGTGTTCCAAATAATCAAGTGGATGTATCCTTCGCACAACTTAATGTCACAACTTCTCATTTTTTTTTGTAAAACGTTCGCCGTACAAGTAAAAAATAATTTTGATATTTTTATATCTATTTGATAACTTATTGCCTTGTTGTTTACAGGTGCTTGGAAAGCCATCAGACAGATATTTCCTGATACAGGTATTAAGGGTTGTGCTTTTCATTTCTCTCAAGCTGTATGGAGAAAGGTACAAGAATTAGGCATGAAGACAACATACAACCAGAGAGGAGCTGAGTACAATTATATACGCTGTCTCATGGCTCTACCATTCCTGCCCTATGCAGATATTCTTCCGGCCTTTGAAAAAATAGGTTGTAGAGCCAACTCAAAACAGCTTAAAGATTTGGTCAGATACATGAGCAACACCTGGTTTGAAGGACCGTACTGGTCACCAAGAACATGGTCAATCTTTAGGCACTCAATACGAACAAACAATGATGTGGAAGGTAGGCGTTTTAATGCTTTTATATAAATTTATTAAGTCCTTCTGGATTTAATTTCAAAATAGATATATTTTATATTTTTATATTTTATATATATATACGCACATAAAATATGCAAAGAAGTACCATTAGAAGCATTCGAATTTTGGAAGTTTAATTCATTTTGTTTATTTCTATTTAAATATATGTACATAAAAATCTGTTTTTAAAATTTTGTTTTGTTGCATTGTTTTTCTGATTTTTTATGAGTCTCGTTTTTAGAAAAATGTTGATAAGTAATGGATTTCATGCCATCCTACAATTACTAAAATAAGTTTTATTTTTGTTCAGGATGGCACACTAGAATTAATTTGGGGAAAATCAACGTGAGTTTTTATGTCCTTGTGCCAGAACTGATGAGGGAAGCCGAGCTTGTTGACCTGACACACAGACTTGTGTCAGAGGAACAAGTAAGTCCTGAGATGCCAAAAGAACAAGAGCAAGGAATTAGAAGGACGTCTTCACCAGTATTGGCAGGAATATGCTGATGGGGAAAAAAACAACTACACAGCTGCTACGGGACTGTAGCATAATCTATGGACCAAGTGACGATTAGTTTTCAAACTTTAGCACAAATATATATTTTATATTAATTAACTTATTGTATTGTACATTTTTATATTGACCTCTTTTTGAAATAAAAGAATTGTATTTTTCGTATTTTTATATTTGAGAGAATATATTGTATAATTTATTGTTTAATATTGAAAGTATATTAAAATGCTATAACAATAATTGCATGTGTAATAATATAAAAACCATAAGTGCGTATTGTCATCCTTTTTTACAAAATAATGTGCCGAGTTGGTAATATGCCGAGTTTGCAATGTGCCGAGTTTGTATAGGCCGAGTTGGTAGTGTGCCGAGTTTGTAATGTGACGAGATTGAAATGGGCCGAGATGTCCTACATTCATTCAAGTGGTTCATGTGAAAGTACAAGAAACAATCAAAAAATAATTCCAAAAAGGGCAAATGCCTGGAGTAACTCTTATGAATGCAGAATTTTGTCCGGATTCGTGTTTTTCTTTTAAAATGAAATAAGCAGAATTTGGCATTTGCACAGAAATTGATGAAATCAGTTCTAAATGAAGACCATCGCGTCAATCCATTGTCTCAAATATTAAATATATGATGATGATTTTTAAGATGTAAACATTGACTTTTCGTATTTAAAAATTATAATATTTCTTTAAAACAGATCTTTAATTCTATTATACTTGATCTAAAGACCCTTTTAAAACTTTTGTTTAATAACTTGTCTCTTTCTTAAATAGTTTTTATCTTGTATATACTTATTGTTAACTCATTCATTAAACTTTGCAGGAACGGTTTTTAATAAGGCCAGAATGGTTTTGATAAACATTAACATTGTATTTTACTAATATTAAGATGGATATATCCTTTACATATTACATTGTTGTATGTAAGTAGTACTTATTACTTCATTTTGTTTCAGATATTAAAAAAGTACAAATAAATGAATGCTAGAAAAAAGTAAATGATAAAAATATACATGTACTGATCAGAAAGTATTTCTCGCCACTTTTTTCCTCAAAAACCTGAAAAGGAAGGACTGTTTCAAGCTTTCATTTCATCTATATTACGTTTCACATGAAACGAAAGCTCAGTTACTGGCAACGTTCAAAAAAGGGACAAAACCTCGTTTTTTTTGCGTATTTTTTTTCCTCAATTTTTTGACATATGTTAAGAGTTGATAGGAGCAACGCGTACAACTCGAAGTTTGGAACATCACCTAGTTTGAAGTGCAAATAGCAGTTAAAGCGATACAAAATAGTCAACATCAAGCACATGCAAAAACGAACTAAATACATTAATTATGGAGTACTACCTAAGGCAATAAGCCTCATACGATCTCGTAAAAAAAATCTTTCTTCGTTATCAGACTGTGAGTTGAAAAATTCAAAATTTTGTTAGACGAAATGGTTTAATTTAATGATGTTTTAATAAGTGTTTCCTTAATATGTCTAACAACCGTGTTGTGTTTTGTGTTACTACCGGACCATAAGACCACAATGGAATAGTGGGGTTTGGCACCATAAAACCTTGTTTAACCGACCATTAAACGACCATTGGTCACAATGCACACCATTTCTTTTTAAATGCCTTTACCAAGCCAGGACCATTCCAGTCGAGTCAGGACCTTCAATTTCTCTTGTAGTTCTTCCTTGCTTTGTTATTTCCTCGTGGACATTTGAGATTTGTCCATCAAGTTCGGTAGTTTGTTAATTATAACTTGTATTTGCTTAATCTTAAAACTTTACTTCAGTTGTTGTTACACATCAAAGTTTTACCGCTGGAGTGAGCAAGAATATAAGCGACGCAATCTTTACCAACTACGACACAGGTTTGAGACCCGTATGTCCTGATTTGAATATTGACAGAGTTAATTCGACGCTTGGAATCTCAGTTAGACAGCTGATTGATCTGGTATGTATATATTTATTTAAAATTTCATTCAGACAGAAAGTTCATCACGCCGGAGGAAAAGTTCGATAACTCCTAGAGTTTTATAGAGATTCTATTATATTGCTTTCCTTTTATCGGGCTCTTTATCCATTTACACGACCCACCAAAATACGACTATTGATACCCACAATCAATTTAAATCGAAAATATAAAATCCCTTTTTAATACTGGTGCTGTAACGCTATCTTTGACCATTTTTTTCAAGTGATCATCGACATATGATTGTTTCAATATAATTATAACAACAAACCTTAGATATGAAAGTTTCTGCTAGTTCACTTGTTCTTTTATTTTTCAGGATGAACCAAATCAGATCATTTCTTTAAATTTATGGATTCGTATGGTAGGTTCATCATTTATATATTCTTTTACCTAGAAAAATCACTTCATGTAAATAGGTATTTGGAGAAATACGATAATTTGAATTAAAAAAAAGTATGATCCCAACTTGGCCCAACCTTTCCTTTTTTATTGGTTTTAACGCAATTATAACTTGCTCTCCAAAACAATATTTATTCAAACTCTTTGTAACTTTTTTTCTTCGGACTGAGTATGGTGTTATTTGTAGCTCAAAAGACAATAATAAATAACTTTTCGTTCTCATTTGTAAACTCAATGGTTTCAATTCGATGTTACTTACATTAAGAGTTAAACGATCTTTTTTTCAGACATGGAACGACTGTTTACTACAATGGACGCCAAGTGACTATAGTGGAATCTCCCAGATAACCGTCCCGTACAAACGACTATGGGTTCCTGATCTAACTTTATATGACAGGTTTGTGTTATACTAATCTATCCATGGGGACTTTAATTTCGGTCCTTTTTCAATACTTTGTTAGACACCATTGTGTCAGACAAAAAGTTTCTTTTACTCGTACAAAATATTGATAGAGGAGTGCCTTTTCTATAATCAAAACTTTTTAAACACCCCTTTAATGAAGTTTTCAAAGAATGTGCAGATGTTGGTTTAACAAAGGGTTCCGTTTGTCTCCATTATCGGATTTGACACACTGTCAAATTGGAAATTGGCAGCGCGATGAATGTGCTTTAGCAAGCAGGAACTGCTTACTCTTCCGGAGCACCCGAGTTCACTCTCGTTACGACTTGAGTTTGCGTTATTGATTTCTGTTCGGAGGATTTTGTGATTTTTTTTATTGTTTCTTCGTGCTGTTCTCGTTCGTGTTTATTGGTTTTGTCGTTGCTCATTCAGACTTTTGACTCTCGGATGCCCCATTGGTACCTCTTTGCTTCTTGCAAAGTTATAGTTATCAAATGTAGGCTGCACAAGAAGAAAGCCATTCATTCGACCAACATCATGTTACGCAATATTCAAAAGGAAAACCGTCTATACTAAACCTTCCATATGTCAAATCAAAGTTGATCATTTATATAGTGTTCGGTTTATGCCGGCTCATACACGGTGTTATAACTTTAATATTTTTCCTCCTTTTTTCAGTATGTCGACCTCCTTAAGTGGAATCGATGAATACAGACCTACAGTTTATTCAAGCGGTTCTGTCTATTATAATTTTCCGACTTTACTTGATGTTCTTTGCCAAATAGATGTCACAAGTTTTCCGTTTGACACTCAGATTTGTCAGTTAATGTTCGGTTCTTGGTCATATCATGGATTTGACCTAGATTTGTCACTTGCATCAAGTCCAGTTTTCTTATCTGCATTAAAAGACAACGTTGAATGGACCATTAGCAAGGTGGTCTCCGAACGTCACGTAGTGTATTATCCGTGTTGTCCCGAACCCTATCCGGACGTAACATTTTATTTCCATCTGAAAAGGAAGCCAGCATTTTACGTGACGAATATTTTGATTCCTTCTCTTATGATAACCATTTTGGGTATACTCGGTTTCTTGATGCCCGTTGAGTCCGGTGAGAAAGTTTCCTTAGAGATAACAGTGATGCTTGCCATGTCAGTTTTCCAACTTTTAGTAGCAGACAAACTCCCGCCCTCTGCAGATGCTACCCCTTGGATTGGTAAGTGAAAATTAAACGGTTAATGATTATGATATCGGATAGTTGAAAGAGAAAATGAAATTTTACCATTAGTTTAAACATGTTTATTATCCTGGATTGGGAAACAATATTAAAATTGATGCTGATGAGAACCCTTCTCAAGTTTGCAGTTTGCGAGTGTGGCCTTTGTACATATAGCGACCACTTTGAGCCTACTCTTATCAAAATATTCCGGATCACCGCAGTTCATTCTCGATAGGACTTGATTTAGCGCTTTTGATTGCGATTCAGTTGTTTTTGTAATTTTCATCCTGTTATCGTTGGTGTTTACTGGTTTTGTCTCTGCCCTTTCGGATTTGTTTTGCCCCATTGGTACCTCTGCTTCCTACATAGAGGTCTTTGATGTGCATGGGGCATTGCTATCCCCATAAATGGGACAACTTTTTTTTGCCCAATCCGACTGAAGACTAGCATCGATCCTTCAGACAATCCTCGCAAATGAGGTTTACTATTTAAGCAAGATAGTCTCAAAGACCACAGGAAGGGGAATGAAGATAATTTTAATTGGAACTTTTTACATGATAACATGTTTCCATAAACAGAACTTTTAGTATGCTTCTTAATAATTGAAAACTACATTCATAATTCGGATCCCTTTTTAGCTCACTTGGCGTCCGTCGTCGTCTGTCGTCTGTAGGCGTCTGTCGTCGTCTGTCGGCGTTTGTCGTCGTCTGTTGTCGTCTGTTAACAATTTTCAAAAATCTTCTCCTCTGAAACTACACAACAGAATTTACTAATACTTGGTATGAATGATCCTTAGGGTGTCCTGCACCAAACTTGTGTTTCGATTTTTGATCCGTCAAAAAACATGGCCACTGTTACGAAAAATAGACCAGGGGGTCAGACTACTGTTTTTGGCTTGTAAATCAAAAAAATATAAAAGATAAATGAAATCCGATGCCACCCTACTGCTTCAGCGTCAAAAGTTTTACAAAAGTGTCCATTTGGTCGTAGTTGTCAGATCATCCCTTATAGGGGTTACAGCCCCTTATAGGTGAATAATAGCGGTTTTTTTTTTCATGTTTTTGGCTTATAGAATGAAAACTATTGCAGATAGAGAAAAGCTGTTGCTTGCTTAAATGTTCAGCTCATTTAGCTCTACAAAAGTCTCCATAAGGTCGAAGTTGTCAGATGACCCCTTATAGGGGTTACAGTCCCTTAAAGACGAGAATGGTGGGTTTTTTTGGCCTAAAGAATGAAATTATTGAAGAGTAAAGCTGTTGCTTGCTTAAATGTTCAGCTCATTTAGCTCAACAAAAGTCTTCATAGGGTCAAAGTTGTCAGATAATCCCTTATAGGGGTTACAGCCACTTAAAGGCAAAATAGTTTTTTTGGCCTACAGAATGAAAACTATTGCAGATAAAGAAAAGCTGTTGCTTGCTTAAATGTTCAGCTCATTTAGTTCTACAAGTCTCCATAGAGTTGAAGTTGTCAGATGACCCTTTATAGGGGTTACAGCCCCTTAAAGTGCGAAAAATGGCCTTTTTGGCCTATAGAATGAAAACTATTGCAGATAGGGAAAAGCTGTTGCTTGCTTAAATGTTCAGCTCATTTAGCTCTACAAAAGTCTTCATAGGGTCGAAGTTGTCAGATGACCCCTTATAGGGTTTACAGCCCTTTAAAGGCGAAAAATAGTGTTTTTGGCCTTTAGAATGAAAACTATTGCAGAAACAGAAAAGCTGTTGCTTGGTCAAATGTTCAGCTCATTAAGCTCTACAAAAGCATTCATAGGGTTGAAGTTGTCAGATGACCCCTTATAGGGATAACAGCCTCTAAATTAACATGTGTTCATGTTTTGGCTTATTTAATGAAAACTATAGCAGATAAAGAAAGTGGTTGCTTGGTTAAATGTTCAGTTCATCGATTAAGCTCTTAACAATAGTCTCTATAGAGTAAAAGTGTTCAGACAACCCTTAAAATAACATTTTGCAGGTTTTTGGCCTTCACAATGAAAACTATTGCTGAAAGAGAAAAGCTGTTGCTTGCTTAAATGTTCAGCTTATTTAGCTCTACAAAGTTCTTCAAAGGGATGACAACAAGACCAGGTTAGCGATTCAGGCTCCTGGGAGCCACTTGTTTATCATAGATTTTGACCATAAAACAAATACACAGGAAGTAAAAATACCATCCGTAAGGAACAATGACTTAATAGGAACTAGGTATGCTGTCTCATCATAAGATGTTTGTGTTTTATCTTTGTAGCCATCTTCTTTAACTTCAGTCTCGGTTTATGTGGAGTGACTACAGTGATACAGGTCTTCGTCATCAATATATTTTACCGGGATGATAAAGAGATCCCAGACTGGATGATGAAGTACTTTATAGAACCAGCCTGCTTTTTCACACGAGTAGATCTACCATTGGAAAACAATGAAGGGCGCTTATGCTGCTTTAAAAGGGTAATATATTTTTTAGCTCATGGTCAATTAATGTTGTATATGGTGACTTCCTGAACTTAATGTCCAGAACAGTTTCTACCAAAGAATAGTTTATGGGGGTCTCATTTTGGATGGCACTACATATGTTCCTAACTTAAGACATGCACACAACTAGATGTGTATCAAACTTTACACAAGCCCAGTTTTTGTATAACCATATATTTTCAGTTCCAGTCGCAAGACAAAAATGTTTCACCCCAATTTATAAGTGTCAAGTTACGTCTCTAGTAGTATACGGTTTTTGTGTTTTCCATTTCATTCATGGGTCTACTATAATAAGGAACACATTTACACAGAGCAAAAATCGAGTGAGTGAGTGAGTTGGTGTTTTACGCCCGTGCAACGCTATACAGCTTATTTACAGGCGATGAACATGAAAAGGATGATAAAATGAACATGAAATGATGATAAATGAAATATGAGGGTGGGGTACGGTTAATTTTGAAGAACCACAGAAAAGGAGAGAGGTGGGTAGGGGCGGAAAATTTAGCCTATGTGGTGCACTACTTGGTGGTCCACAAAGGGGTCTTTTACGTGCATGAAGCGTAGCACTTTCCACACACGTTAGCCCACTATGGTCAGCGGTCAGGGTTCCGTATTATAGACCTGGCAACCTCCGCGGACGAGGGCCACCCTATTAAGCCACCTAGGGTACACACTTGGTCGCTCTTTGGGCTGAGCACTGACCCGACGTCAGAATCCCAAGACCCTTAGTCGCCTCTTACATGCTAGGCTCTGCTGCGGGCCTACAAAAAATCAAAATCCTCAGCTTTTTTATGGACAGCATATTTATACAATTTGACGTGTGTTTTAGCAGACATTCCGAATTTCAATGGTTACGAATAAATTGCCACCACTTGTCGATTCATTCCTTTATACATGTTAAGCAGACTTCTTACACTCACTAGACAAAAAGTTAATCTGTCCTTTTACATGCACTTATTGGTGATGTCATTTTAGTAAGCAATCATTGATTTAGTAACTTTCAGCATTTCATGTATCCCCCAGAAACTCGAGAGAAATGTCATTAAAGATTTTAGGAAAGTCCACTTCATATTTGTATAAACATCTCGAATTCGACAAACAAGGATTTATTGGTTGATTGATTGATTGCTGTTTGCCTTCTGTCCCGTCGGCGATTTTTCAGCCATACAAAGAACACGTTGTAAAAAGTTCTTTGACAAACGATATTACTTCAACTTTTCCTTTTTGCGCCCCAGCTTTTGGAGTTAACATATTGCAATTCTTTTCAAAGCTTGTCAAGAGTATTATGATTTATATAATACATGTAAAACGTCAAGTCTGACACGCAAATTGCTAACACAGGGTTATGTTGGCCCTCGGTTGTTGTTAACTAATAGAGGGCAGGAATGAGAGCAGATGTTGATTAATCTTTGAATGTTTGTATTATCGTCCTTTACCGGAATTGACTTGATATTGTTCGTTTGCAACGTGAAACAGGTGTGGAGTATCTAGCAAAAACTGGTTATTTGTTCGGACCAGGTTCACACTTTGGCTTCACGTCATACTACCGCACTGGGATAATCATTCTGATATTTCCAAGAATAAAATACAACAGAAGGCAAACATCAGAGCAACGAAACTATTGTGTCATAAGAAAATAATTTATCTTTCAGAAAAAGCCAGACAATGTAATTGACGTTCAGGAAATGGATTTAAAAGTAGGAAAGGAATATGTGAGTAACGGCGAGATCTGGAAGGCTTTCTCTAATGCAGTAGACAGGATAGGCTTAATGCTGTTTTCTGTGTGTTTGTTTATTGGGTGTATTGTTATATTTGCCAAAATATCGTCTTAAGGATGCTTGCTGGTCTTGTTTTGGTATTTCTGATATTTTTCTCGGAATCCTCTTTTTTTTTACCATCAAAATAGGGTTAAAATTTTGTCCACGAACCCATATTCCATTTATCAATGTCTATAATATGTCATAAAGAGGTTATAAACAAAGTTTTATCAAATTCAATTTATTCTGTCATGTCATTGGTTTTAAGAGCTAATTAAAGCTAATGCTAAAACTATAAAAAGGTCAGAGATAACCTTATCCCGCCAAAAACATTAACGTTAATTATCTTGAAAACGAGGTCACGAACCTATTAAAATATTTGCTTATTTTATACATTTTAAGGCATCCAATTTGAAACCTATTCATTTTTAAAAATAGTAGTGAACATCCTTAATCTAAAATGAATTAGTTTTGGATTTATTTAACAATACAATGAATGGTTGACGACACAATTTTGTTTTGACCAACTCTTATAAAATATTCAATGGTTTCAAGAGGTATAGATCTACAAAATTACAAATACCAAACATCGGATATATCGGTTAATTTGGATATGCTATATATCGATATTTCAAGGAGTAACCTCTCATCAGTAACATTTAAATCAAAACATTGGAAGGTCAATTTCCAAAACTGTTGAAAACGAAAAGTACTCAAAACCAAAATATTCGAACAAGGAAGCCAAATCCAGCACCAAGGATATCGACCATGTGCATTACAAGGAAATAAACCTGGCATTTTAAACAATGTGAATTTAAAAATCTGAAATTTCAGCGACAAAAATATTAGAAATTTTATGGTAAATCGTGTCAGACAAGTCTGACGACCAGGCTTTTGATTACCCTCAGGGATCTCTGGTCCACCAGCAGCGGTTATCACCCAGTGGTTTCAAAATTACAAATACTAAAACGCGGGTTTAAACGGGTAATTTGGATATGCTATATATCGATATTTCAAGGAGTAACCTTTCATCAGTAGCATTTAAATCAAAACATTGGAAGGTCAATTTCAAAAACTTAGGCCACAAAAATATACTTAAGGATGTTCGCTACTATTATTGAAAATAAATAGGTTCCAAATTTGATGCCTCAATAACAAAGATAATAGTTAAACATATAAGATAAGCAAAAACAACGAAAGGTTCGTGGCTTCGTTTTCAAGATAATTGACATGAAAATTTCGGCAGGAAGAGGTTTTCTCTGTATTTTTCATAGGTTTAGCATTTGCACTATTTAGCTCTAAAAAAACATTGTCAAAATAAATAGGATTTGATAAAAGTTTGTCTATCACTTCTTTATGACATATTTAAGACATTGACAAAAAGAAAATAGGCGATTCGTGGGCAAAAATTTAACCCTTTTTTATGGTAAAAACCAGAGGATTCAGAAACAATGTCAGAAATCCCAAAACAAGATCATAAAATGTAGGTAATTGTGAAATGAAATTTTTGCCATGTGTTATACATTTCTGGTTCATTGTTTTTGTACTCACAGTAAATTACGTTTACTTAAAAAACAATCAAAACAACAAATGTAACAATCTTTAATTAAATATTTTTGTGTTTGTTTAAATAACGTTTCATTAAATAAAATATTGGTGAACAATTTGTTTCTTTTAGTGTTTTTATAGTTTACGTATCTCAATGGATTAGTTACTTCAGAACGTGCGGGACTTACATCGATTTCCTTAGCAGAGCGACACGTCTGACGCAAAAATTGCTCACACCAGGTTATGTTGCTCCTTGGTTGCTGTCTTCACTCAAGAAATTTTACGGAAGACATCATGCACTTATAGACAAATATGGGATATCGATCTCTCAGATGAATGCAGATGTTGGTTTGTCATAGGGTGTTGTTTTGTCTTCCTTTACCGGATTTGACATGCTGAATGGACTATTGGCAACGCGACGGATGTGCTATAACAAGCAGGAACTGCTTATTCTTCCGGAGCACCTGAGTTCACTCTTGTTTCGACTGGAGTTCGCGTTGTTGATAATATTCAGTTGTTTTGTGTTTCCATGTTTTACATGTTGTCTGTATTTGTCTCGTTCTTATTGGTGTTTACTAGTTTTGTCTTTGCCCTTTCGGACTTTTGACATTCGGATACCCTATTGATACCTCTGCTTTTTTCATTCCTTAGAAGCAAAGGAGTAGGAAAGGATTAATCAAACACCACTATACCGAAAATTCAAAAACAAAATCGGAAGACAAAAAAAATCATCTCAACGAATCAAAAACAGCCATAACAACTAAACCACATAATTTTGGAATCGCTGTCGATTTTGAAAAAGTTGACTCATTTACAACGTATTCTAAATAAAACGGACTTCAAATTTGGATTTGTTTCATTGCGATTCTTTCGTTTACTTGAACTATGTTCTTGTCTGGCACTCTGTTTAGAAAATAAAATATATATTGACATAACATCATGAACATACATGACCCCAAAACAAGCAGTGTATTGAAAACATTAAAGCAAACAACAAGAGTTTTCTAGTTAGGCCTTTGTTGAATAGCACGAAAAGACAAAATTTGATAATAAGGCAAAAAAATATATGTCTATTTCCTGCTTCCCTACATTCCCTAATTTTTTTTTACCCTACCCTAAAAATTTTAGTGGCATTTTGGAACAAGCAGCGTTAAAGTTGGGATTGCTAAGCTTCCCCATTGACTCAATGTAAAATCATTTTGTAAAAAAAAATCCTACCTACCTACCCTAAGGAAGTAAGAGGCAGGAAACAAACAAATATTTTGTTTTTGCCTAATGTTAAATTGAAGGGTAAATTATTTTTTTATGATTCAGAATTAATTAAGATTGTACAAAAAGGAATTAAAGATGACCAAAGATGCATCTGTTTAATAATTATGTACAAATTATATTGATTATGTTAAAATAAATAATTAATATATTTTTTTTTCTAATGTTCATTGACAAGTCACATTTGACATATTTTTGCAAGTGATAAGTGTCCCACTAAGACCTAAATAATATAACCTTTGATCTCCTAAATTTCGATCGATCAAAAACTTCACGTTGTAAGAGACGGTCCCTGGCTAAAGTGAAACGAAAATCCTCGTGCCGGGGTCACTGGGAACGTTAGCTCAATGGGCGGTATGTCATAATCTGAAAAACTCACGGGACATAGCCGTCTTTTATAGTCGCTGAAGGAGGAATATTTATATCCCCGCTTCGAAGAAAGGGGGGGGGTAAAACTGTTTTACCTTTGTCCGTCCGTTCGCCCGTTCTTTCGTCTGTCCGTAACATAATTTCCGTCACAGTTTCCTCAGCAATTACATGACGTAGAGGTCTGATATTTTAGGTATAGCTTTCTCCTGTAGTACCATATGGTGTATACCGATTTCATGCTCCTAGGTCAACTACTTTCTGTTTATCGAATACTTAGGTTTTTATGCATAGTGTACATACATTCAATATTTCCGTCACAGTTTTCTTAGAAAGTGCATGACGTAGAGGTCTGATATTTTGGGTATAGTTTTCTCCTATAGTACCATATGGTGTATACCGATTTTATGCCCCTGGGTCAACTACTTCCTGTTAACCGAATACTTAGGTTTTTACACATAGTGTACATACATTCAAAATTTCCGTCACAGTTTTCTTAGCAAGTGCATGACGTAGAGGTCTTATATTTTGGGTATAGCTTTCTCCTATAGTACCATATGGTGTATACCGATTTCATGCTCCTAGGTCAACTACTTCCTGTTTACCGAATACTTAGGTTTTTACGCATAGTGTACATACATTCAAAATTTCCGTCACAGTTTTCGTAGCAAGTGCATGACGTAGAGGTTTGATATTTTGCATATAGCTTTCTCCTATAGTTCCATATGGTGTATTTTTACGCAAAGTGTACATATCTTCAAAATTTCCGTCACAGTTTCTTAGCAAGTGCATGACGTAGAGGTCTGATATTTTGCATATAGCTTTCTCCTATAGTTCCATATGGTGTATACCGATTTCATGCTCCTAGATCAACTACTTCCTGTTTACCCAATACTTAGGTTTTTACGCATAGTGTACATACATTCAAAATTTCCATTACAGTTTTCTTAGCAAGTGCATGACGTAGAGGTCTGATATTCTGCATATAGCTTTCTCCTATAGTACCATATGGTGTATACCAATTTTATGCTCCTAGGTAGTCCACTTCCTGTTTACCTAATACTTAGGTTTTTACACATAATGGATATAAATGCAAAATTTCCGTCAGTTTCCCAAGCAACTACATGAGATAGGAATCTGATATTTTGTATACAGCTTTATCCTATAGTACCATATGGTGTATACCGATTTTATGCTCCTAGATAGTCCACTTCCTATTAACCGAATACTTAGGTTTTTTCACATAATGGACATAAATGCAAAATTTCCGTCAGTTTCCCAAGCAACTACATGAGATAGGTATCTGATATTTTGTATACAGCTTTATCCTATAGTCCCATATGGTGCATAGCCATTTTATGTTCCTTGGTCAACTACTTCCTGTTTAACGAGTATTTGAACTTGTATGCATGGCTTAGTTTGGGGAGCGGGAGTATCACTAGTGAGCATAAGCTAACAGATTTACTTATTCCGACAGTCATGACTGTTAATACCTATTCGGTTATTCTATGGGTTTATGATATTAACATCCAAAATGTACTTCACACACCTATATACTATGAGTAGTAAGATGCTCCTTTTTACCTAACAGGCAGACAGTTAACAGCTTATGATATCAAAACATACCAGAGTAGCTGATAGATATATAATAAACTTTGAAAATTACTTTGATGACTTCGAAGTGTAGAATATATAATACTCAATAAGTTGGCTGGTTTGTAGCTTCATTTAGACTCTCTCTCTCCAAATATATATAAATGTAAAAAATGTTAGTATGTAAGAGCTAAGCAGTCTAGTAAAAGGTCCCAGTCATATGTGTTATATAATGATATGATCAACAACCAGTAAATACTGGAAAAATCGGGGAAATTCTAGGCTTTCAAATAATCGACACCCCTTATAAAGGACTTTTAGTATTCACAGTTTAAGTTTAAACATATCTTATTTGTCAAATATACAAATTGGATTGTGCTCAAGAAAAACATATTTATTAAGTCCTCTACATAACATAGTTAAACAATACAAAGAATATATACAATTCACAGTGATACAATTTGAGCATGCTTGCAAGTTACATTTCTAAATAACTAGACAAAAGAGAAGTATAATTGCTGAAAAAGAATTAAAAAAAAGACTTTATATTTTGCATCACTTCAAATTGTGAACAGACTGAAGATCGGAAAGACAGAAAAAAGTGAAATTTGTGGAGCTAGCTTCGGCGTTGCGGTAGTTTATCTTCGTTTTGACGTTCTTCTGTTTTCTCCTTAAGGTTATTTAAACCTCTTCTCTTCAAAGTATTATTCACAACTATTCCAATAATAATTGCAATAAATAAAATCCCCATTGTCGCTGAACCGATTATCACAGGCATTGAAACGTTATTGTTTTTCTAAAATAAAGTATATAAATTAAGCACAAAAAGTAGTTATTCTTGTATTGCAAAACGGTAGATACAAAGCGCACTATTTCATAGATCAGTGTTTAGATAATGACTTTTCCCAGCCTAAAGTTGAAAGGACTTGCCCCAAAATCCGAAAATGGTACTATTTAAGCTATTTAAGTTTGACCAATAAAAATTGTGTTGCTAACGTTCTATCCAACATCTGTAAATTCTAATGTACTGTTGTTGTTGTTGTTGTTGTTGTTTTTGTGGTTTAGGTTGAAAGCGTACAAATATTTTGTTTTACTATGAATTAATAACACTCACATGAACTACAGTTACACTCTCGTCCTCCAAAGGTTCCGCTGATTCAACAAGTCTTCCATCAGACATGTCAAAGTTGCACTGTGACATAAAACCATCAATATCTGATACAACCACGGCAACAATAGGCGTGCAACAATCAGAACTATCAAACAGAAACGAAAAACAAAAACATTGAGTCATAAGTGCAATAGACAAAATAACAAAAACGTATGTCCCAACAGTACGAAGATATAACAAAATTTTAAAATATACACCGTCTTAAACATTAAAACTTTTAAATCATGCACTCAAAGTTTAACACACCAAAGCTTTAAATTACCCGTTTAAATTTCAAAATTGTCTAAACCCTAAGGCTCTTCCTACCCCAGACATAGGTTGATCATCTTAGTAATAATTTGGTTCCTCAGTTTGATATTTTTGGTTTAATGTTCTATGCTCTTCATAATCATATAGTGTTTGGCATTTTCAATATATTTGGTAGAGCGCCTCTGATGAGTCTTGAATAGACGAAACGCGCGTCAGGCGTAGCAAAATTTATTGTCTGGAACTTTGTTGTCATTTGTATTTCGAACACACGTGAAGGTTAGCACTGCTGGTGGAGTTTTAATTCCCCGAGGTTAGCCCGCTCCGGCACCAACACTTTTGTGTTGGAGAACACACCAAAGCTTTAAATTACCCGTTTAAATTTCAAAATTGTCTAAACCCTAAGGCTCTTCCTACCCCAGACATAGGTTGATCATCTTAGTAATAATTTGGTTCCTCAGTTTGAGATATTTTTTGGTTTAATGTTCTATGCTCTTCATAATCATATAGTGTTTGGCATTTTCAATATATTTGGTAAAGCGCCTCTGATGAGTCTTGAATAGACGAAACGCGCGTCAGGCGTAGCAAAATTTATTGTCTGGAACTTTGTTGTCATTTGTATTTCGAACACACGTGAAGGTTAGCACTGCTGGTGGAGTTTTAATTCCCCGAGGTTAGCCCGCTCCGGCACCAACACTTTTGTGTTGGAGAACACACCAAAGCTTTAAATTACCCGTTTAAATTTCAAAATTGTCTAAACCCTAAGGCTCTTCCTACCCCAGACATAGGTTGATCATCTTAGTAATAATTTGGTTCCTCAGTTTGATATTTTTGGTTTAATGTTCTATGCTCTTCATAATCATATAGTGTTTGGCATTTTCAATATATTTGGTAGAGCGCCTCTGATGAGTCTTGA
Source organism: Arcuatula senhousia (assembly GCA_963971305.1). Lineage (NCBI taxonomy): Eukaryota > Metazoa > Mollusca > Bivalvia > Mytilida > Mytilidae > Arcuatula > Arcuatula senhousia. Next base: position 5,722,830 of record OZ020305.1, read on the forward strand.
ATAGACGAAACGCGCGTCAGGCGTAGCAAAATTTATTGTCTGGAACTTTGTTGTCATTTGTATTTAACACCAAACATTTAAAATCATACACTCAAACTTAAAACAAACACAAATATTTGGTTTTATGCTAATTATTTGATATTTCTTTTATAATCTTAAAATTTGGGCACATTTTGGAACCAAATATTGCAAAACAACTGTGGTGGCCTACCTTTTTTCGTTTCAAATAAACAATAGCAACATAATTTGCTTTTAAGGCCATAAAACATTCTTTTCTAGCAAAATGTACTTCTCTACTTTCTACATGAGATAACTTCTCATATGTACACTTAATTTATTACCATTATCTAAATTTATGTAAATTTTAAAACCTAAGGCCAGGATTGACTCCCTCCATCGTAGTTTTACCCTTAGCTATATTTATTTGGATTTCGTTTGATTTGAGGCATTTTAAACATCTTTAAATGTGGATTTCCTATATTTGGGTTCTGGTGCTGCTGATGAGGAATAAGTTTCCAAAATGGCCATACAGCTCATAAAAAATAATTGCAGCTGGAGTTATCATATGTGTTGTGGTCTCATGTTCATTCACTCCATATCCTTTCATAAATTATTTAATACTTCTCGTTCAACTACCTAAGATTTGCCTTAATAGGTCCTTCTTGAATCTCTGTAAAGTTTTCAATGCGCAGGTCATCACTGAGGGCTCCAAACAATGAAATTGACTGTAATATTGTGCTTTTGAACGATATATTTATCCCAGCATTCCAATGATAGTCAGAACAATTCGCAGTATTAAGAGAAGGTGTGTCACACTTTCCGTTGATATTGAATTTGCTGCATGTCGGCCTTTCTATATCTGTAACCTAAATTAAAACTTCATTTTAGGGCACTAATATTCAATCTTGAGTTCGCGTTGTTGATTTCGTGTTTTTATATTTGTGTTTCTTCGTGCTGTTCTCGTTCACGCTTAATGGTTTTGTAGTTGCTCTTTTGTACTTTTGATATTCGAATTGTGCCTCTTTGCTTCTTTTAACCTAAATCAATCTTACTTTTCTATTTAACAAGTAGACTACAGAAGTATATGATGTGTTTCCTCCCTAGGATTAATTTCTAAAAAAGGGTAACGGTATTGAAATTAAAACTTTCAAAAGTCGCAATTGCAATTCGATGTTTCGAGAAGGATTTTCATTGAGGCAATTTGTTTGTTATATATATATCATATCATGATACCACTTTGTGTATCATTCGACTGTTAACATCTTCCACCTTGTTACATATCTCACAAAGAATCCGTTTTAAAATTAATGAGATACTTGCCCTTCATTTCTTAAGATTTGTGTCCTTAGGTACTTACAACCAACGTCTCCTTAATCACTTGTTGTAGTTCATTTGAAGGTTCCAGAAATAACTTTACTTCATATGAACTGCATTTAATAACAAACCAAAATCAAAATTAAATATATAGATAGAAATACAATAAATAATTGGCAATACGAATTTTAAAGTGAAAGTGCATCGCAAAAGTTATCGATGGATTGCAACAAAAAGCAGTAGAAGAAGCAATAGTGGGGTTAAAAGGCCTGTAAAAGTGAGATCCAACACTGTGAACACATATATTTTATTTGTAAGCAAAGGTATACCATTTGTACGAATAATGCTAATCTAATCAAGAGGCTCCCCGGAGCCTAAATTACTCGCATGACTTTAGAAATATTAGAAATAAATTCCCTTTTCACGATCCATTTCAAAATTCTTTTTTTAAAGCCGTAAGTTTGATAAGGGGTCATCTGACAACATAAAGCAACTCCATGCATTGAGGTGTAGAGTTCAATTAGCTGAACATTTTAGCAATCAATGGGTTTTTAATGTTTTTTTTCAGTTTGTTAGCTGTAAGACTTAACAGTTAGTTTGACATTTTGTCATTAATTAAATACTTCCATCATATTGAGTTTTTGAATGTCTTAAATAACTATGATATTTTGTAATTAATTTTTTTCACTGGCTTTTACGGTTTGCAATACAGAGGGAAAATGAAGTGAAAATGGTCAATTTGTATACTCTAAGAAAATCCTATACTTTGTAAGGTCCAACAACTTTTTTGAATCTTGATGAGCTTAACAATATGCAAGTTATTTTTTTCAAATTTTCAAAAAATGAGCTAAAATATGTATAAAATTTGAAACAAATCAGGAAAAAGGGCATTAACTCCTATTTTCCGACTTGTGTTCGCGTTTTTGATTTATGGTCCGTTGAATTTGTGTTTTGTGTTTCCTCGTGCTGTTCTTGTTCATGTTTATGTTCATGTCTTGTCGTTGCCCTTTCGGACTTTTTACGCTCGAATATTGGTTCCTCTTTGCTTCTTCTTACATGAAGTCTTTAAAATTTTCGGGCAGGTAGACCTTGAGGCTCTTTTTACTTTTACCTTTTGATATCGGTGACGGTTTTTGAGTTATTTGCGAAAAACTGCAATTTACAACGATGTTCTATTTTTAGCCATGGCGGCCTCGTCTTTTACGAATCAAAAATCCAAACAATAGTTTTGTAGCATATATGTCAACAGATAACTGTATCAAGTTTGGTTGCGATTGGACTTATGGTGTCAGAGGTGATAACGTTTGAAAAAAAAATTATGGACGGCCGAAAAACGCAAAGTGATACTAATGGGTCAAGTGAGCTAAATGGTTAAGACAAAATCAAAAGCAAAACACAATATTATATTGGTTCTTATTTTATATTCATATAAAAATCTTTATCGTGATTCGCTAAGACGCGGTCACGTGAAATGGATATTGAAATGAATCAGTTGTGATACGTAAAAGAAGCAAAGGTGTACCAAAGGGGTAATCAGTATTATAAAACCGTGAAGACAAAGACAAAACTGGCAGACAAAAAATCATCACAACAAAACAAACCACATAACAACATAAAACACACACACATAACAACAAAACCGCATTCAGCAACGCGAACTCAAGTCGAAACGAGAGTGAACTCAGGTGCTCCAGAAGAGTAAGCAGTTCCTGCTTGCTATAGCACACCCGTCACGTTGCCAAAGATCGATTAAGTGTTGGTCAAATCCGGAAAGGATGACATTACAAAACTCTATGTCAAACCAACATCTGTGCTCATCTGAGAGATAGAAATCCCGTATTTGCATACAAGCACATGATGTCGTCCGTAAAATTTCTTGAGTGATGACAACAACCTGGGAGCAACGTACCCCTGTGTTAACAATTTGCTTGTCAGCCGTGTAGCTCTATCAAGGAAGTCGTTGTACTCCCCACATGCTCTGGAATAACGAATCAATTGTGATACGTAAACTCAATATGCTGGAGCGGACGGAATGTTGCTACACAGAAAGGGAAAGTTAACTATTGGAAAGTTGAAGTCATCACGTTTGTCATAGAGCCTTGTACAAAGCCTTTCTTGTGTGTCAATTTCGAGAAATAGATCCAAATATGAAGCAGACCTCCTAGAATCTGTAGTGTCCTTTACCTCAAGTTCCTTCGGATATATGAGATGTAAATAGTCACCAAATAGAGGATTGTTTAGTGAAAGGACATCATCAATATAACCAAATGTGAGATTGAAGGATAAAGCAAGTTTGCGGTCCTTTTTGTCTAAAAGTGATTGTAAGAAGTCTGCTTCATATGAATGAAGAAACAAATCGGCAAGCAATGGTGCATAATTTGTGCCCATTGGGATACCTATTGTTTGCTGAAAAACACGTCCACCAAACTGTACAAATATGTTGTCGATTAGAAAGTTGAGCATTTCTATTATTTGATCTTCTGTAAATTTGTTTTTCTTGCTAGACTCTTGGATGACAAAGTAAGTCTTTTTATAACCGACTACCAAATACTTGTACCTGCGTTTTCCATTCTTTTTGATAAAGCTACGTTCAATCAGCTGTGCCAAACGAGATTTTAATTGTGAATGTGGAATTGAAGTATATAATGTAGAGAAATCAAACGTTTTAATGCTATTACATGATGAAAATGACTTAGAATGGAGATTTTCCATCAGTTCTTTAGAATTTTTTAGAATCCACATTTGATTTACGCCATTTCTAGAGTAACAACAATCGAAATACTTTTGAAGGCTTGACTTTATTGCCGTCAATATTGATGTTAACAAAACTGAAAGAGGCTTAGTTGTACATTTGGATGACCCAGCAATAAATCGTTGCTTGTATGGAGTTTTATGTAACTTTGGAATCCAATACAAGGATGGAACGTCATCGTTCTTTTTGTCAACAGAAATGCCAAAGGAAGAAATTACAGAATTATGATTGTTGATTATTTCCTCCTTTGACAGTGTTGTTGCTGTATATGTGGTGCTTTTGCTAGTACAACCAACCCCTAATTCAGCTGTTAAACAATCAATATAGTGTCTTTTGCAAACGAAAATGATGTGGTTAGGCGCTTTATCAGCAGGTACGACAACATATTTGTCATGTAAGGTGGACAATGTCTTCGCAACATCAGGGTTGTTGAAAATAGATGTTGCCTTGGTGCTCATCGAGCCTTTCAAAGAGTTAATCCTTTTCAAAACCAACGACCTCACAGACTTTACCCACTCAGAAAGAACGTCGCTTTCTTTTTCATGTTCTTTTTTTGCCCATTTTCTGGCATAGTCTTCAACTGAATCCATAATAGTTTTGAAATTATGGTTCCAGTTGATTGCTCTAGGCTCACGATATTTTGGTCCTTTGGCCAAAACATCGCGGAGTTGGTCATTTTCCACTATGTTGAGGTCCCCGGTAATGACGTGGCCAGAGGGACTATATTTGAATGGGGATTTGTCACAAGAACACTCTGGTGGTTTTGCCTTGAGGTCGTTGATTTGGTAATCCCGCAAAACTTGTTTGTAGCTAAATACCTTAGGTGCAATGGTGGAAGAATAGGAATAAGAAATGACGGGAACACTTTTGTCTTTGAAATAAGGAGGGATATGTTCTGTAACAGATTTATGGTGTAAAATGTTTCCTAAATTTATGGCATCCAGACCTTTGTTTAAAAATGGAAGAGAAATGAAAGAGCGATTGTCCTTGTTGTTTTCGTGTGGAACACCGACTGGTTTGAATAATCGGTTGTATCCAATGTCAAGAACAATGGCTGTAAACTCTATTACCCAGATCGGGTGAAATATGCTACACAAAATGAGAAAGTTGACGATCGGAAGTGTTCAAGTCATCACTGAAGTCATGTAATTAAGTTGAATTGGACTTCGAATATATATGAAGCCATCCTGTGATGATGGTATGACTTAAGACTGTCATTCCATCGGTATGTTATTACCCAATTACATCTTCTGAACCAATCATTTCGTGTAAATGTGTTGACAATTAAGTTATACCGTGAAAAGCACTTACAACAATCCCACGTTTTCTTTTGGTTCAATGATAAAAGTCCCGTTAACTGTGTCGTCTGCCGCTACGTCATGCTTGGACGAATTTGGCGATACAATGAACGAGTGATCGTCTGTGAGGGTAACTTTAAATGTTTCATTTGAAGTTCCTGTGTTTCTAATTTGATAAGAGATTTGTCGCCTCTTCCGAACAGGAATATCATCTTATGAAAAATAAAGAAGAAAAGAAGTAAATTTGCCAATGTGCACGTCCGAAAAATCGATATCAGTTGACCCAAAACGACTATAATACAAACAAACGCACGACAAGCATTCATTGAATGCATTTTTTGGTCGTCTGTTTGTTACAAAATATTCTTTAACAACAAAAAAATAATAGAGAACTACATGTTATAATTTGAATAATATTGGACATTGTAAAAACGTGCACTAAATCATCTATACTTTTCAGCTGCGCTTGAGAATATTACTTACAATAGTGGAAGAAATTCCTGAAATTAAAAAGTCTCGTGCCAGAACCTCAAGTTGATCTAGAAGGGGAGATACCCGGTAGTTCATATTTTTTGTTACACATTAACATCTGCCATAAGGCCAACACTACATTTTTTATGCGAACTTACATATATATATTCACAGGTACACATCTAAAAGTTTGAAATCTCCTAACTGCCTACGAGCACATGTTGCCATTCGGGTTTTCGTTTTAGTAAGACCGACAACCAAGGAGCAACATTGCTTTGTGCTAGCATTTTTCGTTTCGGACATGACGCTTTATCGACGTAATTATGATATTCCAGAAGTTCTGGAAAATGATATTTTCTGCTTTTTATGATAGAAGTTGAGAAATAGAAATGTGTAGATATTCTGTTGTTTTTCCTTGATACTGCTATTTTCAAATCTGCTAAAATACCTGAAATAGATTCTACCCATAGCTCCACACTTGGTAGTAATCTGTTTCAATTCGTCTGTAGACAGTAAACATATCTTTATCCGTTGCTCTGATTTTAATTTGAAAAATCTGCAAAAATTCCAATTATATTTTTGAACTGATTCAGTAAAAATATTATGGAAGTCCTATTTCTGAGGCAATTGAATGAAACATGCAACAATATAATTATATTAAAAAAACAACGATATAAATTTGCAAAGGTTGCAAAATTTTGTTTTGACTGCTCAGGTATTAGCGCAAACGTTACACTAATGAACAAAACAAGTACAAATGTGGAAAGAAATGTACATGAACAATATTTGACGGAAGTTTCTTGTTTTATTTTCAGTCGATAGACATATTGGTGTGTAAGTGGAACATAAAAATTGTCATCGATATGATTTTAAGTAAATTTTACTGAGCGTGGAATGCCTTACATACCATATTCGGTATCACAATGTTCGCAATGCATAAAATATCGAAATCCATGTCGACGTTCTCGGTGGAATGATTTGATATAGAGTTGCCTTGATTATCGACTAGTATCAATTCATTACATGATCCATTTTCAAGATTGGAGATTGAGGCATAAAAGGTATAGTTACCACCTAAAATAAAGCACAAAAGGTAATATAAGATTCAATTAGATTGAGTTCGCGTTGTTGATTTCCTTTCTGTTGATTTTGTGTTTTGTGTTTCTTCGTGCTGTTCTTGTTCGTGTTTACCGGTTTCGTCGTTGCCCTTTCGGACTTTTGGCACTCGAATGCCCCATTGTTGCCTCTTTGTCTCTCTCAAAGTACATGGCATTAAATTAGTTAGACTCCACCCTGCTATTTCAAATTTACTGTCTTTATTGAAATGTTTTCTTGTCAAAAGTAGAATTTCAAAATCATGTATTACGATAGATTTAACCAATCAATGTCATCTTCGTGGTGCTGATTTTTTGATTCAGTAAACCTTATTTCACGCAGACACCCGGTTATATCTGTTTTGGCCCGTAGGTCAGTCATATTACATGTACATTTTCTGGGAGAAATCTACAAAGAATGATAACATTTTTTAATCGTGTAAATTTTAAACGAAACTGCATGGTTTTCTCATAGACAAGCTTTTACGGTAAAGAAAACATTCATATATTTGATTATCACATAAACAAATGTTACACACCAAGTATCGATTAAAATATCTTATACTAATTAAGGCAATTTTATTTTTAAAACATCTATTTCTTCATTATCAAAACCCAAACCTTTTGCAAACTAACCAATTAAAGGCGATCCACTAAGACTTGTAAGAGATCCATCTATAGCCCTTTGGCGCATTATTCCTTCCACAACAATTGAACTTTGAACTGTGACATTGACTTTGAACTGAGTTCTTATATTTTTACGTAAGTAGTAAGTAGATGGTGGAAGTCTCTGCAAATAAGGAAAGCAAAAAAAATAATCTTGCAAGAATTTATTTGCAAGGTAATTTTAAAACTACATTTCTGTTTTCACAAGATTCTCTTTGAATTTATGTATATTCCAAATAATGTTTCAAACTGGCGAAAGAAAGAGGTACATACATATACATGTAAATAGAGTTAACTACAAAATTATTGAACTGAGATGATCAATCTCAAATAAGAAAAGGAGAAAAATACAACTAAAAGGTACGACTTAACTAAGAAACGATGCAAGTCAAAAATAATCTTGAAAAGTCATTCGCCATGTTACACCAAGTATTAAAATGTGTGTCGAAGGTGTCAAGTAATTTTGTAATGCCCTTCATGTATATGAGTGGCGGTTCATGATATTTATATAGCAATACTTTTTTCTATCATGATATTTCTCGCTTGTATCACGATACTAACAAGAAGTATAATGATACTTTGTAGAAGTATAACGATACTTGTTAAAAGTATCACGATACTTGTTAAATTATCATGATACTTCTTGAAAGTATAATGATACTTTTCGTTAGTATCGTGATACTTCTTAAAAGTATAACGATACTTTACAGAATTATAATGATACTTGTATGAATCATCACGATACAACGGAGAATCAGATAATTGCTTTAAGCTCAAAGACTTTACTTTAAGTTCAAAGACTTTACTCGCAGTTATCATTATATTTGTAGAAATATTATGATACTTGTTTAAAGCATCGTGATACTTCTTGAAAGTATAACGATACTTATCGTAGGTATCGTAATACTTCTTGAAAGTTAAAAGTATCATGATACTTCTTAAATTATAATGATACTTCTTAAAGTATAATAATACTTCTTGCTTGTATCGTGATACTTCTTAAAAGTATAACGATACTTGTTTAAAGTATCACGTTTCAAGAAATATCATGATACTTTTAACAAGCATCGTTATACTTTCAAGAAGTATCACGATACCTACGATAAGTATCGTTATACTTTCAAGAACTAACGATAAATATCGTTATACTTTCAAAAAGTATCTCATTATACTTTCAAGAAGTAACATGATACTTTAAACAAGTATCATTATACTATCTACAAATATAATGATAACTGCGAGTAAAGTCTTTGAACTTAAAGCAATTATCTGATTCTCCGTTGTATCGTGATGATTCATACAAGTATCATGATACTTCTGTAAAGTATCGTTATACTTTCAACAAGTATCACGATACTAACGAAAAGTATCATTATACTTCCAAAAAGTATCATGATAATTTAACAAGTATCGTGATACTTTTAACAAGTATCGTTATACTTCTACAAAGTATCATTATACTTCTTGTTAGTATCGTGATACAAGCGAGAAATATCATGATAGAAAAAAGTATCTATATAAATATCCTTATTGTGACATGAACCGCCACTCATACATGTATCTTTCGATGAGTAACTTATTTAAAGCACCATTTGAATCAAAATAATTGGAAGATAAACAGTTTGATTACTTTTCTTAATATTGTCTTACTCTGAGAGAGAAAATTATTTCGTTGTTTGATATAATCCTTTCTCCTATATCAGAAGGGAACACAAGTTCGGTTTCTGCAAATAAATGAAATGAATCATTATTTTTATTTTCAATGAATATCAATGTGTATTGTGCGATTTGCCTTTTTCTAATTAGCATGAACGAAAGGGGATTTAGTTAATTTTATTTTGTTTTTATTTTATTTTTATTGTTTTTGTAATTAGATTTGTTTATTGTTGTTTCTAACAAGAACTTTCTTTTTATACTTCACTCCTTACTTTATTTAACAAGTTTTTTTTAAACCAGCAGTTATTATAGTATTACATTTAGTTTGACTACTTATTACTAAAAAGGTGGAGAATTTCCCTAACAAGAGACTCCCAGGAGCCTGAATCGCTCACCTGGTCTTGATGTCAACCCTTTGAAGACTTTTGTATAGCTAAATGAGCTGAATGTTTAAGCAATAAAAAAGCTTTTCTCTATCTGCAATAGTTTTCATTCCAAAGCAAAAAACACAATTTTTCACCTTTAAAGGGCCATAACCCCTTAAAGGGGTCATCTGACAACTTCGAACCTAAGGAGACTTTTGTAGTGCTAATTAAACTGAACTTTTAAGCAAGCAACATCTTTTCTCTATCTGCAATAGTTTTCTTTCTATAGGCCAAAAATACTATTTTTTGCCTTTAAGGGGCTGTAACCCCTATAAGGAGTCATCTGACAACTTCAACCCTTTGAAGACTTTTGTTGAGCTATATGAGCTGAACGTTTCAGCAAGCAACAGCTTTTCTCTATCTGCAATAGTTTTCATTATATAGTCCAAAAACACTATTTTTGCCTTTAAAGGGCCGTAACCCCTATAAGGGATAATCTGACAACTTTGACCCTATGAAGACTTTTGTAGAGCTAAATGAGCTGAACATTTAAGTAAGCTGTTAGCAACAGCTTTTCTCTATCTGCAATAGTTTTCATTCTATAGGCCAAAAACTATATTTTTGCCTTTAAGGGGCCATAACCCCTATAAGGGGTCATTTGACAACTTCGACCCTATGGAGACCTTAGTAGAGCTAAATAAGCTGAACATATAAGCAAGCAACAACTTTTCTCTATCTGCAATAGTTTTCATTCTATAGGCCAAAAACACTATTTTTTGCCTTTAATGGGCCGTAACCCCTATAAGGGGTCATCTGACAACTTCGACCTTATGGAGACTTGTGTAGAGCTAAATGGGCTGAACATTTTAGCAAGCAACAGCTTTTCTCTATCTGCAATAGTTTTCATTCTATAGGCCAAAAACTCTATTTTTTACCTTTACGGGGCCATAACCCCTATAAGGGGTCATTTGACAACTTCGACCCTATGGAGACTTTTGTAGAGCTAAATAAGCTGAACATTTAAGCAAGCAACAACTTTTCTCTATCTGCAATAGTTTTCATACTATAGGGCAAAAACATGAAAAAAACGCTATTTTTCACCTTTAAGGGTATGTTACCTCTATAAGGGGCCATCTGACAACTTGGACCAAATGGAGACTTTAGTAGAACTTTTGATGCTGAAGCAGTAGGGTGGCATCAGATTTCATCTATCTCTTATACTTTTTGATTTACAAGCCAAAAACAGTAGTCTGACCCCCCTGGTCTATTTTTAGCAACGGCGGCCATGTTTTTCGACGAATCAAAATTCCCACATCAGTTCTGTGGGGGATACCCTAAAGTACCACCAGACCGTTTGTGTGAATCTGTGCAGCCGTTTCAGAGGAGAAGAAGTTTGAAGAAAAGTTAACGACGACGACGACGACGACGACGGACGACGACGACAAGTGATGGCAATAGCTCACATGGCCTTTGGCCAGGTGAGCTAAAAAAGATGAAGCCAAAAAAAGGGTAACAAAATATTAGAATCATAAAACAATAACATTAACACCATGAAGAAGCACACTACACTTTAAATTAGACGAAATAAAATTTATAATTACTGTTTGGGAACAGGAAGTCGACGTCTGTTACGCTTGTTCCACCAATTATACTTATTTTGAGGACCTGGATAGATGGGTCCACAAAGATTTTAAGCTCGGTTTTAGAGGAATCCCATGTAATCGCTTCCACAAGACTTTCAGAGGTAGGAAAAACATCCTGGCAAAAGACGTGTTACTTTAATATGTGAAGTATGACAAAATCGCTTTTCAGGAAAGAACACAGATGCATAAATATTTTTGTTGTTGTTTTTGTATGTGGTAGTTGATTGGTAATTTTAATGTGTGAATTGATACAAATTCTAATCCAAATGTAGCCTTTGAAACAAAATCATTAACCGTTTTTATATCCGTTTTGGTATATCTATTTCTCAAATCAATGATTCGTTACATGTCATCGTCGTGACATATTTGTTCAGTTGTGTCAATTTAAAAATATTATTGTAACAAAGACAACTTTTCATGAAAAAAATAAATTGATGGAAGCAAGTTCCATGGCTATGTTATCCTATTAGCTTTACATATACCTCAATGACTTCTTGGACAGCTGCCTGAAGGTCCGTCTTGCTAGTGTGATACACTGCTCCTCCTGTCTCTTGTGCTATTACTTCAAAGAATGATTTAGCTTCTCTTCGATGTACATCTAAAAAACCAAAACAAACAAAATTACATACATCTATAAGAGGCACCTTCATGTTTAACATAATTATTATGATATGACACGGGTTTAGCTGTAATGATGTTGTCTGATTGAGTGTTTGATGCAAATGAACGATACAGGGAGGTGTACGTGGAAGAAACCAGAGTACATGTACCTTGTCTTAGCTGTTGTATTAAAAACTACCAAAACAATTTACTAGTACATTACTGCTTTATTTAAACATATACTCATTTGTATTTTATTGTCCGATATACATGAGAAATTTTGTTAAAACCGTTTGTATACCTTTGGCATCCCGTTTCTTTCTTTTATAACATTGTCCTGATAGAAGAGATGTTAATTTAATCTTCTTTGACCTTGCTCTTTGTGTTACTTCGTCTCTTCTGTTTGCATCCTTTGCATCCGCATCAGATATTACAATAATTGTTGATCCAGGAAGGGAAAGTTCAATAGCTAATACAAAAGAAATGTAAAGTATTTAGTTCTTAATTACTATTCCTCATAAGAATCAGGCAGAGGGTGGCAAATTGATTATTTTTCAAACTTTAGAGTTTAGGGTATAAACGCATTCAATTTACCATAAAAAACAATATTTTTTGACTGGTTATGTAGGGAAAAATAATGGCGGAAAATGTTCCAGTACTTTTCGCTGTACAGTGTATAAACTAAATTTTGACTGGTAATATCTCCTGAACCCAAGATTGACCCAAAAATTAAGTGGTCAATACAAAGTTAACTACTAAAAACCTAATTCTATTGATTTTTTTAGTATTGATTATCGATGTGCCACCTTATTAATGGGATCTGCCTGATTTTTTTTTTAAAAGTAACTTAAGTTCTTAACATGAATATTACATTCAGAACAACCTACCAAACTGGATGTAAGCAAAACAATTGATTTTGTTATGATCATTTTGGAGAGTAAACTCTCATCGGCAGCATCTGAAGTAAATGTATAGTTGAAAAGTAGGACATCGACTTAAGTATGGAAAAAACATAAGAAGAAAAACTTCAAAAGGTACAATAAGCTTAAGATGAATTTTCGTGTTGTTATACTTTAGCATTTAAAACAGTTTATCAACTTAAATATTTAAAGGATTGATCATGCAGTTTTTTTAAAAGAATAAGAAATTTAAAAATTACCATGATTAAGACAAAAAATGTACATAATAATGTGTTACCTTTTAAAATTCCTGCTGCTGCTAGCTCTGGGCAGTCTCCTCCACCACTTACTTTTACGCTTTTGATTACTTCTATCATTTTAAGTCCATCAGTACGAAAATATGATTTGGTTAATCCATCTGATCGGGATTAAAGAGAGAATTGTAAAAACATATCAATAGGTTTAAAGAAGGCACTTAGCATGCTTAGAAAATCAAATTAAAGAAACTGATTCCTGTGGTATTACTTCGCTAGATAAAACATTAAAAACAATCCTTTCTTGCTGTTGCTTTTTTAACTAGATATATTTGTCTTGAGTTTTTATTATTTAAAACATTGCTATGCATTTTGTTGCTTCCAACAATAGCCAATATTTATAGATTTTTTTTAAAAAATCAAATGAAATTCAGAATATATTCAAATATCGTTAGCTTAAGTAAACATAAAGAATAACGAACGTGAGCTCATATCGAAACAAGAGTGAACTGAGGTGCGGCGGAAGGGTTACCAGTTCTAACTTCTAACTTCTAACTTGAACAGTCATCACGTTTTATAGTTTAATTCATTTCGGTTTTCTAATTGGGTTGTCGATTTTACACTTACCCGGGTCGCTAAAAAGTGCTAAAACATAATTTGTTGGTTCATTTTTAGATCCCAGTACACTTGTCACAAGTTTTATCATTTGGTCCTTAACTGCAGCTATCTCCCCTGCCATAGACCCGCTATAGTCTAGCGCGCGAAGGAGAGGGATACAGGCTCGCGTTGTTTGATCTCAAACAAGTCGTCAAAAGTGTCGTTGCCAAGAAGATAAAGAATTCCAGTGGCTGCAAGATAACAGATTACTTCAGCTTCAATAACATGCAATGTTATTTGAATATGAAATAAATACTAAAAATGATTTGTTGTGAGTTTTTTATGTTATGGGCATGTTACAAAACACTCTTGCCGTTGTTATCTAAAAACTAAGGCTAATTTTGGATTCCATTATGATATAGGAAGCAATTGTTTCATTGCTAGTTGCATTATTACAAGTGATCACTTTTTTGGTTTTTTTTCTTCTTCTTTTTGGAAAAAAGAATACTGCTAATTGAGATTCGAATACCCCTTTGGTACATACAATGTTATGTTGGTCAATTACAACGCTATGAACACAATTCTTAAACGTCCTGCTTATTAAAACTTTCGAAACCGTACTCTCTCCAATTAGAAAATGTTTGGTGGCAGCAACAGCGGCGTCATAAGCCTCATTATGCAGATGGTAATGTGGTGACAGATGTTCTAATGTCGTATCTTTGTTTATCCCACATCTGGCTATCAGCTTCCTGCTCTCATCGTTAGGACCGCCGTGGCTACATTTACCGGCAGTTTTTCCTTGAGATCCTGCACAATCATAATAATATTACCTTAAAAAGTACTCAAATAAAACACAAAAAATTGTGTACATGTAACCAATTTGTTTATTGTATTAAGCCAAAATAGCCAAAAATTCGTTTTCGCTTAAACCGGTGTTGCTACAAGTCGATTCATTTTTCTTTTGAAAAAAAATAAATTATGACAGAAAATTTGATATTTTAATTACCAATTACTGCAAAATTTTAAAATTAAAATCTCTTATTAAGAATCTTGGGTGTGTTACATTAACTGGTCAAACCTGTTTTCCTTTATACAGATTCTAGAAAGGGTCTGATCAGTTTAGTGTGCTTATAATAACACGGTCCTATTTTTATCGGAAAGATTAAGCCTGTTGCTAAAAAGTTTGCAAAACCATGCTGTGACGTGCATTCCGTCTTTAGCAGTTTACGAGAAACATTAGTTTCTTAATCGCTTTAATGATTTTAAAACACTTCGTGCTTTAATCAACAAAGGTTTTTTTTAATACACAGTCGAAGCAAATAAAGTTACTTCAACTGTTATGTAGGGCAACGTCCTGTTCTTTTTTAAGTAATAATCATCACTCTAATTTGTAGATTTGTTGTGGTAAAACCTACTTGGTGGTTTGACATTTCCTCTGCCGTGGTAGTATCCACTTGTTAATTTCTTGGTTATAAGATTATCTTTACACCCCAATCTAAAATGTAATTAGATTTTGTTTTAAGTATTTAAATAAAAGTACAAAGAAGCACCCATGGGGCATTCAAGTGTCAAAAGTCCGAAAGGGCAACGACAAAACTGGTAAACACGAACAAAAACAGCACGAAAAAACACAAAACGTAAAACCAACCGAAGGGAAAGCAACAACGCGAACTCGAGTCGTGACAAGAGTGAACTCGGGTGCTCTGGAAGAGTAAGCGGTTCCTGCCTGCTATAGCACACCAATCGTGTTGCCAATTTCCAATTAAGTGTGTCAAATCCGGTAAAGTAAGACAAAACAAATTTCTACCACAAACCAACATCTGCACTCATTTGAGAGATCCCATATTTGTCTACAAGTGCACGGTGTCTACCGTATAATTTCTTGAGTGAAGACACGACCGTGGCTTTGCCAAGGAAATCGATGTTATTCCCGCAAGCTCTGGAGTAACGAATCAACTGTGATACGAAGACCCCATAAGCAGGAGCGGACATGAAGTTGACGATTGGAAAGTTAAAGTCATCATGTTTGTCATATAGCTTTGTTGAAAATCTTTTTCGAGATGTAGATTGAAATATGAAGCAGACATCCTAGAATCCGTTGTGTCCTTTATTTCAGGCTCCTAGGGGTATATGAGATGGAGAAAGTCACCAAATCGAGAATTGTTTAATGAAAGGACGTCATCAATATAACGGATCGTGAGGTTTAAAGAGAGAGCTAGTCTACGATCTTTTTTGTCTAGAAGAGATTGTAAAAAGTCTGCTTCATATGAATATAGATACAAATCAGCAAGAAAAGGTGCACAGTTAGTGCCCATTGGCATCCCTATTGTTTGCTGGAAAAAACGTCCACCAAACTGAACAAATATGTTATCGATAAGAAAATTGAGCATGTCGACTATTTGGTCTTCTGTATATTTGTTCTTTTTCTTAGACTCATTGATGACAAAGTAAGTCTTACTGTAATCGACTACCAAATAAATGTACCTGCGTTTTCCATTCGTTTTGAAAAAGCACCGTTTAATCAGCTGTGCCAATCGTGAGTTGTTCAAGCGGAATTGAAGTGAAAGAGTGGAGAAATCGAAAGTTTTGATGCTGTTGCAAGATGAAACTGATTTCGAGTTAAGAATGTACAACAATTATTTCTAATTCTTCAATTATCCACATTTGATCGACACCATTTCTAGAATAACAACAATCGAAATATTTCTGGAGGCCGGATTTTATTGCCGTTAGTCACAATGACTGAAGTAAACAGAACTGAAAGAGGTTTAGTGGTATATTATGATGACCCTGCATTGAAACGCTGTTTACATGGAATTTTTTTGGGAATTCAATACAGGGATTTTGACGCTATTAAACCTGTGGACATTGTTATTTGCATATATATTTTTTCCGAAGTTATCATCTTCCTACATTCAGTTGTTAAAATATAACAGACAGTATTGTGTATTAAATGCAAGTTTCCTATTTACTGAAATCATAAAAGAATGTCGTCGATGTAGCCCTTAATTGTTGATATTGCTTCTGTAGTTTCTGTTGTCGATTTTTTTATATACACTTATGTCATAAAAGAAATAATTCAATACAAGGATATAACTTCTTTTTCAGAGAAAAGGATTTTTTTCCAACGCACTTGACTCTCTTGAAGTCATCAAATACTAGATGTTCTGTCAACTTTTTAAGAACAATTCTAAAACCTGTCTTTTTAAAACAATGTACAGGTGGTAAACAGGGAAAATTTGTTCAGGTGTATTCTCGAAAAAATTTAAAATGAATTTCACATTAAACAGAAAACATTAAAGTTAGTTCAATTTAAAAAATCACTTGAATTTCATTAGTATAACCGTTAAAATCACGTTAATCCTTAGGGAGCGACCATTTGATTTTTATGGGGGGGGAGGCTATGGTGAAATTTGAAATAAAAAGGCAGGATGGCAAACATCTGAAATAAAAAAGGCAGGACAGTACTATGAGTAAAAAAAAGGCAGGATGGTATTTTTGGCTAAAAAAAATATAGTTGCTTTAAAAATAAAAAAAATGGGCGCGCAAGCGCAAAAAAAAATCCAGGGTCAACTTTTTGCAAAAATTAAAAGGCCGGACGAAGAAAATATCCATAGCCCCCCCCCCCTAAAAATCAAATGGATGCTCCCTTATATCATGTGAACTTCTTGTAAACAAAATTTCCCCGTGAATTTATAGGGAGAAAATCCTTTAAGCTTCAAGCTTGGATTTCTGTCAGAATAGTCAAACAACAACTTGTTTCCTTCGATGACAACATACATATGAAAAAAGGAAAATCTTCATTTTTGTTGATTTTTTTCCGCTTTTCACCACTATTGTGCCAAATTCAAAAGTGGCCGCATGCTCTGTTAACATAGATTTTTGATAAGTCTTTACATAGTTGTATTACAAAAGATAAAAATCTTAATACATGGATATACTGGTATGAAAATAAGATGAATGTGAAAAATATAGTATTACTAGTTTAAGTTATTTACAAAAGATCTTCAATACACTAAAAAAAGATGCAGCATCATAAATATCACTGTCCCATTTAGCCTGTATATAATCTGTCATTATTATATTTCACTCATGTTCAAGGTATAAAAAGTTCTTACACAAGTTCTTGGAAAGGACCGAATGCATGATGTCTCACGAAAGATATTTGGCGTGTAATTTTATCTTTTATTTATAAGGTTCAACTATAGTTAGTTTTAGCTTGATATGACATGTAACAAAGTGATGTGTTCGTGTTGAACATAACAAATAAGTGCGATTTACTTAATTTGCACTTGCTATAAGGCCTAAAATTGATATCACACACAATAAACGTTGTTAATTGATATTTAGTAGTTGTTTCCGTGTTTTATATGTAGTCTATTTTTCGTCCTGTCTTTGTTTGTGCTTACTGGTTTTGTCTCTGTCCTTCCGGACGTTGAAATTCGGAAATATTGGTATATATTGAAATATTATTACCTCTGATTCTTTTTTATGAAAATGATCGCCGTTAACAAATAAGCTCATAAATGATATAATAACCTTTCATCTGTAACATCTTTACATGTATCTTCAGTGTTAGAGGCAATAGTCTTTAACTGTTTTCCTGGAACTCCTTAAAAATAAAATGTCAAGGTATTTCAAAGGGGCAATTGAGTCTCGAAGTGATGCTTGTTTCGGATATGTTGGAATATAGGATATTCACATCTTTTATTCATGGGATAAGGAACATTTAAGGCAATACTTACAGGGATATGGGATATTTTGTATCCATTTCATTACAGGGATATTGGATATTGGAAAAACACTTTTTTTCGGATATAGGATGTTTGATGAAAAATAGGATATTGATACCCTCCCCTAAACAAGCTCCCGAAGTAGACAGAACCCGAAGACATTCAAGACAAAAACAAAAACAACAATACATGTGACGGGTTATGCTGTAAAATCAGCTGTTCCTGAAGAAGATTAAATGACAAAATACGCAAAGACATGTAAGAGAAATTGAAGATCGTAATACTGGTACAGACATTTTTAGAACTTCGAAATCGGTCATTTGTCCCAAAAATGCAATTACCCCAGGTCTTTTATGTCTGCTTTTACAATTACGGCCATGCTTTTCGATAAATAAAAATGTGGAATCTACTGTGGTGGAACAATTCTGTACACACTTTAATATAATTTTACTTGTATTATATCACATCCAACGAACGACGACGACGACGGACGCCACGCGAATAATGTCATGAGTTCAAATGCCAAAAAAAAATAAATAATTATACAACATGCATATGTTACCAAAGTCAGTATACGGCGTGGCACCATTCATCTCGACCCAGTTTGTATTGCTGTAAAATGATTGTATAGTATATAAACATTCTCCCAACTGTTTCCTTAGTTCTTTTATGTTAGACTTTCGGGCTTCTAATCTCATTCGGCAAGAAACCAAATGGTTGTGTGCTGAAAAATACAAATACATTTTTCCCTTAACAAGAGGCTCCAAGGAGCCTGAATCGCTCATCTGGTCTTGATGTTGACCCTATAAAGACTTGTGTAGAGCTAAATGAGCTGAACATTAAAGCAAGCAGCTTTTCTCTATCTACTATAGTTTTCATTCTGTAGGCCCAAAACATGAAAAACTGTTATCTAGGGACCATAACCCCTAAAAGGGGTCATCTGAAAACTTCAATCCTATGAAGACTTGTGTAGAGCTAAATGAACTGAATGTTTAAGCAAGCAACAGCTTCTCTCTATATACCGTAGGCAAAAAACATGAAAAAAAACCTTATTTTAGGGGCCGTAACCCATATAAGGGACCATCTGACAACTTCGACCCTATGGAGACTTTTGTAGAACTAAATGAGCTGAACATTTAAGCAAGCAACAACTTTTCTCTATCTGTAATAGTTTTCATTCTTTAAGCCAAAAACATAAAAAAAAATATTTTTCACCTTTAAGGGGCTGTTACTCCAATAAGGGGGTCATCTGACAACTTCGACTCAGTGAAGACTTTTGTAGAGCTTTTGATGCTGAAGCAGTAGCGTGGCAGCAGATTTCATCTGTCTCTTATATTTTTTTGATTTACTAGCCAAAAACAGTAGTCTGACCCCCCTGGTCTTGTTTTAGTAACGGCGGTCATGTTGTTTTGACGGCTGTCACCATTTGTGCAATCTTGGTAGAAGACATCCAATAAGTGAAGTGTGCAAAGTTTCAAAGCAATCCCTTCAGTCGTCGTTTTGGAGGAGAAGATTTTCAAAGAAAAGTTAACGACGACGACGACGAGGGACGGTGACGACGACGGACGCCAAGTAATGGCAATAGCGCACATGGACCTTCGGAATATAAGAATATTCTTTGGGCAGAATTTCTCTATTCCCAAATAAATATTTACAAGAAATGTGTTTTGTCATGGCCATAAAAAAACTTAGAAACAAAACTAACATCGGTAGACTAAATTGTGTCGAACAAACTTGGCGTTTTAAAGAAGCAGAGGTACCAATGGGGTATCAGAAAGTCAAAAGTCCGAAAGGGCAGAGACAAAACCAGTAAACACCAACAAGAAAGGGACAAAAAACAGACAACATGTAAAACATGGAAACACAAAATACTGAATATCAATCAACAACCACGCGAACTCCAGTCGAAACAAGAGTGAAACATTTAAATCATTACAGATAATTAAAAACATCTTTACAAGCATCATGTTATTTAGAAACTCGGTTGATAATGATTCATGTCACGAAAGATTCAATGCAGCCTTCGCACCTGCAGATGTAAATGATAATACTGAAGCAATTATTTCTTAGTAACATGTTAATATTCAAGTTCGGTAGTTTTGTTATTACCTTTATTTTCTTTTATTTTTTTGGCGAGTTGATAAAAGTTACAAAACCTGACTTGTGTCCAGGTTTGCCAAACTATTAGAATAAAGAATCGTCATCAAATCGATCGAGATTAAATAGCGATTCGTCTTTTACCATTTGCAGAGTTTACAAATGCATTATTTTGGTTTTTTTTTGTAGTGACTTGTATTTATTTTCATATTTAAGACGTATTGTATTTTTTTTAACTAGTTTCGATTTCAAGGAGGCCTAACCGTTTATCGAGGCATTTTGTCCGTTACGTGTTTCTACCAAAGGTTAACATTACGGTTTTGTCCGTTATATGTTGCACGAGGCAGTCCGTTAAGTAGTTTTATGAAAAAAAATCATTTATTTTTACAAAATTAACTCTGAGGCTGAAATATAGTAAATAAGTGAAACTTGTGATAAATGTGTCCAAATGGTTTTTATTCACGAAAAATATCCCGCAAAAAACATTTTGATTTGATTTGACACTTTTTCGCAAAATGAAAAGGCGGAGACCTACCCTCTGCAAAAATGTGTCCTTATAATGACGAAAAATGCATTAAAATACGTTATTTTCGTCATTGAAACATTTTTTTGTAGTAAGTCTTGTGCTACTTGCACAATAAAAAACATAAGAGAAGGATTTTCCGGACCAAAATATTAATATTGGGACAAAAATGCCAAAATTGGTATTACTTTGAGAAACATGGTCCGTTAAGAGGCACGTGACACTTTTTAGGTCCGTTAATGATGCATGTCTCACATTTTGAAAATACATGTCTGATGGAAATAAACCTTAATATAGCGAATCCCAATTACCCAATTACACAATTATTAAAATTGGCAAAATCGTCAAATGTCAAAACAAACGAAATTTGAGAGTTTGAGCAAGCTATCATGTGGATCATTTCTGGAAATTTGCCGGGTCCTCTGATATCAGGGATATGCCGAGCAATAGACTTATCATTAACATTAATTTTGTTAGGTACTGCAAAGTTAATTTTAGCATCCAAAGGGTCATACGAACCATATTCGATAGAGGATTGGCCTGTGTTTTTGTAACCGGACATGAATCGGATAAATTTGTCTTGAAATAGAATTTTACCGAGTGACCAAAACTGTTTCGTTGCCTTGAACGGATATCGCATGAGATTTGTAGTTGTTGATGCCAAAAATCGTAAATCGTCGCAGAAAAGAAGAAAGCATATGTTCTGAAAGTCGAAGGTTTTGTTTGCCACGAGTCGAAAAAAATATTAAGAGGTATGTGAAAAAGCCATTGATCTGCAATTGGAGTATCATTTCAGGAAGTAGTGAGTGTATTTCTAGGACGTCAGTTTGTATGTGTGGAGTTTTGAAAATTTCGTCGGTTTCAGTACGGTCTAAAGTTCCAGAAAATGTGTCTGTGGTGCAAATTCCTTCATATTTATATATTTATCTCCATTTATATTTTTTATTTCCATAGTTTTTGTTCTTTTTTCTTTTCATTGCCTAAAATAAATAACCAAACCAGACTGTATTGAACCGTTTTCATTATATACATTTATTAATAATAAGAAGCTTTTTGCTTCTTTCATATATTATATACACATGCATTGTATGTTTTCAATACCGTTGTTTCGTAGAATGATCTAGAATGGTGTTACATGTAAAGCCTTTTGACAATGGTTCATTTTAGACGTGCATATTCAAATGTATGTATTTTAGTTTCGATAATCTACATGAATTTTGTCTTTTCTTCTGTATACTAGCGTTCAGTCCTTATAGTAAAATTATGATATGTCAAATCAAACAAAACTATTTTAATCTTCTATCTATTTATGTTATTTAAAGGACATAATATTTTGTCACAGGCACTTAACGGACCAACTTAACGGACAAAATAATATGTCGTCAGTCCTTAACGGACCATATTTTATAACTTTTCCCCTATTACAAAATTATTATATAACATAGAGCTTTGAAAATTAAACAGAATGTTGATACATTATTGTACTTTCTATGGATATCAACCAAAACATATGTTTTGTTTTAAAAAAAGAGAAATTGATAAAAATGAGGTAAACATGTTTACATTTGCGACCTTTAAAATACAAAGGAGCCACACGCCTTTTCATTTTATGAAGTTTTAAAGATCTATTTTTACACAAATGCAAATCGTATCGAACAGCCATTCATTTTCATTTTGACAGATGTAATTTTTATAAATCTAAAATGCGTATTAATTATGATATAACAAATTAATTACTGACCTTCAGTGTTTTTTCTCGATTATACCTGGTTAACGGACTGTCACGGCGACTTTAACGGACCACAAAAACCGTGAAATACCTTTTAACGGACCATATTTCTCGATAAACGGTTAGGCCTCCTTGGATTTGCATGCTTTCAATGTTATTGATCTAATTTCATTTTATTGTATTGGTGAAGACTTCACAAGTAGGGAATACGTGTGCCTAATACCTTATTGCAATCTATGCAAATAAAATACGTGAAATGCTGTTTTTGGAGTCTTATTTTATGGCAGGGTGGTTAAGTATAACCTAAGCTTAAAGACCTGTCAGACTTCTACTTCCTTTTTGGGATCGTATCGATATGAAACTTGACATGAAAGGAATGGGGACAATAGGGCCCTCTTTTGGCTTAAAATGTGAAGGTTATGCAAACTTCTCTATATTTGTCAAAAATGTAGTGTAAACTCGGCCTAAAAGAATTTTGAATGGATAGGTTGCGATAAGACACCTTTTCAGCCCACCATTAAAGTAAAAAAAAAAATAGGTAAATTCTATCACAAAATGTCTTGTAGGAAAAATAAATGTTTAACGTTTTTCATGTTTTTGGCTTAGTGAATGAAAACTATAGTAGATAGAGAGAAGCTGTTGCTTGCTTAAATGTTCAGCTCATTAAGCTCTACAAAAGTCTTCATAGGATCGAAGTTGTCAGATGACACCTTATAGGGGTAACGGCCCCTAAAATGACGTTTTTTCATGTTTTTGGCTTAGTGAATGAAAACTTTAGCAGATAGAGAAAAGCTGTTGCTTGCTTAAATGTTCAGTTCATTTAGCTCTTCAAAAGTTTTCATATGGTCGAAGTTGTCAGATTACCCCTTATAGTGGTTATGGCCCCTAAAATGTATAGGGTTGACTCAAGACCAGGTGAGCGATTCATGCTCCTGGGAGCCTCTTGTTTGAAAATAAACGTCTGTGGTATAAAAGCGTATTATAATGAACCACCTTAAATGATTTTAACATTGTGTCTATGGGAAATGGCGAAATTGAGTGATCCTTCACGGATATATGTAGCCTTGTTCTCGGAACCAGCTCCATATGTTGTTCAAAAACGTCAACAAGCCGTATAAGTTTGAAATTATTGTACCGTTGTGAGGCTTTATAAAATGGTGGTAAACTTGCAGGTCGCAAATTTATATATTTTGTATGTACTTAGTTGAATCTGTTCATCGTGACTGTACATATGCTGTGTTCCCCGTACGTATCTAACACGATCTGTTCAGTATGACAGTGTACAGATGTTATGCTCCCCGTACGTACTCAGTTGAATCAGTGTACAGATGCTATGTTTCCCGTACGTACTTAGTTGAATCTGTTCGGTGTTACAGTTTACATATGCTACCTTTCCTGAACGTACCTAGTTGAATCGGTTAAGCTTGACAGTGTACATATGCTATGTTTCTCGTACGTACCTAGTTGAATCTTTTCAGTATGACAGTGTACATATGCTATGTTTCCTGTACGTACCTAGTTGAATCTGTTCGACGTGACAACAAATGCTACGTTTCCAGAACGTACCTAGATGAATCTGTTCAGCGTGACAGTGTACAAATGCTTTGTTTCTCGTTCGTACCTAGTTGAATCTCATCAGTGTGACAGTGTAAATATGCTATGTTTCCTGTACGTACCTAGTTAAATCTCTTCAGTGTGACAACAAATGCTATATTTCATGTACGTACCTAGTTGAATCTGTTAGGCTTGAAAACAAATGCTACGTTTCCTGTGCGTACCTAGTTGAATCTGTTCAGCTTGAAAACAAATGCCATGTTTCCCGAACGTGCGTAGTTGAATCTGTTTAGCGTGACAATCATATGATATGTTTCCCGTACGTACCTAGTCGAATCTGTTCTGTGTGACAGTATACATATGCTATGTTTTCCGTACGTACCTAGTTGAATCTGTTCAGCGTGACAGGGTACATATGCTATGTTTTCCGTACGTACCTAGTTGAATCTGTTCAGCGTGACAGTGTACATATGCTATGTTTTCCGTACGTACCTAGTTGAATCTGTTCAGCGTGACAGTGTACATATGCTATGTTTTCCGTACGTACCTAGTTGAATCTGTTCAGCGTAACAGTGTACATATGCTATGTTTCTTTTGTCTTCTTGTGTGTTGGCCACTGCCTCTCTAACTTCACCAATAGCTTTAAACATTTTGTTTCTCGCTTCTACATCTACAGAAAAAAATTGCTAGAAATTTTTACTTACTCCATAAATAAGATGGAAATCGGACATTCACATACCGTAACTCAGAAGACATAAATGACAATGCGAAAAAAAAACCTTAAAGTCAATCCACAACAAAACAGAAAACCAACACAAATACAACTAAACTACAATCAGCAAAGTGAACTTGAGTCGATACTAGAGTTAACTCAGGTGCTCAGGAATGGTAAGCTGTGTGTCAGCAGTTCCTGCTGACTTGAGTTCGTGGTGTTGATTCTGTTCGGTTGATTTTGAATTTTGTGTTTGTTCGTCCTGTTCTTGTTCGTGTTTACCGGTTTCGTCGTTAACCTCTCGGACTTTTGACACTCGAATGCTTTATTGGTGCCTCTTTTGCTTCTGTCATAACAGACCCGTCACATTGCTAACGATAAATGAGCGCATGATATCTTCTGTAAAATTTCTTAAGTGAAGACAGCAACCGACGCGTATCAACCGTGACGCTCTGCCAAAGAAATCGATGTAAATTCCGCAAACTAACACATAACGAATCAATTGTGATACGTAAACTCCATAAGCTGGAACTGACGGAATGTTGCTACACAAGAAGGAAAAGATGACAATTGGGCAGTTTAAGTCAACACGTTTGTCATAGAGCTTTGTCGAAAGTCTTCTTTGAGAGTCTATTTCGAGATATTTTTTCAAAATTACAAATACCAAAAATGCAGGTATTCAAAACGATTAATTTGGATTGGCTATATGTCGATATTTCATGGAGGGTCAAATTCCAAAACTGTTTAAAACGAACAGTACTCAAAACCAAAATGTTGAACAAGACAGCCAAAATCCAGCACCAAGAATATCGACCATGTGTATTACAATGAAAAAAACCTGGTGTTTAAAACAATTTTGAAAATAAAAATCGGAAATTTCAGCGACAAAAATATTAGAAATTTGATGGTAAATCGTGTCAGAATATGAAGCAGAGTAATCCAAAGGGAATTAATTTTGAAGGTTTGTGGTTTCATTCGGATGCTATGGTTTATCTGACCGTCTTGTCAGGCCAATGTACGTCTAAAAGAGCGTTCATCTGCTGAACTGACTTAGAATATTTTGATTCACTCACTTTTGATATTCTATATTTTAGTAAATAGAATAACCATTATAGAATACCTACCTTTCTTGAAGAATTCCTCATAAGCTTCCATAATTGATGTAGCATTGGTATTTTTATACTCAAATATATATGTAATAATAGCTTGAAGCGTTCCTAAGTTAGTGATGTCAAAATGTGTCTTAGTTTGCCAGTTTGGTGGCGCTCTTGGATAAAACGCTCGGGAAGCCGTTAGTATCGCCAAAAACACAATGGTGAAAGACCAGTAACAATTAGCAATGTTAATCATTTCGATAACATATATTGATATTGAAATCTAATAAAAGTCATTTCCAGTAAACTTTTTCGTATTTTTTCCTTCTTTTTATTTGATCTCTCATGACATGTTTACGCTCTCATAGCAACAACTCCCACTTAACAAATTGCATTTACATATAACCGACTTTCTCTTTAAAGTATCAATACGATGAGACGAAATGCAATAAATCAATAAAAATAACCGTGAAATACAAGGGGGCTTAAATAAGTTTATAGACTTTATGATGATGTCATTCTAAAATATCAGTCATTGTTTGCATATACGATGATATAATATTTCATTATGACATTCCTTCTACCCCTAAAGTTTTATCTGTAAAGACAACCTAGACATTGTAAACCAAGTTCTTATATTGAAACAATAAGGAAGCTCTGTCTAGATTACATGCATGTGGCTTACCTTACATTTTATTGTACTTAAGTTTAATGTTATTTATTCATGATAAGTGGTAAATAAACTTTACAAAACTTAAGTTGGACCTTTGAGATTCAAATAGTGTTTGTAGTCTCCTTTAAGTTTTGTTTATTTTTTGCCTGATAATTTCTTACTTAATTTTTATATTTCAAGATTTAATTCTAATATCAAATAATGAAGTACCATCGATCCAGGTGAAAATGTAAGGAAAAAGTTTTACCAGTAGAAAAAAAATCACAATAACGAGGAGAAGTACTGGGTGAATCAAATTGGGAATATCATTTTCTACATAATAACTTCAAGCTTCTGAATACTTGAAAACATATAATTTCTCGGAGTTTGCTTACAAGACAACTGTCTGATTCATTATTCCAGAGTTAGCTCGATTGTTTTCTCATCGGTTGTTATCGTCGGCGCAAGAAATTTCACGGAAGACATCTCTTAGATGAAGACAGACTATCTCTGATATTGAGTTGTTATAAAGAAAGGGTTTATATTGTTGGTTATTGATGCTTTACTCCCAAGCAGTGCGATTTCCGCTGTATCCGGGAATTTTGTTCCTCACAATTTATTATAGCATCGTGACGGGTAAGTTATGGCAAACAGGAACTGATTACCCTTCCAGGGCACCAGAGATTATTCTCATTACGACCATTGATTGCAGTTTGGTTATTGTATATGTTTTGATATGATGTGTGGTTTGTTTTCGTTTGTTTGTTTGTTTGTTTTTGTTATGTTTATTTTCATTTGTTTCCATTCAAAATCTACAAATTTTAGATGCTCATAGAACCTTTGACAACACTTGGTTTTTTCATTCAGTATACATATTCCACATTTCGGTAAAATCTATTTGTTTATAAGACTAAAAGTAGTTGATGTACTTTGTGCACTATAACTAAAGCAATTGTGTACTTTAGATAAGTACATGTAACCCTAAAAGATATAGAAGTCCCAATAACAATTTGGCTCACTCATTATGGAGATTAAAAATTGTAGGTTACTAAGTAAATATTAAATTTACAATTATAGTACATTGACTAGAAATAAAAATTTGTATACAGATAATGCTTAGAAACAGGAAAACGAGAGGGTCCCACGAGCCGAATATCACTTGTTATATAGCGAAGGTCTGATTTTTTTTATAAATACATAATTAATAAATAAAAATGCCTAGATCAAAGCGTCTGTACCAAAAATTAAATGAAAATTATCGTATTCATAAAACTAAAGTAGCGCACATTTGTACCATGGGGAAGAAATATTTAGAAATGGAATCATTGCTGCGCCAATGCTCCGGTAGATTAACACATTACTTGTAAATGCATAGAACATATTCAAATAGACTGGTCTGTGGTAACTTGACACAGTAAATGCCAATATTGCGGTTTTTTTTTCTACGAATGCTTCTCGGAATTATGATATGTAACTTCAATGTCGAGGTTTTACTTCGAAGGCTCAACGTGTGTGACGCCATTGTCAGTATTTTTCAGAATTTTACCTTGATTAAAAATGACTGACATTGACTGAAGATGTATCTTCAACTTATCCCTGTCAGTCATTTTAAATTAAGATAAAGTTCTTTAAATGCCTTACAATGACAGTACCAAACCTATCAGAGATTTTAAATCAAGGTAAATATTTAAAATGACTGTCATGATTTGACTGTCATGAAATCCTATCCCACTTTGTCGTACATATGCATATGTCAGTTTATATAAGTCAATTTTGTTATTTATAACAGATCATGACAGTCATTTTAAATATTTACCTTGATTCAAAATTACGGATGGGATTTGCTACCGCCATAGTCAGTCATTTACAGAACTTTACCTCGATTTAAAATGACTGACATTGACTGAAGATGTATCTTCAACTAATCCCTGTCAGTCATTTTAAATCAAGGTCAAGTTCTGTTAATGACCGACAATGACAGTAGAAAACCATATCAGTGATTTTAAATCAAGGTTAATATTTAAAAGACTGTCATGATTTGACTGTCATGAAATCCTATCCCACTTTGCCGTACAAATGCATACATATTTAGAAGTTACATGTACCCCTAATTTTCACTCACCCGAGATATTGTTGGTATAAACGATATTTTTTGTAGAGCTTTTTAATAAAATAAATGCATATGCATGTCGTTTTAAAACGGCATATGCGAAATCCATTGTAAATTTAACCCACACAATGTTTACATTAAGTATCGAATGCATGTTATGAACACATCATTTAAACTACATGTAAACATAGAAATTTAAAAATGTGAACGCATTGCTGTTTAATGTAAGTGCGGGCTACATTTCAACTACTTTGATTTTTGGCCTTAGATAAGTACATGTTACCCTAAAAGGTATAGAAATATAGCTTCTACAACGCGATCGAGTTGATTATGGAATTTCTAACATCGAGAGAAATAAATTTGATTATTTTAATGGCGAGGCTTGCCGAGCGATTAAAATATAAAATTTATTTCTCGAGATGTTAGAAATTCCATAACCATCGAGAATTAAGTTGTAGAAGGTTTTTCTCTTATGTTTACAGTCGCTCATCAATACGCTGAAAACAAATTTCTCTAGAGGTGAGAATTTTTTTTCACAACTGGTTGAGAGATGAAAATTATAGAAGTCCTAATATCAATTTGGCTGTCTTATTATGGAGATTAAAACTTGTAGATTACTAGTACTAGGTAAATATTAAATATACAATAATAGTACATTGACTCGTAATATTTTTTTTATACGGATGAGGCTTAGAAACAGGAAAACGCAAGGGTCCCACGAGCCGAATGTTACTAGTACTATAGCGAGGGTCAGATTTTTTTTGCAATGACACAAAAAAAAAAATACCAAATCCTAGATCAAAGCGCCTGTGCAAAAAACTAAATGAAAACGATCATATACATATAACTGAAGTAGCGCAAAATTGTACCATGGGGAGAAAATATTTAGAAATGGGATCATTGCTGACTCAATGGTCCGGTAGATTAACACCTTATTTGTAAATTCAAAGAACATATTCTGATAGACAGGTCTATGGTAACTTTTAAATGTAATTTTGACACATTAAATGCCAATATTCCGTTTTTTCCACGATTTTCCGTACTTTATTGCTATCAGAATTATGACATTGCAAATGATATCAAGTGGAGTATATATAACTACAATGTCGAGGTTCTACTTTGATTTTGAGACTCAACATAGGTGTAGAATTGATCGTAAAGTCAGCACCGGGTAACCCGAGTCCTTCATGTAAGCAAACGATAGGAAAGGGCCGTGTTATTTAAGGGATATACTGACATTGTCCGTATATCACATATCGATATACGGTCAGTAAAATTTAACTACTCATACAGAACAATCACAGTATAAATATACAATAAAAGTACATTGACTCGAAATAAAAATTTTATAAGGATGAGGCTAAGAAACAAGATATCGCCAGGGTCCTCTCATAAGAGAATGAATGAGATTTATTTTGGGGTCCCCCTTTTTTTGCTTAGAAATAAGGGGCCGAAATCGCTACTTTTTAGTTTGTTCCCTCAATAACTTTTATCTGGTTTGCCAAATGCTGTGAAATTTTACAATAATGTTTTATATCATTCAAGGAAGAATGGGATTGATTTTTATATTTGTTTAGAAATTAGAAGCCCCAAAAGGGATAACAAAATCAAATATGTTATTTGTGCCTACAATAACTTTTTCTGGTTGGCCAATTGCTTTAAAAATTGAGAGAAGAAGTACCATGAAACCATATAAGAAGTTTATTTGAGAGTCCCCCTTTTTCATTTAGAAATAAGGGACAAAAAAGGGGCAAAAATGCAACTTTTTAATTTCTGGTCCGATTTATAAATTATTTTTACTTTTTACTTAAGTCTTGCTAAGTAGTGGATACAAAGTCTGGCGAATCCAGAAATTTTCAAACGGGGGGTCGCGCAATTATAAAAAAAAACGTTCTGGGACCTCTTGTTTCATAGTTCCTCGCCTAACAATATGGTTGACATAACATTTGTAAGTAATTAGGAACAGACTTGAACCATTCTTCCGTATGTGAACGATGACTCTCTTGGTATTACTTAATCACCCTCAATGCCGGAGGTGAGCAAAAATTAAGCAATTCAAAAGGTACAAACTGAGGTGTAACATGTTTACATTAACTAGGACATTATCAAATGACATTAAAGCATACCCTGTCATTTTACCAAAACATGATAAAGTAGTAAAACACTACATATCTAATTGTCCTAGCTAATTGTGAGAACATTTGATTAATTGAATTTAATATCTGGAAAGCATTGTGGGATAAACAGACATAGACACTATTCAAAATGGAGCATTAAATATAGTACTTCCTCTGCTTTAAAAATATTGCTTCATATGACATTTTTATACAGTGCAGTCAAAAAAATTCTCTTTTTTTTCAATAATAAGTTGTAGTACATGAATTACATGAATATAATTTCTATTAGTCTAGCCGTGCACAAAAACTTTTATTATTACTATTGTTTATACCAAACAGCATATTTACTTCACGCAGACATATATTGTATTTCGAAATCAATAATGAGTTATTGGGTATTGTATCCAAGGCAGTAAAAAAGGTCATTCACACTTTTATTTTTAAGCTTTAACTATTAGTGTTTATTCCAGAACTGTTCTGCTTAATAGGGCTCTCTGACTAGACATAAAGGATTCCAACGTCCAGAATTGCTCTGCTTAAAGGGGCTCTCCAAGTTGACACAAAGAGATTCCAACATCCAGAATTGTTCTGCTAAGTATAGCTTTTTGATTGGACATAAAGAGGTTCAAACAGTAAAGACTTGTTCTGCTTAGTAAGGCACTCTGACTGGATATAAAGAGGTTCCCAAAGTCCTGACTATCTTTGCTTAGTAGGACCTTCTTGTTGGACAAAGAGAGGGTATCACAGTCCAGGTTTTTGCCGCTAAGAATGACCCCGGACTGGATATAGAGAGGGTTCCACTTTCCATATTAGATCTGCTTAGTCATGCCTTCTCCTAGTGGTCTGTTTATGTGGACAGAGACAAAATTGTGTCTTTAACAATAGAAGCTAATTATTTTTGCTGGACATTGCACTAATGCACAGTAATTTGAAAAATTGAAGAACAACATAAAGCAAGTACGCAAAAATAGAAACAGTCAATGCACAATTTATAAGATATGGGTACTTCAAAGGTAATTTGAATGTTAAATTATCATTGAGCTTGATTACAACTAATTTAATTACACTCATTTATCGTTCAATTAACATTAATTTTACTAATAACACTTATTTAATGTCTATTTTAACATTAACCTAAGCTTAAAAATATATCTGTTCAATATAATGTTTATGCAATGATTTAAAAGTTGTATAGGTATGCCATAATGCTATTAGAATCAAAATAAAGACGAAATATGTCGATGCCCGCGCGTAGGACCCAAAAAAGGAAGTCAAAGTCCGACAGATCTGAAAGTCGTTGCTAAGAATGTACAGTTTTTCATACTGAATCATCCTACCATATATCAAATCTTTCTTTCTGAGCAAAACCCTTTTCATATCGGCCCAATCATAAACAGAAAGTAGAAGTCTGACAGCCTAATAGTCGCTTAGGACATTAAGTGTGTCATACTTAACCACCTTACTAAAATTTGGATAATTCTCATGTCCGGTTTCCAAATTATTGTTAAAATCAATCTAAGCCTGGATTAGCGCGGAAAATTTCACAGCTTTGATTTGTTTTTCAAGTTTCAAGTAAACTTGCTTGACCAAAGTCAAGAAGTAAAATAAAACATTAGGCCTTTCTCGGATATCAGGCATCAAATAATAAGCGATAATGTACGGTTAAATTATTTTCATACGATTCTGATAAAATTTTACCAGTTACGATTTTCCTAAAACGTCATGCCAAAGAAATTTGATTTTGTGATATAAACAAGCAAAGATGTGGGTGAACCCACATCTGAGGTAAATTCCCTTAATAATATGAGACATGTTAAACTTGTTACACTTCTGGGGTTTGAAATTGATTTTATTTATTTCTGCGAATATAAAATCTATTAGCTATACATTAGGGTTAAGAGGTTGTTAAATGACGGCCTAATTTTCCAAGAAAAAACGATTTGATGTTAAATCTTTGTTTCTTATTACAGTATTTCTTGTATAATCATATCGTAAAAAGGTTTTTAAGGGGGGAGTAGGGGGGATTATGGTTAGTCCAGAGATAAATTCAACTTGAAATCGGACTCTAAGGTTGATTTAGTATATATGGATGACTTGTTTCTAAGTGTTGCGGTTTGTGGCGACAAGAACATCTTATGGGACAAATGTATTGCATTTTCAATCAAATAATGTGATAAGGTGTAGCTAGCCTTCTCCATGTACTATTTTCGTGATGACGTCATTTAAAAAAAATATGTTTATAAATTAAATATAACAACAGAATTTCAATGAAAAATATTATCCCGAACTAACTTCATAATACTAATTTTCCCATCTTTACAAATACTTTAACATTGGTATACAAACGAAACAATAATAACTATATTTAATGCGTAGTCATCAAATAACCGAAAGTAGAGATTCGCCAACGTATTTCATTGAAAGATTACTCCGCTTTACCCAAAAGTAGATATAAACTCATACAGAGATACCATACGGAGATGGAATTTATGAAAAACACTAAATTGTTGAAACATTTTATTGCAATTTAAAAAAGATATATCAGCCGTTTTTTGTTGTTGCAACAATTGGATTAAAGATGAGTCCAAATTACAATAGATTATGTAGAAAAATTTATACAACGAATAAGCATAAAGTGTATGTTGATTTTGTTTTTATTTGTTGTAAATGAATATTTTACATTAATGTCTATATTACTCACCTTTGTAAATTGTAATTTTGTTATGAATTATCTTTTTCGTTTAATTTGAAGCTGTATTGTTATAAGGAATTAGCGATTTATACGTAATGCTTATATTTTTTAGATTATCAAGTGTGTATAAAAAGAAAATATAAATATTATGTTTTCAACATTCATTGCCATGTGACATACTTTTGACTGTGTTTATAGCTGTTTGTGGTTATCACCAGAAGAAAATTTTACTACTGGAACGGACAAAATTTACTTTAAAACTACTTAATGAAAGAAGCAAAGAGGCACCCACAAAAACAGCACGAAGAAACACAAAATACAAAATCAACCGAACGGATATCAACAACGCGAACTCAAGTCGTAACAAGAGTGAACTCAATAGGAGTAAAGCACACCCGTCGTGTTGCTAATTGCCAATTCAGTATGTCAAATCCGGTAAAGGAAGAAAAAACAAATTTCTACGACTAACCAACATCTGCACTCATTTGAGAGATAGAAATCCAATTTTTGTCTACGAGTGCACGGTGTCTACCGTAAAATTACTTGAGTGAAGACAGCAACCGTGGAGCAACATAACCCTGTGTCAGTCATTTCTGTGTCAAACGTGACGCTCTGCCAAGGAAATCGATGTAATTCCCGCAAGCTCTCGAGTAACGAATCAACTGTGATACAAAGACCTAATAAGCAGGAGCAGACGGAAAGTTGCTACACAAAAAAAGGGAAAGTTTGACGATTGGAAAGTTGAAGTCATCACGTTCGGCGGTTTGTCATAGACTTTTGTTGAAAGTCTTCCTTGAGAGTAAATTTTGAGATGTACATCTAAATAAGAAGCAGACTTCCTAGAACCCTTTGTGTCCTTTATCTCAAGTTCCTGGGGATATATGAGATGGATAAAGTCACCAAATCGAGAATTGTTTAGTGAAAGGACATCATCAATATAACGGAACGTGAGGTTGAAAGAGAGAGCTAGTCTACGATCCTTTAAAGGACACGGATTTGAGGTGTAAACATTTAAGAGGGACATGGATTTGAGATTAGACACATATTTGATGTCTGAGGCCGGACACAGATTTTACATATATATTTATATCAATTGATAGTAAGTTAATTATTTCCAATCACGAGATTTTGGCTCTACTAGTGCACATACTTACCTTGCATTTACAATTAACAACTACATTTACACTATATCTTATAAAAATACTGATCCATATATTAATAAGATGCTCGTCCTTTTGACCCAATAAGCAGAAAGCTTATAAAGCTTGATCAAATATTATAATTACAACAATTTGCCATGCAATACATTTTAACAGTAAAAGTAACTTGTCTCATGCCGATAAATATGTTATAATCTTAAAAATACGTTGGTTTCGTTAAATACACCAATCCAATGTACATTTAAATTTGGTAAGGTCTGTGACCCATCTGTCATTCCTGGCAAAATCGTGAAGAGCTCCCTAGTAAAAGTTGGGTTTTTTTTTCAAAACATTTGATGGGTTTGAATAGAAACTTTATATGCACAAATAGTACTTTATAGCTGTGTAAGTTACAGATGATCGACTCCTCTCATTAATTTGAAGTTTAAGTTAGTTGCAGAGTAAATGTCGGATGGACAGAAAACTTAACAGGGGAATTAATTCGCATCCACATTTCGGTAATTTTCTTCAACTCGACGTTTCTTTTAATGGAATTCTTGTTGCTTTATCTTGAAGGTCATGGGAGGCTCTTTTCTTCAAATTATTGTGCACAACTATTCCAACAATAATCGATATAATTAAGATCCCCACAGTCACTGAACCGATTATCACAGGTGTGGAAACATCATCATCGTTATTCTACAATAATCCAGTTAAAAGTTTAGTACAAGAAAATATTAAATCTAGTTCTCAAAATATAAAATTATAATTTTTTCATATTTCAGAATGCAGTATTTCATTAATCATCAACAGGATAGGAACTTAATTAGTTATATTTTGTTCTTAGAGATCGCAGAGGAAGAGAAAATTTTAATGCAACAAAACCTGGTTTAACCCACAATTTCTCTTGACATGTCTGCACCACGTCAGGACCATTGAGATCTTAAAGTGCCATTCTCTGTAAGAATCAGGCAATGGGTGAATCATGATTAAAAAAACACACAAGTTTGACTTCAAAATACTGTTCAAAATGCTTTAAAAGTATCATAAAATGCATTGGCACTACTCAAAAGTGTCAGTAATTTGAGATATATTTTGGTTGAAATGCATGTAACATTTGGATCTAAGGGAGATAACTCGTGTCAAGTCATACTAATTACCTATCATTGTAACAGAATTTTTTCTCCAACCTCTGATACTGGAGATGACAATTAATGATTGTTTCTTAATTAGAAGGCTATTTTGAATGACAATTCATTGTCAAAACCGTGTGTTTTTAAAATCATGATTCAAAAATTTTCGATTTTGCCTGATTCTTACAGAGAACTGCACTTTTAAGTGCTGTTCTCTGTAAGAATCAGGCAATGTGTGAATCATGATTTAAAAAACAAACGGGTTTGACTACATAATACTGTTCAAAATGCTTGAAAAGACACCAAAAATGCATTGGCACGACTCAAAAGTGTCAGTAATTTGAGATATATTTTGGTTGAAATGCATGTAAAATTTCAATTAAAGGGAGATAACTCTGTAAAGTCAGCTAAAATCTCTATTATTCTAACATAAATTTTTCTCCATCCTATGACACTCAAGACAACAACAAATGACTGTTTCTTCATGAGAAGGCTATTTTGAATGCCCTTTCATTGTCAAAACCGTGTGTTTTTAAAATCATGATTCATTTTTTTTCAATATTGCCTGATTCTTACAGAGAACTGCACTTAATTTCTCAGGCATGTATTTGTTTGCCTTGTACTGCCTTTTGAAGTTTTCTTTTTGATTATTTGTGATTCATAATACTTGTTCGGTAGTTTGTTGTTACCTTTATTTTCTTTGTTTTATAGACATGAAGTTGATAGAAATCATCGGAAAATGATTCTTATTTGTGGCTTCGGCAACTATTCAGGACTTTTGATTTCAAAGACATGTCATAATCCTTACTTTTTCCTTTGCTATTACGTCAATATTGGCACATGGTAATCACTAGCCCGGTTGTCAAACTTAATTAACACAAATTGTACTAGTTTATTCTTCGGAAATTTTCCAATTGTCATTTTTTAAAGGCACATGATGACTTTCTTTGGTGCTAGATTAAGATAAATCTTTTTTAAAGTTTGACTTGAATTAATTCTCTTTCGATATATTTTGACTATTTATCTTTTTTTAATTCAAATGGTGCCAAGCCAAGTGGGGATACTTTGTAAATTATACATATTCTTGATAACCAAAAAAAACCCGTTATCCTCACACCCTATTGGTACTGTGTATAAACTTTAAGGAGCTATATGAATGATTCTCACATTAACTTCAGTTTTAGAAACATTGTCATCCTCCAAAGGTTCCACTGATTCAACAAGTCGTCCATCAGACAAATCAAAGTTGCACTGAGACATAAAACCATCCATATCTGATACAACCACAGCAACAATAGGCGTGCAACAATTGGAGCTACAAAAATACAAACCTATCCATTAGGTTATAAGTTTCCAAAACCTATGGCACATCGTTCATGTCAACATTACAAAAAGATACACCCAAAAATTAAACTCAAGACTATAAAAAAGTCTAAATCATACACTCAAATTTTAAATTCAACACTCAACACTGCTTACTCTTCCGGAGCACCTGTGTTCACTCTCGTTTCGACTTCAGTTCACGTTGCTGATTGTGTTTTGGTTGTTCTATGTTTTGTTGTGGTGATTTTTTGCCTACCGATTTTGTTTTTTGTCTTATTAGATTAACGATATTTGATTGCCTTTTTGGTACACCTTTCCTTGCTTAATTGAAAATAATATACTCAAAATTTACACTAAACACAAAGATTTTGTATTATGCTAATTATTTGACCTTTCTTACAAACTCTTGTTTGCTATTTGTTCACAATTAGAATCCAAATATTGCAAAAACAGCCCTAATGCCCTACCTTTATTACATAATTTGCATTTAAGGCCATAATTTTGAGGGTAAAATCTCCTTCTTTTGTTCAACTACCTGAGATTTGCCTTAACAGGTCCTTCTTCAATGTCTGTAAAGTTTTCAATGCGCAGGTCATCATTGGGAGCTCCAACCATTGAAACAGATTCTAACATTGTGCTTTTGAACGATATTTCTATCTCAGCGCTCCAAATATATTTAGTACAATTTGCAGTATTTAGGGAAGGCCTGTAACACTTTCTGTCAATATTTGATATTCTACATATTGGTCTTTCTATCTCTGTGACCTAAATTACAACGGCATTTAAAAGCAATATTAAATAGTCTTTAAACCTAAAAGAAAATAGATTTTCTTTTTGGAATTATGTTATTTTTCAACTAGGTAATGGAGGTTTTACTTAATTACTTATAATGTTATTCCTCTCTGGGAAACGCTTCGTTAAGAAAGCATTGTGAAATTAAAACTTTCAAAAATCATAATAGAAATTTTGTATTTCTGAAAGAGATTTTAGATCGACTGACAATTTGCTTGAAATCATAATCAGATGTTATAAATTGCATATATTATTTGTATCATTTGACTGTTGACCTAGCGGGAAAATGCATAAATAAGTACTTACAAGCAGCGTCTCAGCAACTACTTGTTTGAGTTCATTTGAAGGATCCAGAAATAACTTCACTTCATACGAACTGCATTTCAAGAGAAAAAATAAATTATCATTTTAACAGAATTCTATCAATTATATGAATAATCTGGAGTTAGTGATACGAAAATAAATTGGCATTACAAATTTCATGGATGGAAGAACTATCGTGAGAGCAGCAAAATAAACAAGAATGGCACTGAAAGACAATCATTGTAGACTTGGTGTGTATTCATATTGTAAAACAAATACTTCATTTTGATATACACAATGTAACCTTAATAAATACTTATCTAGCCTGACTGTTAAATCTCTGATTGGCAATATTTTTATTGTGTATTTTCTAAATTGAACCTATGCTTCCCTTTTCGAGCCAAACTGTCGTGACTTCTATGTTGAATAAAACGAAGAAAAGCACTTACAACAACCCCACATTTTCTGTTGGTTCAATGATGAATGTTCCGTTAACTGTGTCGTCTGCCGCTACGTCATGCTTGAATGACGACGGAGGTACAGCGAACGAGTGTTTGTCTGTGAGAGTTACTTTGTACGTTTCACTTGAAGTCCCTGTGTTTCTAATTTGATAAGGGATTTCCCGCCTCTTCCGAACTGGAATATCATCTAATAAAAAAAGAAGCAGTAGCAACAGAACAGCCCGGTTAGGAAACATACGAAGACATAACAGATAACTAAAATATGAGGACCACATAACACAACTAGAGATTTCAAGAAGCCTGAATCGCTCATCTGGACTTTAATGATACTCTACATAAGGTTTTTACAACACTAAAACATTGAGATTGTTGTCCATTTAAGGGTCACAACCTCTAACAGAAACGAAACCTTATATGGTCTACCAGCACATGCTGTTTTTTGTTAATTGTTTGAGTGAAGCTAACAACCAAGGAGCAACGTAACCATATATAAATAATTTAGACATGTCAATAAAATCATGGTATATCCCCAGCTGCTGGAATAGTGTATCAGTTGCGAAATGTTAACTCCATGATATTTTCGGTTTATGGTAAAGATATTCAAATCTGATCTCGAAACCTTATTATTATTTTCACAATTACATAGTTACCAGAAATAGATTCCACCCGTAGTTCTACACTTGAAGGGTGGTAATCTTTTTGAATTGTTCTGTAGACAGTATACATATCTTTATCTGTTACTCTGAGTTTAACTTGAAATATCTACAAAATTACATAATATTAACAAAAACAACTGAGTTTTGTACTTACATGTCTAGTTAAAAGTTTAAGGCATGGGTGAACACAAATGTGAATAGACATAAAGTTGTAAAACACAAAATTTATTTTTGTATAAATATCAATAGTTTGTATTCGACGTCTTCGGAATATTTACTAAGGAATGGCTACCATTGTCACTATACTTGCACAGATGTTCATAGAGGTTTTATTATCACAAGAGGCAAACATCACCAAACAAATAAAATGTTGACCACGGTGAGAGTAGGTTTTAGATGCTAAAAGGGAAAATATAGGCAATTTTATCAATTTTAATAAAATATATATTATTTGATATTATTTTGAGTATAAAGTCAAAAAGTGGAAGCAAGGCATACAAAGTTTTTCGATCTTTCCTGACAGAAACTCGCTGATGCACATGTTGTGTGCCTGTGGAATATTAAAACTGCTTACAACCACAAACAGGTAAAAGTTAACGATATAGTAGAAGGAAATGAGATGTGGAATAAGTGTTCAAGTTAATATAAACAGTAATTCAGAACTCTAATTTGGAAACAGCCACCAGACTTCAATTCGCTGTTCGCCGTTTTACAATAGGTCCAAGATAAAATTACTAGAATGGTGGTCTTCCATGAAAGATTTACGTTGCCTGTGTCGTAAAATATTTGTTAGATGATTTACAGGCATAAAATCGCCTTACACCATAGAGTACAATAGAAAGAAGTACTTGCCAAATATCAAGAGGCTGTGATATGTAGTTGCCTTAAAAAAATCGGCACAAATTTGTTTGTGACGCCGTAGGACGACGACGCAAAACGATGTCACAAGACGACAGATAGTGTCAAAGTAACCCCTATATGTCGCTTTGCAACACGTTGCAGGCGACATAATAATGCATATGATTCAAAACGAGTCCAAAAAAATGTTGTAGAAAGACCGCCTTTATGAACATTACCACCTAACATATAGACGACGAGTTCAAACAAACACTTTAACAGAGATTCCTTGCTTAGTAAATATTCTTAACGCTTAATAAGAGATATATACCTTATTTGGTATAACAATGTTAGCGATGCAAAGAATGTCGAAATCCATGACGATGTTCTCAGTGGAGTAATTTGAAATAGTGTAGCCTTGGTTATCGACTAATATCAGCTCATTACATGTCCCATTTTCTAGGTTTGAGATTGAGGCATAGAAGGTATAATTACCACCTGAAACAAAACACAATAGGTAATATCAGAACTTAAAAGAATTTGACTCTAGTGTGATTTCAATTTCAAATTCTTTCTTATCAAAGTACATGTTAAATATCAAATTTTGTATTACACAAATTTGGGCAATTAATGTTCCACTAATGGTGCTTCGTAATGGAAATCATTATAATTAACACACAAGGAAGCCAAGATTTAGCCTTTCTGAAAATGTCTGTTAAAATTTGATAGATGGAAGATGATTGGATCAAAAAGCCTTAAGGAAGCTGAACTGCTAAACCTTATTTCACATAGAAATCCGGTTACATCTGCTTAGGCACGTAGGGCAGTCATCTTCAAATTTCTCGACAAAAGATATGTTCTACAAGGAAGGACATATTTTTTCAAGAAATATTTGTTAACAAAACTGCATGATTATCGCATAGACAGGCTTTAAAAGTGTAGAAAACATTAATATTTGCTTCCCACATTATCAAATGTTTTACGTAAATTGTTCAAATAATTAATGGGCCAATTTTGTTTTTTAAAAACATCTAATTCTTCATTATCAATCCCCGAACGTTTTGCAAACTAACCAATTAAAGGCGAACCACTAAGACTTGTAAGAGATCCATCTATAGCCCTTTGGCGCATTATTCCTTCCACAACAATTGAACTTTGAACTGTGACATTGACTCTGAACCGAGTTGTTATTTTTCTCTGTAAGTAATATGTAGATGGTGGTAGTCTCTGTAAAAAAGGGAATTCAAGTTATTTTGCAAGAAATTAATTGCGAGTAATTGTTTGAACTACATTTTTTTTCTTTTCATTACATTCTCTTTAAATCTATTATTGTTATCCAAATTGTTTAAAGCACCATGTTTCTTTCCTTGTAATGTACATGATTTATATCCTAGAATCTGGCTTCCCTGTTCGAACCTTTTATCTTTGAATACTTTTCATTCAATACTTTTGGTTTTTGACCTTCCAGTGTTTTGATTTAAATGCTGCCGATAAGAGAGGTTACTTCTTGAAATATAGATAAACAGCATTACCAAATTACCGTTTTTATACTCGTTTTGGTATTGTATTCCAACTAGTATTCCAATGCAAGACAGCAAGCAGTTACCTCCGGTAATGTTGAAGACTGCTGGCTGTTTTCCATTGTGATTTTTTAAATTGCAGTTTCTTTAATGTTGGTTGTGTCGCGTACACTTATTCCACATCTCTTTATCGTCTATAGTAAAACAAAACACTTTGTACAAATGCATGTAAAACAAAAAATTGAATGGTATTCTCTATCATAAAACTTTAAGTCTTCCATAGTAAACTAAGAAACGGTGTAATGAATTAGTCTACACTCATGATTAAACATGTAAGATTAAGGCCTATTAACAAAGCGGCGACGTAAATACTTCTCATTTTCTTACCCTGAGAGAGAAAATTATTTCATTGTTTGATATAATTCTTTCTCCAATATCAGAAGGAAACACAAGTTCGGTTTCTGCAAATAAATGAAATGAATCATTATTTTCATTTCTAACTATTATATCAATATGTAGTATGTAATTTTGTTATAAAATCAACATGAACAGTGACTTCCCAATAACAAAATAAGGAGACTTTTTACTAAATTTTATTTGTTTTGTTTTTTTATTGTGTGTGTTTTTAAAGATTTACTTAGTATTTAATGTTGTTAATGAACATTATCGTGCTGCCTCCCTGCACACAAACCAATATTTCATGCAGGTATCGTACATGATTCAAACACCCTTTCGATCAAAAAATAAACTCGTCCACCATAACGCAACAATGTGCATTGCATACTGAATTTTATGAATGAATCAGAAAGAAACCTTGCATAAACCAATGAAATAACAGAGATTTTTTAAAGGTAAAGTGTACACGATTCAATCAGGTAACAGATGAATAATCATGTATATTCTGTTACGTCGTTTTTTAAATTGCAAAGGAATAAATAAAGTTGGTGTCGGCCTTAAAAACAAAATGGAGATGTGTAAAATATATGCTTAATTTTTACCTATAATAAAAGTTACTTAGATTATAATGAATATAGCAGGAAGGTAATTCCGTCTAAACTAAACAATCAAGCGAAACCAGCAAAAATCTAACGAGTGTACTATGCTTCGCTGACGCTTACCTAAAAACTATGTTTATTGTATTTTACTTTATGAAACAATTTTATCAAGCAAAATTACATTAAAGGGAAACATGCCAAAAACGATGATTTGGAGTTAAACTTAAGGAAACACTTCAGATAACAAACTTAACGGCACAAAAAGCACGCAACAATAAACTAAACCACAATTCGCATTATAAGCTAAATAAAAGTACTAATTACTGTTCGGGAACAGAAAGTCGACGTCTGTTACCGTTGTTCCACCAATAATGCTTATTTTAAGGACCTGAATCGATTGGTCTACAGTGATTTCAAGCTCTGATTTAGAAGAATCCCATGTTATCGTTTCAACTAGACTTTCAGCGGTAGGGAAAACATCCTGAAAAAGAAAATGAGATTAATAATACATACTGGTGATGTCTTGCAAACACACTTGAATTGATAAAAAAGGGATGGCTATGGCCTTTATTAATTGTGGTGTTTGCGTGATACTTTTAAACTATAAATTTTCATTACACATGTACTTGTATTTTGATGTACGTTTGACAATTATTCTTTGATTTGATATACTTGTACCTCAATCACTTCCTGGACAGCAGTCTGAAGGTCGGTTTTAGTTGTGTGATAGACTGTGCCTCCCGTGGCTCGTGCTATTTCTTCATAGAATGATTTAACATTTCTTCGATGTAAAGCTATAATCAAACAAAGAAAGGCCTTTATGCATCCATAATAAAATGTAATAATATCATTCCACCCGTGTGGGTTCCGGGTGGCGAATAGGCCCGCAGCAGCGCTAAGCTTGTCGGTAAAA
Source organism: Arcuatula senhousia (assembly GCA_963971305.1). Classification (NCBI taxonomy): domain Eukaryota; kingdom Metazoa; phylum Mollusca; class Bivalvia; order Mytilida; family Mytilidae; genus Arcuatula; species Arcuatula senhousia. The sequence goes on from OZ020305.1 coordinate 5,766,524, forward strand.
GTCCACTAAATAGCGCTCAGAAACCTGACATCGGGTCAGGCTGTTTTGCCCACAAAGCGACTGGGATGTGCGTCCAAGGTGATTGAATGGGGCAGCCCTGACATCGAGAGATGCGGGGTCGTCAGGCGATAATGCGGAAAACCTGACCGCAAACCATAGTGGTGTACCGTGTTGGGAAAAAATGTCACGTTCCTCGCACGTTAAGGGAGTACGAGCCTGATATTTTTTGTAATTAAAAGTTTTTTAGAATAGAAAATTTGGAAAGAATAGCTCAAAATAGCTAGATTTTATGAAAAGAGTTTTCAAAAACATGGAGCTGTTTTCAAGATATAAGCACCTAAAAATATGGCGGGGAAAAAAACTTCTCTAGATTTTTCATAGGAAATACATTGAAAGTTCGTCTTCTGTTTTAACATAGAAATTGTAATTAGAACTGAATGAAATTGTTATAGGGTGTTTATTATGACATTCTCTTATTAGTTCTGAACAAATATCAAGAAAACATGTTGAAATTTTTTTAATGCATTTGAATGGATAAAAGCCGAGGATCTCGAAAATGTTCAATTTCTGAATCTCGTACTCCCTTAAAGAACCCTGCTGCAGGTTTCGGTAAGATTAGGACCCGTAGGATTCCCATGCAGGAGGCTAAATTTCCCGTCCCTACCCATCACTCCTTTTTCCAGTGGCAGTCAAAACTCTCCTACCCGATTGGCCTTGTGTCCCCATTTCCCCCACTTCATCATCATTTCATGTTAATTGTATCACCACTTTCATGTTCATCTCCCGGATATAGCCGAAATCGCGCTGCTTGGGAGTATTTGTAGCAATAACTAACTATAATATCATTCTGATTAATTTGTGTCAATAAAAGCAGGGCACCTATAGCAAAAGATTATTTTACCATTTATCTGTGGCAATTAATATACCGTGTACAGGTAGGCGAAATATATAAAAACTATAATAGATTGATTCTCTTTTAATATAATTTTCAAAATCATAGCAAAATGATTTGTATGGGCAAGGAAATGGTGGTTACGGAAAGGAAAGGGTGGTTACGGAGGTGTTCTCAAAGGTTAATGAACACAATCTTGCCCTATCCACCGGGCACAGAAGAGTATTGCATGTATATTTTAACAATGAATTAATAATACGTGCATTAAATAAAAATTATTAACTTTGGGATGCGCATGCATGACAGGTATCGTGTACAAATGGTATCGATTGAAACACGCATTCGATTAAAATGCGCTCGTCCAGCTTCATTTGAGCTTAACCCATCAATGTGTTTTGTGTATTGAATTTTATGAATGACCCAGAAAGAAACCTTGCATAAACCACTGAAATAACAGAAATATTTAAAATGAAAGTACAAGAACCAATCAAGTAATAGATGAAAAAAATATGAATATTATACCTTTCTGTTATAATTAAATACTTAGTAGTTCTATATGTAAAATGCAAAGGAATAAATAAATCTTTTGCCGTGATATAAAATGCAAATATAAATGGATATGTAAGAATGAAGCAAAGTTGCAACAATGGGGCATTCGAGTGTAAAATTCCGAAAGGGCAACGACAAAACCGGTAAACACGAACAAGAACAGCACGAAAAAACACAAAACATAAAATCAACCCAACGGAATTCAACAGCGCAAACTCAAGTAGTACCAAGAGTGAAGTCAGGTATTCCGGAAGAGTAAGCGGTTCCTGCCTGCTATAGCACAACCTTCGTGCTGCTAATTTCCAATTTAGTGTGTCAAATCCGGTAAAGGAAGACAAAACATATAAAAAGGGTGTTTCATGTTTACAAATATTGAAAAGTTATATAGAATATATAATTCCAGGAAGACCACTCTGTTTTGACTAAATTAAAAAGGCAAAAAAACTCTCAATACTCTATCGCTCCGCTTGCATAAATACTAATTACATGACAACTCTTTGTTTCTGTCTTTGTCGTCTGTCGTTACCTAGAATTGAAACATCGCCTTTATTGCCAATCAAATGTTCCATTCCCCCAAGCTGAACAGGAGTTCATCAAGGTACTTTGGAGTACTGGTGCTTAATCTATCTATAGAATGCTGTAATAATAGAAGTTAATCTTTTTGATCAGTTAAACTCACACATTCATTGAAAATGAAAACTACTCATAGTCAGATGATTTTTACCTAAAGGAAAAAAAACTCCTATCTCTGAGAGAAAATTGCTTATATCTACGATTGTTGCAACAAAATAATTTTTTTTTCATGAATTTAATGCTTTGACCAACTCATTGACATTTATCTTTCTCATTTTCTTTTATATAAATATCCCTTTTGAGCTATTTTTTCAATGTAAAATTTTCAACAGGTAAGTCTTTTATACTAGGAAATTTTTTCTTTCATACAACAAGATAATCTCCTCTCTATAGATGTGAGTTTAAACTGATCAGAGTGATTAACTTCCATTGTAACACATTCAATAGGTATCCTAAGCGACATCACACGAGAAGTCACGAGATCTATCAATTTAAATCATTCTTCGAAACGCAGTCGGCGAGGACAGACGCTCTCCTGTCCTCTCCTTTTCGCGGTACTTTTGAGCACGTGCAGTCGTTGCCTTGTATTACACGGTCTCGGAAATTATCCATTGCTTTTATGTAAGTATATTTTTCTTTTTATTTGCATGCTTGTGAGGACATTATGGTCCTTTTGAGAGATTTTATAGTACGGACATTGGTCCGTTTTGATAATTTTTGATTTTGAAGCACGGACATGGGTCCGTTTGGTTAACTTTTTAATGATGAAACGGACATGGGTCCGTTTGGTTAATTTTTAATGATGAATCGGACATGGGTCCGTTTGGTTAATTTTTTAATGATGAAACGGACATGGGTCCGTTTGGTTAATTTTTTAATGATGAAGCGGACATGGGTCCGTTTGGTTAATTTTTTAATGATGAAGCGGACATGGGTCCGTTTGGTTAATGTTTTAATGATGAAGCGGACATTTGTCCGTTTGGTTAATTTTCAATTTTGAAGCAAAGACATTGGTCCGTTTGGTTAATTTTTAATTTTGAAGCAAAGACATGGGTCTGTTTGGTTAATTTTTCAATTATAAGGCAAGGACATGGGCCCGTTATGTTAATTTTTAATTTTGGAGCACGGACATGGGTCCATTTGGTAAATATTTGATTTTGGAGCCCGGACATGGGTCCATTTGGTAAATATTTGATTTTAAAGCCCGGACATGGAGCCGTTTGGTTAATTTTTTAATTGTGAAGCACGGGCATGGTCCGTTTGGTTAATTATTTAAATTGAAGCACGGGCATAGTGTCTGTATGATTAATTTTTCATTTTGAAGCACGGGCATGGTGTCCGTTTGGTTAATTTTTAATTTTATAGCAATATAAATGACCTGGTGTCCGTTTTGTTGATTTTTAATTTTGAAGCAAGGCCAAGGACTTAGTGTTCAGTTGGTAAATTTTTTTTTTGATTTTGAAGTACGAGCATGGTGTCTGTATGATTAATTTTTGATTTTGAAGTACGAGCATGGTGTCTGTATGATTAATTTTTGATTTTGAAGTACGAGCATGGTGTCTGTATGATTAATTTTTGATTTTGAAGTACGAGCATGGTGTCGGATTATTTTTTGATTTTGAAGTACGAGCATAGTGTCTGTATGATTAATTTTGATGTACGAGCATGGTGTCTGTATGATTAATTTTTGATTTTGAAGTATGAGCATGGTGTCTGTATGATTAATTTTTGATTTTGAAGTGCGAGCATGGTGTCGGATTAATTTTTGATTTTGAAGTACGAGCATGGTGTCTGTAGGATTAATTTTTTATTTTGAAGTACGAGCATGGTGTCTGTAGGATTAAATTTTTATTTTGAAGTACGAGCATGGTGTCTGTATGATTAATTTTTGATTTTGAATAACGAGCATGGTGTCGGATTAATTTTTGATTTTGAAGTATGAGCATGGTGTCTGTATGATTAATTTTTGATATTGAAGTACGAGCAATGGTGTCTGTATGATTAATTTTGATGTACGAGCATGGTGTCTGTAGGATTATTTTTTTATTTTGAAGTACGAGCATGGTGTCTGTAGGATTAATTTTTATTTTGAAGTACGAGCATGGTGTCTGTAGGATTAATTTTTTATTTTGAAGTATGAGCATGGTGTCTGTAGGATTAATTTTTTATTTTGAAGTACGAGCATGGTGTCCATTTGGTAAATTCAATAATTTTGGAGCAAGGACTTGGTGTGTTTTTTGGTGAATTTTAATTTTGACTAAAGTAAACACATGGTGTCCGTCTTGGTAATTTATAATTTCAGAAGCATGGATGGTGTCGTCCGTTTTGTTGATTTTTCCCTTTGAAGTACGAGCATGTTGTCCAGTTGGATGTACGGATGGTGTTGTTCGTTTGGTTCATATTTTGATTTTTTAGTACGGATGGTATAATACGTAGCTTGGCAATTTATATTTTGAAGTGCGGATGCTGTCGTCCGTTTGTTTATAGAATTTAAAATCATTTAGCGGATAGTGTCGCCTCGGTTGTTGAATTACGTTTCGGAGTATGGACCTCGAAATAAGAGTGGATTGTGCCACCGCTGTTAGATATGATTGGGGTTTAACCTGGTACAATTTTGTTGTATTCTTGTGGTCAGAATGGATGCTGATTTTATCAGTTATATTCTATATGTATATTCTGAAGCGGCTTAAATGTAAAAAAAAAAAAAAAAAAAAACATGTTCATCGACTCACGATATGCTTGGATCAATTATGTTTATGTAGTGTTTTTTAATTTACTTGTAGATGGTTGAACATCACCTTGGAAGTTCTTAGCAGTTGGCTCCTTAATGGTTAATTTAGTTGAAGGATCGAAAGGGTAAGATTTAGATGCTGTAGAGCAATGCATATTGTGTTTAGAGAGAAGGCTTTTTAAAATATTGTTGAACACAATCTAGTTTCATGTACGTTTTCTCATCGCGGGAAAAGATAAAGAAAAAAAAACTGGCTCTTTGAGGGACTTTAAGAACTTTTATGTTCTAGCTATAGATAGTTCATGTTTTTGCGTCGGGGCATTATCTCGTCCCGAATTGTCATGTATATGTTATGTGTGTTGTACAAATTGGAAGTTAAAGTTGAATGTCTAGTATGTTTAAATGATTTAGTAACAGATAATTGTATGTGACATAGGGTCTGCGTTTTCTTATAGGTATATTGAGTTATATATATTTAGTAGCATATTATTTCGTTTTGTAGGCATTGAAAGATCGGAGCCAGTTTCGGTTAACAACACAGGTGTATAACTATATAACGTCTGCAAGTAATTATAGTATTGGGATCTCGAAGGGAGACATCAGTAATTGGAAAATGATTTGGATGATAGGCAGGGGCGTAAAAACGTCAGAGCTATGACTGGAAGACCTAAATTGATGCCTGTTTGTGTCCTTGATGCCGCCTTGAAGGTTATATAGCTTAGTGCTCGATCATAAAACGAACCATCCGGAAATTGAGTTCTATAGTAAAGCTTTGCAGGCATATAAACAATTTGAAGCGCATGATGATACTTGTAACTTATTTTAACTTTAAGGACCTTGTTGTATACTCAGAAATTTCAAGTGCTACGTTTACTCAAAGAATAATTGACTTGAGATAGTTTTCTAATTTCCATTCCAGGGAATCTAATCCTTAGTGGTTTATGTCACGCGGAATGGGGGTTGGAGAGCTTTTTCTCTGTAATTTCCTTTTGAAAATTTTACATCTATCTCTTTATACAATGATATATTTATAACATTTTTATTGTAAATTGATCATGCTAAAATTAGTCAATCAATTGAAGTTGAGATTTTCTTTTGATCCTACTTTTTGTTGACCACGAATTTTTTGTTGAAACTACAGAGGAGAAGTTCTTCAACCTCCTTATCGGTTTTACAAAGCAGAAAATGTTTTTGAAAGCTATAATTTTTATGAAGAATAATTTCCTGTGAAAGTTACAGTATTGGGGGACAAACGTTCACATTAATCAATTAAATCATTGTTGAAATGTTGAAATTTGGAAACGCTAAGGAAGAAGCCTTTTAGTTAGACCGATTAAAATGTTATTATACAGGCTAAATCTTTTGTTATGTTATAATGTGCAGGAAATTCTCGGTGAAATTTCGATTCTGAATGCCGAAAGTTTGCAAATTTATTTTCATAGATAGGGACAAGCCTTTTCTCAACTTTATTTTGTGGTGGCCATATATTTATAAGTAGGGTTTTGGATTTAGCCTGGGATATCGGTTAATTGCTATCAACGCTTGGTGATATAAAACTGGGCTTATTTTCAATATTGCGAATGATAACCCGGGGACAAAAAATATTGACTGATAGTTTTGCCGTTTCCTTTCTCAGTTTGTACTGTATATTTGTGAATAAAGTTGTTGCATTATTTTTTCAGGCCGTGAACTTTTTTATAAGGTTTTTGTGGACAATGAATTACTTGGTGATATAAAAGCTAGGAATCTGATATTGAGTAAACAGACAGTTGAGGTTATGGTCTACCATGCCGTGTGACCTTGACCCCATTTTCACGCTCTAGTGACTCGATAACCTTAGGTCTTTTTTCAGGCGGAAAACATTTTGAAATAAGTTTGTGTACATTGAATGGCTTGAAAAGTATAGATATTGGGTAAACAGGCGGGTGATATATATATTGCACGGTCTACTGCTGACTTAGGAATTTTTGTATACTGATTTGGCATACTCCTCTGTCCGTTTAACAAATAGCGTTGGCGTTATGACATATCATTGATATTTGGTAGGCTGTTTCATAAGCATCAGTACTGGTCTATTCCAGGAAGATATCATCTACATATGCGCACCTACATGGTCTACTGACTATAAGGGTTCTTGCTCCTTTGGCTATATGTTAATGTTTTTTTCTAGTCTATTTATGCGAATAGATAATGGTACATTTCATATGTCGTCTGTCTCGGTGATAATTTTTGGCAGTGGTGTTCAACCTTGTGTATAAAATTTTTAGTCTTAGTCGGGCCAACGCAAGACGGCGATCGGTGACCGGTGATCTGGTAATCTTGGTGACTGCCAGCTGTTTTCCTTTTATGATTTTGTTTTGGGTTGGTTGCGTTGCGTATGCCTATCTCGCATCTCTTTATCGTCTACATTGTTGATATTTGGTATACAGTTGCATGTTAATCAAATGAATATACATTGTAGGTCAATTTATGGGTAATTTTCAGGATTGTATTCAAAATTTACTTTTGTATATTGGCTAGACATATTTAAGATACAAGTTTGGGTGAGTTTTGAGTTTTGAGTTTTGGGGGTTTTGTGGTGAGTGTGAAATAGTTACTGATTTCACATAACAAAGGATGAATATTGCGTATCAAATTTTCACCTCCAATACTAATACAATCTAGTTACTTGGAGTGTGATGGCTCTTAGGATAATTATTTATCCTAAGCGACATCACACGAGAAGTCACGAGATCTATCAATTTAAATCATTCTTCGAAACGCAGTCAGGTTATGGATTGAAAGTGATTCTTTTCTCTCGATTAAGCTGTGGATATGACTATGGTTGTGGTTATGAAGGGGTTTAGGCTTATGAATCTGTAATTTTTCCCACCGCCCCACCCTGTTTTATTTGACCAGTGTTTCACACTCCAGGAACTGGATGCTCCTCAAATTTTCACCTCCAATACTAATACAATCTAGTTACTTGGAGTGTGATGGCTCTTAGGATAATTATTAGGATTAAGTACGGGAACTCCAAAGTTCCTTGATGAGTCCCTGTTCAGCTTGGGGTAATTAATCATTTTATTGGCTATAAAACCGCTCCACCGATAAGAACCAAAATTGTCCGATTGTTCCTGTAGGCATTCTATTTATAATAATAATTACGGGGATTCTTGGTCCGTCAGAAACACGCCGTCGTTTTTTAGAAATATAATATAGTGGTTAAACAGCAGATTTGTTAAAGATAACTTAACAGCTGTTAGAGATATCACAGCTCGGACTAAGTTCAAAGTGATAAACACTTAACAGCATACTATACCCTTTAGTTCTGACGAAGATTGGTGAATGGCACTTCCTGTCTACCTACCCCAAAATTCTGTCAACGACCAAATTGATTAGTATTTCACTGTCTTTTTACTCTCGAATTCTGACAAAAATCAAAGTGATAAGTACTTCACGGCCTTCTTACCCTAAAATTCTGACAAAGATCAAAGTGATAAGTACTTCTCGGCCTTCTTACCCTAAAATTCTGACAAACATCAAAGTGATTAGCATGTTACGACCTTTCTACCTTCAAATTCTGACATAATCAAAGTGATTAGCACTTCACGGCATATCTTGCTCAAATAGTGATCAAGATCAAATTGATTAGTATTTCACTGTCTTTTTACCATCGAATTCTGCAAAAATCAAAGTGATCAGTACTTCATGGCCTTCTTTTCCTAAAATTCTGACAAATATCAAAGTGGTTAGCGCTTTACGGCCTCTCTACCTCAAATTCTGACAAAGATCAAAGTGATCTTTACTTCACGACCTTCTTACTCTTAAATTGTGATAAAGATAAAAGTGATTAGTACGATGGGCTATCTACCCTCAAACTCGGACAAAGATCAAAGTGTTAAGCAATTTTCACCCTATCTAAGTGATTAGCATTTTACGGCCTATCTACCTTCAAATTCTGACAAAGATCAAAGTGATTAGCATTTTACGGCCTTATTACCCTTAGATTGTGACAAAGATCAAAGTGATCTGTAATTCATGGTCTTCTTACTCTTGAATTCTGACAAAGATCATGCAAAGTGATCTGTATTTCACTGCCTTATTACCCTTATATTGTGATAAAGATCAAAGTGATCAGTACTTCACGGCCTTATTACCCTCAAAGATCAAAGTGTTTAGCACTTTATGGCCTCTCTACCTCAAATTCTGACAATGATCAATGTAGGACTATATGTTTACCTTTGGCGTCCCGTTTCTTTCTTTTAGAACATGTTCCTGATAGAAGAGATGATATTTTAATCTTCTTTGACATCGCCCTTTGTGTTACTTCGTCTCTTCTGTTATCATCCTTTGCATCCGCGTCAGATATTACAATAACTGTTGATCCAGGTAGGGAAAGTTCAACAGCTTTAAAAAAAAATGCATTTGGTAAATACAGGTTTAAGTATAAGTGATGAGACACGGGTTTTTATCACATCGAGTTAGATATTTGTCAAATTAGGAAACGAGCATTTCCTTTGACAAATATCTAGCGAATGTGATAAAAATCCGTATCTTATCACTTGTAGTTGTGAAACCTTTTTCTCTAACTGTCTTACGTGAAAGTTAAGGCCCAAAAATTACCTATTTAGTTAGAACTCATAGTAAAATAAGCCTATATGTATTTTGTTTAGCAAAACATGAGAGAAAAGTAAAAGTATCACTTTTTATTATAAATTTTTATTAAAGTAGTCTTTAAAACATAAACGTTTTTGTGCATTTTTGGATATATTTTCCCAGTCGGTTTTTTTTTCAAGCGAAATCATAAGGTGTTCAAACAAAAGTAAGCACGCTTTTCACGAGATGAGTATCTAACTGCAGTGTTTCGCGCGGACAGCCAATCAAATTTCTTGAAATTGAATATCATATCGTGTGGAGTAAGAAACGCAAAATAGTCTCATCTTGCGAGAACTAAATAATATTGCACAACAGCTACATATTTTGTAAACATTCTATTTGCATGAGAAATATATTAGTATCAATAAAATCGGATTTCAACATCAAAACAGTTAACTGGGTTATGCATTTTTAGGGTTTAATTCACATCAGCAGCATTTAAAGTAATTGTAAAATATCAACTAAAAAGATGTTAAAAGAAGTGGTCACAAAGAGCTAAAAAAGGTTTCAGTTCTGATTTATTTAACACCAAATATTGAAAGAATTGTTCAAGTAGTTTGTAAGAAATTAGAAATTGAAGCATTACTCATAGCTGAAATAAATGTACATAGTAATGTCTTGCCTTTTATAATGCCTGCTGCTGCCAGTTCTGGACAGTCCCCTCCACCATCGACACGTACATTCCTAATTTCTTCTATCATTACAAGTCCATCAGTATGAACATATGCCTTAGTTAAATTACCTGCATTGAATTGAAGTATAAACATGTGTCTTGGTTAGATTTGCTAAATATGATCAACGTTGAATATGATTAACATAATCAAAGCATGAACACTTGCACATATTTATGGTGAAAATAAGCATATGTAGTAAATTATTTGTAATCGTAGTTGAAAAAAAAACTAGTAGACATGTTTTGGAACATCGTCGGAAACTAACGGTAAATTACGCGTCGTTCTGTATAATTATATAGTGATCGAGGCACGAAAACATGAACAAACGAAGACACACATTAAAACCAAAAAGCAATCAACACCACAATCTCGACAGGTTGGGCAGCAACATACCCATCATGTGCCTAACAGTCAATTAAAATTCAGTGCTGTAAATGCAAATGAAGATAAAACAAAACTCAATGACAAAGCCAACATGTGTACTCATCTGAGAGAAGCAAAGAGCACCAATGGGGCATTCGAGTGCATTGCATTGCATTTATATTGGTATTGTATTGTAGTTTGTTTAATTGTGCTCCTGTTACGCAGGTTCTGCGACTGAGCGTTTTTCTAAATAAAGTATTCTGTATTCTGTAGTGTCAAAAGAACTAAACCGGTAAACACGAACAAGAACAGCACGAAGAAACACAAAAAATAAAATCAACCGAACGGAAATCAATAACGCAAACTCAAGTTGTAACAAGAGTGAACTCAGGTGCTCCGGAAGAGTAAGCGTAAGCGGTGCCTGTCCGCTATAGCACATCCGCAGTGTTGCTAATTTCCAATTGAGTGTGTCTAATCCAGTAAAAAAAGACAATACAAAATTCTACGACAAACCAACATCTGTCCGTCTACAGGTGCACGGCGTCTACCGTAAAATTTCTTGAGTGTAGACAGCAACCGTGGAGTAACAAAACCCTCAATAGCAATTTCTGTGTTAAACGTGACGCTCTGCCAAGGAAATTGATGTTATTCCCGCAAGCTCTGGAATTACGAATCAACTGTGATACAAAAACTCCATAAGCAGGAGCAGACAGAATGTTGCTACACAAAAAGGGAAAGTTGACGATTGGAAAGATTAAGTCATCATGTTTGTCATACAGCTTTGTTGAAAGTCTTCCTTAAGAGTCAATTTCGAGATGTAGATGTAAATATGAAGCCGACTTCCTAGAATGCGTTGTGTCAAGTTCCTGAGGGTATATGAGATGAAGGAAGTCACCAAATCGAGAATTGTTCGGTGAAAGAACATCATCAATATAATGGAACGTGAGGTTTAAAGAGAGAGCTAGTCTGCGATCTTTTTTGTCTAAAAGAGATTGTTAGAAGTCTGCTTCATATAAATGAAGAAACAAATTAGCAAGCATAGGTGCACAATAAGTGCCCATTAGAATGTCTATTGTTTGCTGAAAAACACGTCAATCAAACTGAACAAATATGTTGTCAATAAGAAAATTGAGCATGTCGATTATTTGGTCTTCTGAATATTTGTTCTTTTTCTTAGACTCATTGATGACAAAGTTAGTCTTACTGTAATCGACTGCCAGATATTTGTACCTGCGTTTTACATTCTTTTTGAAAAAGCTGCGTTTAATCAGCTGAGCCAATCGTGATTTGAGTTGTAATCGACTGCCAGATATTTGTACCTGCGTTTTACATTCTTTTTGAAAAAGCTGCGTTTAATCAGCTGAGCCAATCGTGATTTGAGTTGTTCATGCGGAATATTTTGATCCTTTAGATTAAACATCGCGAAGTTAGTCATTTATCAGGTCACCAGTGATAACGTGTTCAGAGGACCATAATCAAATGGGGATTTTTCACAAGAGCAATTTGGAGGTTTTGCCTTGAGGTCATTGATTTGGAAATCCCGAAACACTTGTTTGTAGTTGAAAACCTTGGGTGCAACAGTGGAAGTATAGGTATACGAGATGACTGGAAAACTTTTGTCTTTGAAATAAGGAGGAATATGTGCCGTAACAGATTTATGATATAGAATATTTCCTAAATTTATGGAATCCGAACCTTTGTTTCGAAACCCCATATTTGCCTCGTACCCAGTCAATATGTGAGCACAAGATGCCTTTCGTAATTTTTTTTCAGTGAAACAACATAATCCTGTGTCGATCGGACGTGAGGCTCTATAAAGCAAATCAATATATGTCCTACAAGCTCTAAACCTCTTTCATTTCTGTCGACTGCAATACCGACGACAATAAAACCTGGTCTCAAGGAATATTTCGACAGGGCATTCGAGTGTCAAAAGTCCGAAAGAGCAACGACAAAACCAGTAAACATTAAGAAAACAGCTCAACAAGTGTGAACATGTGTCTTTGTTTATTTAGCTTACCATTTATGAACATTAATAGGTTAAGAAAACACTATAAAGAGGTGTCTTTGTTAAAAAAGCTCAAGACGATCGAAGTGTGATAATAGATATTTTATTCGGCTTAATATGAGCAAAAATGTTTATCATGTCTAGCTTGAACAAACCAAACATAATAAAACAAAAATTAAACTCAAGTCCCATACTCAAAAAACAGTTATACTCTAAGTTTAATATATTTGAAAAGCAGGTTTTCCCTGTCAAAGCTATATTAGTCTTAAATTTTCATCTTTTAAACATTGCTTTGCATTATGCTGCTTCTAGAAAATCCGAATACATATATATATAACCAAAAACAATTATTTCAGTTAAATTATTTTTCTTTGAAAGTTAATTTGTGACTTTCGCACTTACCCGGGTCGTTAAAAAGTACTAAAACATAATTGGTTGGTTCGTTTTTAGATCCAAGTACACTTGTCACAATTTGTATCATTTCGTCTTTAACAGCGGTTATCTCCCCTGACATAGATCCGCTGTAGTCTAACGCGAAAGAGAAGGATATAGGCTCACGTTGTTTTATCTCAAACAAGTCGTCAAATGTTTCGTTGCCAAGTAGATAAAGAATTCCAGAATCTGCAAAATAATAAAGAACTACAGAAGTTCCATTAGTGGATAAAAAATATGATTCTTTGACTTTGTTAAAACAAATGGATCAAAGATTACATTTATTTTTTAACCTGTTATTTTAATTGTTTTCTTACTTTTCTTTTATTTGATGAGTCAATCATGTTGGTAGTTAATTTCAATGGTGTTAAATAACCACTCCGTAGTGATTGCTTTAGCATCCACTTTTTTGTCTTTATTCGATTTGAAATTTATAAATTTGAATGACATAAGAGTTATTATCTGTCTTGGTACAGAAGTTGACTCCACAATTGAAACCAGATTAATATTTGTAAAATTCAAATTTGCTGCATGATTAAATCGCCTCCATTCTAAGTGTTTTCATATTTTTCTTTGTTAGTTTTGTTTAACCCCAAATTACTACTACTTTGAATTCCATACCCTGCCCAATGAGGAAATGTTTGGTGGCAGCAACAGCGGCATCATAAGCCTCATTGTGTAGATGGTAATGTGGTGATAGGTGTTCTAATGTCGTATCCTTGTTTATCCCACATCTGGCTATCAGCTTTCTGCTCTCATCGTTAGGGCCTCCGTGGCTACATTTACCGGCAGTTTCACCTTGAGATCCTGCTCAATCATAATAAGATTAAGTGTTATTTTTCCAAAGCAGTGTTTGATATAAGTATTACGTTAGTGCTTATTTATTTTCATTTTCTAATGTAAAAAAAAGCAAACAAATGACAGTTATACAAATTCAGTGTTTTTTCTTTCAAGATACTTGTCTGTACTAAAAAGGGATTAAAGTTTATCAAACTCCTAGTTCCAGTTCCGTCCATAACGATCCGTACACTAATCACGACTTATTTTTTTATCGGGAAGGATAAGCCTACTGCAAAGGATTTGGCAAAATCAGAGACATTGACGTGTCTTTAGCAGTCTTTAAGAATCAGAATTGGCTTTTTGTCACCAAAACATTGAGTTAGTGGTTTAAAAATACTTTTGTCAACGTTTTTTTTTTTACTTAAAAAGGAAAGACGGCAAACAGAAAATGTGTTACCGAACACAGTTTTTTGTCAAAGCACAGCTGAGGAAAAATAGTTACTATCATTGTTATGTTAGCAAGCCAAGTTTTTTTTTCTTTTTTTAAATAATTCTATTATGACTCCGATTTGTTGATTTGTTTTAGTAAAACAAAAACATACTTGGTGGTTTGACGTTCCCTCTGCCGTGGTAGTATCCACTTGTTAATTTCTTGGTAATAAGATTATCTTTACATCCCAATCTAAAATGTATTTGGATCTTGAGTATTTTTAAGAACAAAATAAATGTATATTTATAAAAATGTTGGGTTTTCTTATTTTTATAAGTTGAAGAATGCAGAGTGGTGCACCGTAGTGGGATGAAGAACCTTGATGCAGGTCTCGATAGAAGTAGGACCTACAGAACCCTCATGCAGGGGGCTACATTTTCTGATTTTTCCTATCCTTCCTTTTTCTAGTAAAAGTCTCATCTCCGCTTGGCCTTGTGTCCCTATTTCCTCCACATCATCCTTTCATGTTAATTTTATCTACACTTTCATGTTCATGTCCCTATTATAGCTGACTTCGTGCTGCTAAAAAGTAAACCAATACCTTACTAATTTTTTGTTGCTGTTGCTGTTTTTGATACACATCTGTGTGTTCTAAGAATCAATTGCTGTAATAATTTAATTTTAGTATAAATACTTTTTAAGACTAGGATATTTTTTATTTTTTCCCAACAGCCTTGACTGTCGTCAACATAAAAAATGATAGATATTCTGTCCAACTTTAGACGACAAATTTAAGCGCCAGTCTTCCTAAAATATTACAGTATTACAGTTGATATAATTATGGAGTAAAAATAACCAAAGGCATCAGCTTCCACAAGGATTTTTTGGTTATTTCACCTATTGATGTCAACAGCAAAAACCATTTTTACTTAATATGATAAAAATCTATACGGGGTAATAGTATTACAAGGTAAAGTCGGTTACAAAGGATTTGTAAATATGCTTAAAATCTGCAGTTTCATAAATATCCCATTTAGCCTACATTTAATATTTCACTTCTGTTTCTTTTACAAGGAATCAAAGATTCTTACGCAAGTTCTTGGAAAATACCTACTGATATTTTATGAATGATATATCACATGTATTGTTTTGTCTTTTTGTGTGTATATATTTAAGGATCAAATAAAATATTTTCTTGCTGTTTTATGTCCATGGATTTGCTCATGTTGAAAATTACATATATTTGATAACTGCAGAGTAAATCACCAAAATTAATTTTACTTTACAAAATTAAAATTAATCCAAATACAATGAGAATTTTGAGGGTATTAGTCGCTGTTTACTTAAGCTATAAAACTTATCCCATTAAAACATAATAACTTTTCATCCGTGACATCTTTACATGTATCTTCAGTGTTGGATGTAATGGCTATTAACTGTTTCCCTGGGACTCCTTTAAAAATAGAAAAACAACAAGATTGAAATGTCAGAGTATTTAAAAGGACACTCGAATCTCGATATTTATTTTACTAGTAAACCGATCCCGAAGACATTCATGAAAAAAATGACGGATTAGTAAGTATAAAAGAAACAAGGAGGCACCAATGGGCATTCGAGTGTCAAAAGTCCGAAAGGGCAACGACGAAACCGGTAAACACAAAACACAAAACCAACCGAACGGATATCAACAACGCGAACTCAAGTCGTCAGGTGCTCCGGAAGAGCAAGCGGTTCCTGCCTGCTATAGCACACCCGTCGTGTTGCTTATTTCCAATTCAGTGTGTCAAATGCGGTGGAGGAAGACAAAACAAATTCTACGACAAACCAAAATCTGTACTCATCTGAGAGATAGAAATCCCATATTTGTCTACGAGTGGACGGTGTCTACCGTAAAATTTCTTGAGTGAAGACAGCAACCGTGGAGCAACATAACCCTGTGTCAGTAATTTCTATGTCAAACGTGACGCTCTGCCATGGAAATCAATGTAATTTCTGCAAGCTCTGGGGTAACGAGAGCTTTGTTGAAAGTCTTCCTTGAGAGTCAATTTCGAGATGTTCATCTAAATATGAAGCAGACTTCCTAGAATGCGTTGTGTCCCTGTGGATATACGAGATGGATAAAATCAGCTGTTCCTGAAATGTGAGAACTTCTTGCTTATTTTAACATAAATCATACTTCCAAATCCTACCTTGTTTGTTGAATAACTTTAGTTCGAAAAATTAGGTTTTACAGATGCTTAAAATACACTGACCTACTTGTGCACTAATTTTATTATCAATATTTTGGTTCTAAAAAGATTATCTTTCGCTGAAGGCTTTATCTTTAACGAGGATATAATCACTCAAAAGGAACTAACTGGTGATATAATTCCATGAATAATTCTGCACTCTCAATACCTTGAATAAACGTACTACAAAATTACCGAATTTGGATTATCAATGTCTGCCAAGATTTAAAGACAAAATATGCAAAGATTTACCAGAGAGATTCCATAAGCATGTTTGTTTTCATATGGCAACAAGCATATTACATGTACTATGTAATAATATTAGTCATGTAATCTTCAGTTGTTGTTTTTTCGTGCTATAATGATGTGCGACAAAAAATAAACCATGTCTATTTACAGGCCGTAAATCACTATCTGCATGATTCTTACAAAGTCTGCAGCCCTTTTCATGAAAAATATAAAGAGTAAAATTTATCGAAAGTGTAGATTTCAACCAATCAGAATCTTTGAATTTTACACTTAAGATAATTTTTAAACTTACGACCCTTTTAAAAGGACTGCTGGTACTTAAATCATTTGCCCCAAAAATGCTATTGCCCCATTTCTGTTTTAACCAATGTCTCGAAAATTTCGATGTATCAAAAACCTGAAATCAGCTAACAGCAAAACACTATAGGGAACAATATTCTGTGATATTTTTTTATATAGAATTTTACTTGTATTTTCAGAGATGCATAACATACGACGGAAGACCACGACGACGGATGAACGCAAGTAATTACTATAGTTCACCTGCCACAGAGGTATATAATTATCATGCATATTTTACCAAAGTCAGTATACGGCGTGGCACCATTCATCTCGACCCAGTTTGTGTTGCTGTAAAATGATTGTATAGTATATAAACATTCTCCTAACTGTTTCCTTAGTTCTTTTATGTTAGACTTTCTGGCTTCTAATCTCTTTCGACAAGAAACTACATAGTTGTGTGCTGAAAAAAAATGCATATCCCTTTTAAACATAGAGTGAATCTTAATAATATTGTTCCTCGAATTAGAATATATGATTATCAACCCGTGTTCATACTTAATGCTTTAGAATTTTGTAAAAGAAAATAGCAAAAGAAAAAGAAAACCAATGGAGCATTCAAAATCATCACTAAGACAGAATCAGTAGACATAAAACACCAGACGAAAAATAAACAGGAAACGCACAACGAAGCAATTACACACGAAACATGTGAAGTGCAATCAGATTAATTGATTGATTGAATGTTTTCTGCTTATTGTCTCGTCTGTGATATTTCAGCTATGATCGGGGAATAATCAAGTTGAATTTGCAATCAACAATGTGGAATTAGAAAGAATATTGATGACGACGAGTTTCACGCTATTACACCTACCCGAATATAAGCAAATTTTGCAACACGCAGCTTTCCCGTGGATTAACACTCTTATACAAACAATGACACATGTCGCAAAGCATGTTGAAGAACGTCAAGTGACGCGTGATGATAACTGTTGCAACTAGATTGAGTCCAAATAAAAACGGCCATGAATTTCAAATTCGAGATTTTCCGAACAATTCTCATATTTGGGTTGTCATCGAAAATGCAGCGCAATTTTATCACGAGAAAATGGTTATACATGTTTAATAAAGGTATTCTGTGATTTATTTCCAAAGCATCCATTTAGAATACTGCAACATGAAAAATCAGTCCAGTTATAGGGCCAATAAAAGGCCTATGTGAACATACTCCTCTACGTTTGGCAAACGCTTGGAACCGTTATGCACTCGTTCTAGCAGTTTTTCGTGTGTTTTTCTGGGCAGAGTTCCCCTTTTTCAAATTAGGTATTTACAAAGAATGTCTTATGCAATCGGGCCAGGGGTAAACTTAGATCTAATAGAAATACGCTTCGGTAGACAAATCGTGTCGAATAACCTTGGCGTTTTAAACTCTTAAATCATTACATTAAGAGATACATCAGATAATTAAAAACATGCATCATGCAATTTAGAAACTCAGTTGATAATGATTCATGTCACGAAAGATGCAATGCAGCCTTTACACCTGCAGATGGAAATGATATACTGAAGCAGTTTATCCCACTGTAACGTGTTTACATGTTTTGCAAGATGATAAAAAGTTACATCCTGTCCATGAATGCAAAAAAAAAAAATAAAAAATTATGATATCAAATTGATTATCGGGTCTTTATGCAATATTTATTAAGAGCATTGCCGATTATGATTTGGAATTTCTTAAAAATCAGTGTAGCTTGTTTGCCTGACAGCGCCTGTTTCCCGTACGTATGTAGCTGGATAAGTTCAGCGTGACAGTGTGCATTTGCTGTATTTTCCGTAGGTACAGGACGTAACTGAATCTGTCCAGCATGACAATGTTCAAATGCTATGTTCCCCCAAGTACCTAGCTGAATAAGTTCAGCGTGACAGTGTGCATATGCAGTATTTTCCGTAGGTACAGGATGTGGCTGAATCTGTCCAGTATAACAATGTACATATGCTTGTTCCCCGTAAGTGTTCAGCGTGACAGTGAACATTTTTTTGGTTTCCCGTACGTACCTAGTAGAATCTGTTCAGCATGACAATCACATGCTATGTTTCCCGTACGTACCTAGCTGAATCTGTTCAATATGACAGTGTACATATGCTTTTGTTTACCGTACGTACCTAGTTGAATCTGTTCAGCGTGACAGTGAACATATGCTATATTCTCCATACGCATCTAGCTGAATCTGTCCAGTATGACAGTGTACATATGTTTTTGTTTCCCGTACGTACCTAGTTGAATCTGTTAAGCGTGACAGTGTACATATGCTGTGTTACCCGTACTTACCTAGTTGAATCTGTTCAGCGTGCATGACAGTCAGCTATGTTTACCGTACGTACCTAGTTGAATCTGTTCAGCGTGACAGTGTACAAATGCTATGTTCTCCATACGTATCTACCTGAATCTGTCCAGTATGACAGTGTACATATGCTTTTGTTTCCCGTACGTACCTAGTTGAATCTGTTAAGCTTGACAGTGTACATATTCTATGTGTCCCGTACGTTCCTAACTGAATCTGTTCAGTGTGACAGTGAACAAACTCTATGTTTCCTGTACGTATCTAGCTGAATCCGTTCAGCATGACAGTGTACATATGCTATGTTTACCGTTCGTACTTTGTTGAATCTGTTCAGCGTGACAGTGCACATATGGTGTGTTTCTCGTACGTACCTTGTTGAATCTGTTCAGTATGACAATGTACATATGCTGTGTTTATCGTTCATACCTAGTTGAATCTGTTCAGTATGACAGTGTACATAGGCTAAGCTTCCCATACGTACCTAGTTGAATGTGTTCAGCGTGACAGTGCACATATGGTTTGTTTTTTCGTACGTACCTTGTTGAATCTGTTCAGAATAACAGTGTACATATGCTATGTTAGTTGAATCTATTCAATATGACAGTGCACATATGCTGGGATTCCAATACGTACCTAGTTGAATCTGTTCAGAGTGACAGTGCATATATTGTTTTTTTTTTTGTACGTACCTTGTTGAATCTGTTCAGAATAACAGTGTACATATGCTATGTTTCTCGTACGTACCTTGTTGAATCTGTTCAGTATGACAGTGTAAATATGCTATGTTTACCGTTCGTACCTAGTTGAATCTGTTCAGCGTGACAGTGTACATATGCTATGATCCCCGTACGTACCTAGTTGAATCTGTTCAGCGTGACAATGTACATATGCTATGTTTCTTTTGTCTTCTTGTGTGCTGGCCACTGCCTCTCTAACTTCACCAATAGCTTTATACATTCTGCTTTTTGCTTCTGTATCTACAGAAAAAAGTATTTTTGGTTTTGCTTGAAATCTTTAGCATATTCCATTATAAAAGAAGCAAGGGTATCAGCGGGGCATTCATATATCTATACTCCTAAGAGTACGGTCAATGAATTTGTCCTTTGAGGTCATATTTTTTCCGATGCTTTATTTCTTTTTTATCGATTGTACTGGATTTCTACCAATACGATATCTGACAACCATTTTTTTTATTTCACATAAAGTTACCCGGTCATTTAAGCAGTTACTTAGATTTCACCTAAATATTGATCGACCTTTTACATAAACATGATAAATTAAATTGCATTATTTTTTTTATATTTGCATTCAAAATGTTATTTTCTTGGTAATCATGAATATTTTATTAAATCTTGCATTTTCTTCATAAAAATTATGCACCATGTTAAAAAATCCTCAATTTAAAGTAAAAGTATTTTAGCCATTTTGAGCATTTTTGTACAATAAGTAGTAGTCCACAGCGGATAAATTGGGACCATAATTTCTAAGATCATCAGGGACGATGTGGAAGCCTGTGCCAGAACTTGTAAAGAAGCGGTAGGTGGTCCAAAAACCAACACCTTAATCCTTGTCAGACTAGGTAAGAACTATCCTATCTCTTGCTTGATGGACAAACTTCGGAAATCTGTTAACCCTCGGCTTCGTTCCGTATTTAGGATCGTAAAGCTCGCGGTTGTCTCTCTTCCTTGCACAACAAGTTATGACAAGAATTCCAACAAGAAAGGTTTCGTATGAAAAGCCCACTACTGTACTTTGGATTCATTTATTTTCGTGGGTATATTAATTATCTAGCTTGATGAAAAAAAGATCAGTTCGTTGATTCTTAAATTCGTGGTTTGGAAGTTTAAATCATACAGATCTATGTTAAATTTCTCTTTCACGGGGTATCAGATTTCTTGGGTCAGGGCAACCCACGAAAACTACCAAAATAGAGACCCTATGAATAACAAAGAAACCAGGTATTACAATTCTCAGTTTATAGAACTTCGAATTGATTCGTATGCTTCCTCTAGTGCTGCATACATTTGGACTTCATTTGACAAAAGATGACATCAATGCTAAACTTAACTCCTTCTATATGTCCTCTTTAAATCTTCATTTGACGAAGGAACACTAACAGAAAGTCTCCAAAATCGAGGATTGTTTAGTGCAAAGACATTATGAATATTATGAATGAGTCATAATCACGGTGCTATTTGAAAAAAAAATTGTAGTTTATTTGCGAGTCAGGTGACAAGAATAATGCATGGCGACAAACGAACGGACAAACTAACGAATGGACTGAATAAGTCGAGCAATATATATTACTTTCATGCTTCATGTAAAAACAAATCATTGTCGTGTAACCAAAACGAATACATTTTCTGTGAAATGCAAATGAAAGCTTGATATTGTCTTTAAATTTTGTTTGCAAATACATGTACGATCTTTACATGAAACAGGGAAAGACAATCCAGATCGCCATAAAACATCTAATTTAGAGCCAAATAAATAATAGTTCCGTAAGATGATTAAAAAACATTTGATAAATTAATGTTAGGTATCGTCTCTGGTGAAACCTTTGCTCAATCTGTCAAAATAAAAAGATATTATGTTTTGCTTCCTGTTTAAATCACCTTTATCTTAATTTTAGTCATTTAGATCAGCAGGAATCCTCGTGGATACTTAGGTGATCTGCTGCTTGGGTTTTTTCTGATTAAATCATGAATCATGACGAGGAATTTGAGGAACATTGTGTATTTCCTGGAAATTAAAAGTTTCCACTTGTTTTTTCAAATGAGCTTTTATAGGGAGAAACCATTTGAATTTAATAAAGGGCATATGGATATTTTTCATTGTGCTAGCTCGCAGTTTTTTTAACTATTTTAAATCTACCATTAAATTTTCAGCCAAAAACCGCATTGTTTTTTTTTTTATTTTTTATTAGGGCCCCGCAACTTTGTTGCGGACGCCCTATAGTAATCAGTCTGTCCGTCCGTCCGTCCGTGCGTCCGTCCGTAACAAATTCAGTTTTCCGGACTTTTTTTCTAAACGCTTATAGATAATGAACTGATTTTTGGTATGTGAGTTTACCTTGATGAGTTACAGATCAAGTTTGAGTTTCATGCCCGTCCACAAATTTTTATGGGAGTTATGGCCCTTTGAACTTTGAAAATTCATTAAAATTTCAGTTTTCCGCACTTTTTTTCTAAACGCTTATAGATAATGAACTGATTTTTGGTACGTGAGTTTACCTTGATGAGTTACAGATCAAGTTTGAGTTTCATGCCCGTCCACAAATTTTTATGGGAGTTATGGCCCTTTGAACTTTGAAAATTCATTAAAATTTCAGTTTTCCGCACTTTTTTTCTAAACGCTTATAGATAATGAACTGATTTTTGGTATGTGAGTTTACCTTGATGAGTTACAGATCAAGTTTGAGTTTCGTGCTGGTCCACAAATTTTTATGGGAGTTATGGCCCTTTGAACTTTGAAAATTCACTAAAATTTCAGTTTTCCGGAATTTTTTTCTAAACGCTTATAGATAGTAAACTGATTTTTGGTATGTGAGTTTACCTTGATGAGTTACAGATCAAGATTGAGTTTCGTGCCGGTCCACAAATTTTTATGGGAGTTACGACCCTTTGAACTTTGAAAATTCACTAAAATTTCAGTTTTCCGGACTTTTTTCTAAAAGCTTAAAGATAATGAACTGTTTTTTGGTATGTGAGTTTACCTTGATGAGTTACAGATCAAG
Organism: Arcuatula senhousia; assembly: GCA_963971305.1. NCBI lineage: Eukaryota > Metazoa > Mollusca > Bivalvia > Mytilida > Mytilidae > Arcuatula > Arcuatula senhousia. Next base: position 5,789,428 of record OZ020305.1, read on the forward strand.
TTTGAGTTTTGTGCCGGTCCACAATTTTTTATGGGAGCGGGGCCCTTGGAGATGGCTATCATCTCCCTGGTATCTAGTTTATCTATTTTTTTTTTATTTGAAAGCACTGTCCTGCTTTTAAATAAACTGGTTATTGGCAACCTGCCCTTTTTCAAATTTAACCACAACCATAGACTAAACGCTCGTCATTTATAGCAAGAAAAATACCAGGAATTGTCATGCAATTTTGATTTCTAACATCCGCAAAAGTGAAGTGTGGTTTATGGAGGTTTAATTCAAATTCCTGAGAATAGGTAAGCCGCTCCAGCATCAACAGTTTTGTGTTGAAGAACACAGTAAAGCTTAAAAATTCTCCACTTGTCAACACTTTAAGGTCCCTCCTACCGAAGAAACATATGTTGATCTTAGTCAAAATTTGGTTTCAAGTTCGGCATATTTCGGTATAATTGTTATGTACCCATATAGTGTTTGTATTTTAAATCTTTTGGGTAGAGCGCCTCTAATGAGTCTTGGAAAGAAGAAACGCGCGTCGGGAGTAGCAATGTTTGTTGCCTGTAACTTTGTACAAGTTTTGATTCTACAATAAAAATGACAAGTTAAGCAAGGAAAGTATGATATGTGAAACTTCAGTATATGATTAAACATATGTAAAATAAGAAAACTGACCTTGCTGGAAAAAATCGTCAAAGGCCTCTCCCGAAGACAAAGCGGTCGTGTTTTTGAAATTGAAAATATAAAAAGCAATCGCCTGGATAGTTCCTAAATCTGTCACATCAAAATGTGTCTTCGTTTGCCCATTTGTAGAATTTGGAGCTGGTGGTATTGGTAGAAAGCAAGCGATGAATGGAACCCCAACAAAT